>VZRE01007499.1:0-122851 GCA_013396775.1 Cephalopterus ornatus | reverse complement strand
GGAAGGTTAATTTCTAGACTTAGAGGCTGGGTTTTTTCCATGTGTTCTTTTTTACTGCTTTACTTGCCAGATTTATTGCATTATCAGATATTCAGATTTATCCTAAACCAGTAAACTATTGATGACTTGTGTCTTTACAATAAAAACAAACTAGAAGGAGAACAAAGCAAAATATCAAGTAGAAATTATTAAGTAGCAGAATTTGGTATTCAGTTACTGGTATTGGATATTTTCAGAGGGTCATGAAATTGTTCTAAAACACACAGAAAATGCAAAATAATACATATATGACCTTACTGCCCCTTTTAGTGTTATTTCTTATCCTAAGGCTAACAGGAACAGGAGATACAGGTCTTCCAGTATTCTATTCTTTTGCTATTGCAAATAATCTAGGTTATGGTATAGGGTCTAGTAAGCATGCTCTTCCCATGAAATCATTCCTCTCTCTCACAACTGACGTACTAAGAATACAGGCTTTTGTAGAAGAAATTTGTTGAATTGGAGTTTTATTTTCACTCAGCTCTTGGAATTGAGTTTCTAAATGCTGTTGATGAATTGGATGAATTCCCATGCGCTTCTTTTGAAGACAAGCCATGATCCTTATTTAGGTATATATTTTCATTCTTTATAAAGACTATAAACAGTTAAGTCACATTTTGAGCCCGCCTGGTTGTCATTTTGCTTTTCCTTCCAATGCATTGTGAGTGAGGCAATGGGAAATAGTGGCCATGGCACGTCGCTACTAACTCACTTGTCTTTTCTTGCTACTGTCCTCTATTTAATGAGGACAAACAGCACTGCCTAAGGTTAAGTAATTAATATGTTATGTGCCAAGACTACTTTGGTCTCTTCTTCCCTGGTACCATCCCATGCATCATCCTGGATCCTCCATGTCACTTCAGCTCCTCAGTTTCTAATTCCAGTGTATCAGTCCTCTCAAGCCAACATCATCCCACTTACTTTCGCTTTCCAGCTGCTATACTACAGTGTCAGTGTCAGCTCTCTCGTTTTTATATTTTTATTTATTTGATGAAAGGAATAGGGAATACTTTATTTTTCGCAGGTCTAGGGGGTTTTTCTTTTCATTCAAATATCATTAACTAAGGGGCCAATTTCTAACATAGCCTCTTCTGAAAATGTTGGCATCCTTGTTACTCATACTGCACAGTATCCTAGAGGAAGAATAGCCAAATACTAGCATCAAAGAGGAACGCTGTGGAACTGGGATACTTTTAAGCAATTCAGTTTGACGTAAAAGCTAGGCGACACAGAAGTTGTGAAATTGTGCTTTGCTGGCACTCAGGCAGAAAATGGACCCTTTAAAAAAAAAAAAAAAAGACAGCTTAGGTTGTGAAAATACTTGGATCAGCTTGAGGAGAATGAATGCTGCTTACAGTTAGACTATTAAAAAATTAGTTTATGAGTTTATTTTGGTTGGCAGCAAGACCAGAGCTGAACAAAACAAACCTTAAACTTGAACATCTGTTAAATTATTACCATACTTTTTGATGCATAAGTTTTTTAGGTATTTTATCTGTATTTAGGTATTTTTTTCTGTATTTCATGCCTGAAAGTGTAAGTTGCAATTTGGCAATACCAAAACTATGGAGGAATACCTTTACCTGAATTATTGTGATGACAAATTTGTTTTGAGTTGGAGCCTATGTTTTTAACAGGGATATGTCTTTAATATCGTAGTTCTCCATTTGCTACCCTGACGTCACAAGCTACTTACTGAGTTGTACTATAACACTTTAATACGCTATATCTCCCATAAGGTACCTCTAGGATGTTCAGAAGAAAGAGTATCCATATAAATTCAGGACGGTTTCCTGCAGGAGGTACTTAGGATATAGCATTTGCAGCTTCAAGAGCAATCAAACAATATACCATGGTGATGACCCTGCATTCCATCAGTCATCCCATGTCCACATCACTGAGTGCCCCGGGATGATGGACTTTCTATCATACAGTTTTGTATTTGCTGATTTTACAAACAATCCCTCAGATCTCAACATATGCAACCTACAATATTTGTTGTCCAGTGAGCACATGAACTGTTGCTCTTTGATAACCTACCTACCATTCAATTAGTTGTGGCTTTAGGTTTATTACTTACGTGACTAGGCATAAGTAGCAACAATCTACCCACAAAACTTTAGTAATATAAAAAGCTCACACCATTCAAATAGTTTACATTTTAATAAACAAAAGACCCATATATGCTATACCTCCATTTTACATACATATAATTTTTCTGCAGATTTTTTCAGGGTTTCAATAAGACAAATAGCCAATGAGGCCAGAGTTTTGGCCTACACAACCACCAAGTGCAAAGTGACAGCATAAAAAAAGGCATATATTCGCTGCTGAGCTGAAATCAGTTGGAAGAAAAGAGCCAAGCTCATCAAGGAAATTGTTGTCTGCAACAGAAAGGGAACAGTTATTCAGTGTAACAATTACAGTGTAACAGTGTAACAATTACAATACCTATTAGGAGATGGAAATATATTTTGCATGCGATCTCATAAGAATGTCACATTTGTCTTTTCAGTTCTTAGTTTAAGTGTACTTTAGATCTGATCTTATGGTACTGCTAAATTCTATGAAGCCTTTTTAACTTATATTGCAAAACAACATAAAATTTAACATTTCATTGGGAAAATTCTGCTAAAAGAAAAAATTAATATGATAAAAATTTCCCCATGAATGTTCAAAAATGTGAGAACTTTTCCTATCAGTGCATTTGATACCAGCTACATAAAACATGAGTTGTTTTTTCATGTAGAGGGCCTTGAGAAAATAGAATATCATCTACCATATAATGATTTTGGGTTCAAAGCTTTAAATACTTCTAACTCCCAACAATTTTAAGAAGTGGAACTCATCATGTACGACCTGTCTTTCAGTGTATCCTGCAGGACTCTCATAACCATGGAATTCAAAACCAGTTTCTCGTATTAGTTCCACATGTCTAATAATTTTACCTCTTCTGGTTTAAGTTCATAAACCACAACCTCATGTTTAATTTAAATCAGTGTTTTCTGGAAGTCCATAAATATGTATTTGGTGCAAGGGATAGACCAGAACTCAATCCCAAGATGCTGTTCGGGCTAAGTGGAATCTCCTTAGGAGCCGCTTCAAAGATCAATTCCTCTTGTCCATAAAAAACAAGTTTAAATTGTCTTCTATGAACCTGCTGTTAGCAATCGTACTGTTACATTATGTATGATTCTTTGACTGCTTATTGCTTCAACAAACTGCACAGTGCTCCATTAGTGATTTTCAATTTCATGCTAAGCTTTGCAATTTATTAGTGTTGTTTAGGCTAATGTACTATTATTTTGCATATTTTATATCATTTTTCATTTGCTATTCATATGACCTAACAGTTAAGTATTGAGGATCAATAAGGTCTCTGAACGTTTTCATATTTGTATTAGGAAAGAGAGGAAAATTGTTCAGGCAGCCCAATACATAGTCAATTAGGACGAAGTTATGTTTTTAGCAATTTTCAGGTTTCCCTCCAGTTTGTCCGCAGATTTGACTGCAGGTTTCTAAGCAGTGGTATAATATCCAGATGCACTTATTCATGAAAATAATTTGGTTTAGTAATGATCCCCTAATTGTAGATACCTGGACCATGTTCATGTGGATTCCTTGCCAGTGTGCGCTCTCTCTGTATGTAAATACCAAGATTAAATTCAGCTTAAATACCACCTACTTCCAAGAAGCAGGTGCAGTTTCACATTTATTTTGGTCTTGATTTTGTCTTTCCCGGAGCTGTGTACTGATTCAGGAAGGGAAATATTTAGTATTAGTCTGAGTAAAATGTACTCCTCCTTCCAAAGCGTTTTGAAACTTAAAAGTTTTGTGTGCTCAGTTGACATATGGGATAGAAAAGCACAAAAAATCAGCAAGAACCAATTCAAATTTTCAGATTAATTTAATTCAAAACATTTGGAATCCCTTTTCTTAAGATGCAGGAAAAAATGCAGAAATCAGTAGCTACAAAAACAGACTTTTGAAAGTATTAATAAAGTGATTTGAAGTGTTCATGGAAAATATGTATGTAAACATATGCCCGATTTGCTAAAATATTAATGCAAGCAAGGGACAAAATGTTAGGTATCTTACTAGTACATTGCAAATAGAGAGTAGGACTTCAATTTTGAATGCTCCTGGGGATGTGGATCAAGGCACTAATGACTGCTCAGTAAACATTATAGTAGAATCAGCATATATGAGAGTCATAAAGTATTGATACTCATGTTTTCCCTTTGAACATTTGCCTTTTGTATAAAATTTAGCATATGCAGTTTTTCAACACTGAACCAAAGCTGCAAGATTTTTTTTAAAAGACAAGATAGGTATAGTTGATAAGTAGTAGTTAACCTCACATGGTTCTACTACGTTCTGTGATTTAGATAATTACATCTCAAATGCTAAAAATTCTAGATTTTTAATTATATTCAGCAAAAAAAATTACAACTTTGTTTCATCTAGAAACTTTACATTTCCCCCATAATTTCAGCAGCAGCATAACCTGTAAGTGATTTTTGGATAAAATTTTTTAAATAATGAAAACTGACTTTAGTACTTTCATGTTTAAAATCTCTACATTTGTAATAGAAATCAAACATACTTTCCTTCAACCTAAGGAAATAGTTCTTCAAAATCAGTCCGTTCATTGATTTTCAAAAATCATGTTATGAGGGAAACCTCCAGTTGATCTGAAGGCCTAGCATTTGCAGGATGCAGATTTAGTTGCTTTTTGGAACCGCCAAGTCCCAGATTTTCCTGTCTGGGTGCTTAGGGGTCCTTTGTGTCCCCAGGTATGGGCAACCAACACAGCCGGACAGCCCCAGTAGCCAGATCTGCAAAATCCCAAGTATCAAACTAATCTTATTGTGGCTAATAAGTAAGGCCTTTTCCTCAAAACTCCATGTATCCGCAAAATGTTTCTGTTTTGGCACTCAATCATAGTCAAATTAATTTGAATCTAATTGTGTCAGGTCAGGCTTGTGTATGCACACAGACACAGAATTATAGATACACAAGCTCAGTATCTTCAAAGCTGTAATTTGAAAGTTCATTAGTTGATAATTTATAGGCATTTACTACTAGACTTTTCAAATCCATATGTTTCCCACACTAATATATAGGAAAGCAATAGGCACACGATGACGTCAATAGTAAAGTCTCTGACTACTTGCCTTTATACCCCCATCTTCCCTATTTAGACAGCCAGTCAGAGTTTCTTGGCATGCCAAAGGCTTCTTTCTCTGTCAACATATGGATAAGATAGAGCTCCTTTCTGCATTCCCCTCTGACACTCGCAGCCCTGGTTGTACCCATCTGGATTTGCTGCTATTCCTCATAAAAACCTAGCACATTTCTTTCCCGGGGTTGATGTAGGGAAAGTAGTGATATATCACCAAGTGCCAAAACTCCCTCATGATAGCTAACAAGGGCAAAAGCTTCCTTCATAAGGACAGTTTTTTCATGGCATTGTCTAAACTGGCGACAGTTGGAAGATGCCACAACAACATAGAGATTAACTTCCTATTTATAAATGGAAATACTTTCTCAAAATCTGCCAATAGCAGCAAGAGCTGCAGCTTTGTCAGACTACAGAAAGGGTTACAAATGGTATGGCTATCACAATAATTGTATTTGCAGTAAATTCTTGGTCTAGACAAGCCATAGTTAAACTCATGTAAATATTTAGAAATTTCTCCAGATCTGCAGTGATTAAAGATGTGCTTTAACGGATTGTTTTGGTTGTTTGCTTTCTTTTTGGCTGAAAAATTTACACGTATGTATAACAGTGGTCAAACAGATATAGACCATTAATGAAAAAGTAAAGCAGGCATCTGTGCTGAGAGATAAATGGTTGTGGTTCACAGCACTAACAATCTCTGCTGATGCAGCTGGTAGAGATCGTAAACCCCATGATGAAAATATCTCCATATCCATATTATGATGCTCTGAAGCACTGCAGGCACAGATGGCAGAACTTGTAAGTTCTCTCAGAAACATAGTTATGGTTCACAACATTTTCAGATTCTTCTGAAAGAGCAAATATAGCTTGTAAGCCCTGAGGAGAAGTTGATGGCACTTGCAAACTATGCCAGTTCAGGTGGCAGACCTCGTAGACATTGGGAGAAAAAATAACTGTGATTCACAATGCCTGTCAGAGAAGTGCTAGCGTTTGCAAGCTCTGATGACGCAGTCAGCAAAGCAGAGTTTTGGCATGTTTATTTCAGGATGACATCTGAAAAAAGATGGGGAAAAAACCCACCATGCAGTAAAGTCCCTTATATTTCTGGTTAGACATCTCAGGTAGATAAAAGACTAAATCAGTCTTCCTAGATCTTCCCTTGTCAGTCCTAATCAGTCTCATTAGTTCTTCTTTTACTTTTAACGTACAAAACTGTACAGAAAAGCTATGTTATGTTATGCAAAATGGCAAGTTACATGAGATGTAAATGAAAGAACAGTGCTCTTTAATTAGGTGTTCTTATCTAAATAATTTGTTTAGGGATAAATACATGGATATTTGAGAACCTCTGGAAAAAAATGGTCACATCAAAAGCCATTTATTTCTTTGAGAATTATTCAGAAGACTTCTATTGACTTTTTTGTAAATCAAATGGCATCTGTAATGAGATGACCTATAGGTTTAAAAACGCTTAATTTTGCTTCACTTAGCCATTTCATCTTTAGGAACAGTCCTACAATCATTTCTTTCTTAATTATTGAGGTATTATTTTTATGTGAATAGATACTTAAAGCTATAGTGATTAAGTTATGTAATTGAGTCACTAGTACTTGATGGTTTTTAGAGCAAGTTCAGAAGACTATTGAAGACAGAAATGAGTAAAAACCATTGCAAATACAGGGGAAAGCCTCTGAGACATGCAGTATTGCTCTGCCAGCAGACTTTACTACTTGAGTGTTACCCAGGAGCAGATGCCTACCAGTTGGAAGCACTAAGGCAGGAAGTGGTGTATGTGATGTGAGAAGAGTCATTTTGATAATCTGGTGTTCTTGAGTACCTAGATAGAGATAAGTAGCTGTGACTTAACAAGGGCTACTTGCCATGCTAGATGAAATATATGTGTGAAATTATTTGCAATATATGCATAACACTTTTTATGTGTTCCTATGTTCATTTAAAATATATACAAATGCCTGTATGGACCAGAGTTATTGAACAGCGATCTTCAATTAATCTACACAAGCAGATATTATGAAATTTTTCTGGTTTTCTTTTTTGTTTGGAGAACAACATTTGAGTGATCCCAATCCTTTCCTGTGGCTAAAAATAGATTGAAAATAAAAGAATTCAGACTATTAAAAAAAAAAAGTTAAAATAACTGTTAGTTACCATAATTATTTAACATTTAAAAATAAAACCAAGCAAACAACAAAAACTACAGACTCGGAAAAAAAACCCACAAACCAAAACAATAAATAAATAAAATTAAGAGTTACAAAATATGTTCTTTGGAGGCAGAAAGATTAAAGCAGGAAAAAGTAGGCCACAAATATTACTGAAAAGTATTGCCACAATACCAAAAGAAATAATTTTACAGTTCAAAATTTATTTCTAAACTTTAAATCAAATCCCGTTGTCAGGCAAATTGAAAATTTTGAAAGATGAATGTGAAAATGTTATTATTATGTAGAAAATAATTTCTTTTCAAATTTGTAAGAGGTGTTATTTTCTAAGATGGAAATGTAATTTTTCTGTATTTTCAGCACTGACCCAACCTTCATTATTATTATACAGTTTATATGTTATTAGGAAAATATTGTGAAAGTTAGGATGTATTTTATCCTTTCATCTTCAGTTTTGCTGGCTTATTTACAGAAGTGTAAATGATAATGTGACAGAATGCTTGGCAGGTACAACCTTCCATATTTACATTCTGGAGATAAAATTCTGTCCTTGTTCAAAGATACAGATGTATAGAGCACATACTGATCTTCATCTGTGTATTTCATTCAGCGTGACAGTAGTATAACCTCCTTTCCTCTTCTTCCAGTAGAAATCTATTGTTAGATTCAATCCAAATCCAAGAGCAGTGCCTTTTTGGGCTTGAAGGAAAGGTTTTCAGAGCTACTAGTATTAGGGTTATGAATAACATATCCAAAACCACGTAGATTTCTTAGTCCTTTTCTGTGTGACTAGAAAACTCAAATGCAGAAAATAAAAAACTGAAATGGGAAGTAATTCAATATGACTCACAGGGCGTTTAATCTCTGTTTTTATTTTAACTAATAATGTGTAACCTGAATGAACTGATACCAGAATAAATGCATTAGTACTAGTTAAATACACTACTTGTCCTATGCACATACTACAAATTTTGCTTCCGAATAAATATTGTCTGAAAGATACTTTTATGCTTTAATTTCTGCTCTCAAATAACATTTCTTCATATATAATTCTCATATAAATTTGTAATATTATTAAGGACTAGAGACAAATAAAAAGATGGTTTAATTCCCCTCTCCTCAGTAAAATATATTCACATATTGTTTCATATGAATGTGACATCTTATTAAGGGCCAATGGAAAAAAAAAATTGGCATTATTTCCCAAGGCAGTGTTCAAGATTTCATGAAAATTTCAGTTGAAACAGTACATAATACTCCTCAAGTATAGCTTGAATACTAATTAACATATTTTTGCAAAAGCCACATTAGCATTTTAAGTGAATTATATTTTCTTTTTTCATATATGTGGAAATCAAGATACAGCAAGGTTAAATGGCATGTGTAATACATAATCAAAACATTTAAGTCAAGTTGCAACATATCTCCAAACACTTCTTTGATGCTCCAGAGGAAATATTTGTAAATGGAAATGCCTCTTGTTACTGAGTCTTCTTTCTCTGATAGTCACTACCCTCAATTCTAAAATATCTCCAGGGGAAAAGATTAATTAGGTTTAAATTATGCTACAGAAAAATATGCTTTACACACTTAGAATCTGAAAAGCATTGTGGTGTTTCTCTAATGTGTTTAAAAATTCAAAAATATTTTTAAAGCCACTTAAAAAGTCAAGCCAAACTCAGACTAATGGACCATGTGTCATCCTTGAAAGTGATGTACTCTCTATTCTTCCAGGCCTTCCTCTATGACATTACACAGATATTGTCTGAATTTTCTGTGAATCATTATTGAAATTTTTCCAGGAGATTAACCAAACCAGTGGGTCAATGTAGAGGATTATTGCTGCAGCTTTACATGTCTTTTTAAAAGAAACAAACTTCCAAACCTGAAACATTAGGAAAGCACCCTCAGTTATTCTTTATTCTATATGTAAAAGTTCTAGTTTGTTGCAACATTTTATTAGCACATTTTCTCACAAACTTGTGATATTTCAGTCTTTTTCTCAGGAGAGTACTTGAGTGGTATAGCACTGTGATTACTTTGGTGTGGGGATTTATTCCATTTATCACAGAAGAATGCAGTCAGAGTTTACAAGACTGACTTAGCATCTCTATTTTAGTCTGGTCTTTTTCAAAATTCTGCACCAGGCCTGGCTGATCTTGTTCCCCAAACAAACCTCTTTATTTATCTGTTCTTGTTGTGGCTTGAAGCTCTTCTTCTTGGACAAGTTTATGTCTGTATTATTCACCTTACCCAAGGGCTCACATCAAGTTTTTCTGTTCATCTGATTATACCTGACTTTATTGGAATCTTAAATTGTTGTTCTAGTGACAGTGCTGAAGCTCAAAACCTTTCAATCTCTTAGAGGGGTCAACACACTGGTATGTAAAACCAGTGCATAGACATTGAGTGGTTCTGATTTAAGTAGGTCTCTAATCTCTGCAGATGAGTTCCTAGATCACAAGATGTTAGAAAGAATTTTTTTCTGTCATAAAGAAGAGAAAGACATTTGTTATGTTTTTATTAAATCATAAGCTTGTTTACTTTAATAAACAGCAGCAAATGTCTTGTTCATTTCCAAGCAGTACAATATCATTGACAGAGCAACTTTAATCATTAAGAGAAATAATACATTCCCTTTTCCTAAAAAGGCTATGTTAAATTTTGTTATCAATAACATCATCCCAAAAGGGGGTGAGTAATTTAAAGGCCAACTGAAATAAGTAAGTAAAAGATTCCAGGAACAGTTGTATAAAATAAACAGTCCCTGAAAGAGAGGCAGGGTGATGTGAACATTTGGGACCTTGGTTATGCATGTCGTTACCTGGAGCTCTAGTATAGAGGTCAACAAATTTAAATAGAGCTTTCTGAAGGCTCTCTAAGAAACTAAAATATACTAAAACTCCTGGAATTGATATACTCCACCAGTGGCAGCACTGAAGTCATTTGCAGAACATTGCAGCTCCTTCGGTTTTACAAAAATATGAGAGAATAGAATAGATTATTTCATTTTGGTTGGAAAGGATCTACAATTATCACCTTACCCAGCTGCCTGCCCACTTCAGGCATGTGTGAAGTACACTAATTTGTTTGGGTTTTTTTCATAAAAATGTCCCCTCCCTCGTCACTAAAAACATCCAACTAAGATTGGTGCTACTCTTAACAGTACTGGACATCTCTGTTTTCTTAGCACAGAGAACTATCTATTTTTATTACAGTGATTTGGAAATTTGCTATTAATTGCTAGGAGAGGTCATCTCATTAAACTGTGTAACATTGCTCCCTCCAGGAAATGTAGTTGACCCCTTCTACCCCTGTCAACCTGAGCGTACAATGCCTCACTGCCAGAATGCCTTCCAAATATGAAATCCTCAAATTGCATGGTGGCTAGCTGACTCTTAATTGCTGGAAAATTTTCGGGATCTTCTGTAGAATTTTAGCACGTGTGAATCCTGTACAAAATTAAGATGATAAAAAAGCATTCTTTTATGAAGCGAAATTCCATCATTGGAATACAATTTTCACGGGCTGGCTGTATGTACCCTTTAGGTGAAGGTCAGCCTTGGTAGCCAGCCTGCAGGATCTGCCTCCCTGCACCAGTGGGGTCACCCACCTACTTCTCCTGCAAAAGCCACAAACTGAGAACTGGTTCTTCCTTTTGTCATCTGGAGACAGGCAGAACAAAGTAACACACTTTTTATCTACTCTTGTATAACTTTTCTAACTTTTAGAAATTTTTAGCCGTCATGCCTATACTTGTTATGTCTTGTCTGTTCCAAATTACCAGTTTCCTGTTCTTACCACTCAGGCCTCTTAAGGTACTTGTATGAGTGAGCCTGCAAAATTTAACTGAATTTATACAGTACAAAAAAAGACATGACAGCAAATTGTGAGTCTGTTTATAAAGAATTATTGTAAAGTTATTATCTGTAACTGCAGGAAATTCTAGAAATTTATTTATACTTGTAAATTTAATATTTGTTTAAAACCTTGCAGCTCATAAGTAAAATCATAGAAAAGTTTCTCTCATTTTAGCCAGAAAACATTTGAGAAAATTGCTTTGGAGTGTCTGACTATTTTCCCATTGCTTTAAGTCCAGAAAAAGCATTCATTTTTATGCAATTTAGATTTTATGCCAAAGTTTTTGGAGTAGTTCATAGAAATTAAGCCCACAGAATGATATATATTTTGTGGAAATGGGACAGCTCAGAAACTACAGATCAAAAGAAGATATTCTTCCTTATATTATATGTGAACCTGCCATCTGGATACTAAAAATGAAAAATAGGGAAAGACAATTCTGGGGATGAGTTTAGCTATATCAGGTCATTGTTACAATATTTTTACTACTTTGTTCAGGTCAGCAGAATCCTCTCCTATTGCGAAAGACCTTCCGCAAAGCCAAATATCATAAAAATTCTGTGGAAAAAAAAAGACAGGTGTTAGTCCATCTGCTTTAGGTATCTAATTTAAGGTGTATATGTAAGTTAGTCTCACTAAGCTCTCCACAGTCAGTGGAGAGGGAGGCTGCTCTAGAAGTTAATTCAAGCGCTCATACTCTACATTGTGCAGTGGCACAGCCTGTCTTTTTTATGGCTGCCTGCAGAACTTGGCTCCCAGTTTAGAAACCTAAAGTTAAATGAATAAATTAGAAGTTGTGAACACCAAAAAGAGTACTTTGTGACTTAGTTCATATCCATGTTGTAAACTTATGTATTTTAGCCTTTTACTTACGCCCAGAGAAAGGTAACTGTGGCAATTTAGATATTTTGTCATTAATGTTTTTGTACAGAAAAAGACGTCATTAGAGAACATTTTTCAAATACTAGATGCTTTTATATATGGTTCTTTCTACTGTGCTAACAAAATAAAAAGCAAACCAAAAAACACTGAGGTATAGCTGATATTTAATAACACAGAAAGAGGAAACAGACCTATTTTTAAAGAGTCTAGTGGAGTTAATATGAGTTTCTTTGACAGATTGCTTTACCCAGAAAGTTTTTTTGTTTCAGAGCATACTGGCAAATTATGATGAACCATCTGATGAAAAGATTTTCATATACATGTTCCGATGAAAAAAACCACCTTTTCCCATGGAAGATTTTTGTTAAAAGTTTATTACAGTCCTGGCTGATCTTTACTTAAAGCATGGTATAGATTATTTACTTAGAGCATGGTATAGATTATTTTCTTTATGTACCCTTATGCAGGTTATGCATCATTAGAATTGCATTTTAAAATCACAGCTTGTGTTTCTGTCCCTCAGTTCCCCAAGCTGTGCGACATCAGGAATACTACTTTGATAAATTACAGATGGCGTGATCATTATGAAAATGGTCGTTGACTGATCACCAGTCACAGTTTATTTCATATCAGTGTCCACAATTTGCTGCATGAATCAAAGCTCTTTGGCATGGCACAGCTCTTCCTAAAAAGCTACTTCCAAAGAGTGCTACGACCCTGTCGGGCATCATCTGCTGTGCATGAACAGAAACGTTGAAAGGCCACAAGGCCGCAGGCAGTCCAGAGTAGTCAGAAGATCACTGGGCTATCACATATTCATAGGAAAACTATTGGCAAAACACATTAATTTAAAAACCAACAAATCTGCCAAATGCAAAGTCTCTTTCTGGACATAGAGAACATCTTTTTTTTTTTCCCCATCCATTTAGCAATAAATGATAGTGTATGAATCTAATTTGCTATTAAATTGCAAGTAAATTGTTGCTGATATGTGACATAATGCTCTTTTATTTCTCTGAAACAATTTCTATAACAAGAAATATGATTTGTGCATTTTTGTGGAGATGATGTAGTTTTATTATTTCTTTCCAACATATTTAATAATTGTAGTAATTTTAGGTAAGTGAAGCCCAAGTAAATGACTCCCACTGGTATTATTGCTTACTATTTTTCTAATTTCTAGTTCTTTGTCATTTGCAAAGGATTATCTACATATGAAACAATGAATAAATACCCCATGTAAAGATCTTCTTTTAAATGGGGGTGAGGGGAGCTTAAGGCCTCATTTTCTTCTTATTTGTCACTTGAATTCAGCTGCTGTGGACCCTCTCCAGCTGATCTTCAGAATTAGCTTTGGAGAATAACTTTTTTTTTATTCTAAGGAAGATGCTATCTCACTTTAACAGTTATCAAAATTCTTTTCACTTTAGCAGTTTGTACTAGAAAAAAAGGTACTAAAGTCCAGAAAAAGAAGAGAAGAGAAAGTTTCTACTCTGTTAGGAGCTTATGCATCTTCTTTCCCTACAAAATATTGCTATTTTGTCTTTAGTAAAGAATTTTCTTTTCACACGTAGCTACAGTTTTGGTCTCTATAACTAATGTTTTTAAACAGATGACAGGAAAATTTTACCTTATTAAAATGAATTTTTCTTCAAATTTCCTAAATGTAAATGAAATAGCCATTTTAAT
Organism: Cephalopterus ornatus; assembly: GCA_013396775.1. Classification (NCBI taxonomy): domain Eukaryota; kingdom Metazoa; phylum Chordata; class Aves; order Passeriformes; family Cotingidae; genus Cephalopterus; species Cephalopterus ornatus. The sequence continues at coordinate 109,012 of VZRE01007499.1, read as the reverse complement.
TGAAATACCTCCTTTGCAGATCTTCTGAAGTTTTAGCTCTTTTCTAAAAAGTTCGATATAATATTCCTGTGTAGTTGGAGGGTTGTAGCTTCTATTCTTCATGTATGCTCTCACCTTTTTTTGAACCTTCTTTGTCTCCACAGCTAACCTGCTATCTGACAGTGGGGAAAAAAGGCAGTGAAACATTTCATTATAATGTTTAGCAATATAAACAGTCATAAGTTATCTTGCTCATTATATTAGTTACAGAAATCTACAGTCATCAAAAATTATATATATTCAATTCCAAGTTTTGCCTCTTTGAAGGTTTCTGACAACATGTGAGAACAAACCTGAGAACAGAGCATGGAGGAAAAACTTGGTTTTGGTTTGAGTTTGTTTAGCTTTTTTTCTGAAACTCAGTTCATTTTCTATGGAGAAGCCCAAAATACCAGTACACCAGGAAAAACTCAGCTGTTGCATAATGATTCACTAGCACAAGTTGAAATCAGGGAAAAGTGATGCCAATCAGAAAGGAATATGCTTTAAGAGTTAGGTAAAAATCTTGTTTGTTTCAAAGTTGAATTGGACTTTTACTACACTTTAATAATGAGGTTCATAAGGATCTCAGAATGGTTTTTGTCCCTTCCAACTGGTTAGAAAATGTCTCTCCTGGTTCTGGATGAAGAACTGGACATTCTGAGCTATACACCTATCATCCTTGAACTGGATTACTGCAACTCACTGATTAGAAGCTTAGGTATAGTCACAGACAGATAGAGAAGATATTTGAGTCATTGCATCTGTGCACATAAAGCCCATGCTTACATCTTCTACTCACTTTCAGTAAACTTCCACGCCAATCTGAGGCTTTGATGTTCAAAATAATCTTCAAAACAATTAATGGATTAATTCTTAGCTAAATTATGAGAATTAATTTTGATACGTAACGGCATTCTTGTTGCTCTCCTGCAAAGTAAAACAGATTATTAAATCCAAAGGAAAGATAAAAGGTCCAAAGTCAAGAGGATCTGGCTATAGAAAGAGTAAAAATCTGGGTAAAAGCAGATGTGTCTGGAGCTTTATGAACATCTTTGAAAAGACATTTCCATCATAAACACAGTTGTGATATCGTGACAGCACTTTTCACCTAATGAATCTCTGTCAAAAAGAAAAGAAAGGAAAATAAGAAGACTTTAAGGGGCTGAAGGAAATTCTGAAGGTTTTACACAATCCACTGGGGACTTGGTTGTCACTATTCATTTCATGTAGAAGGAACTGAAATATTTCAGTAAGGGTAGCTGTCTTTAAAAGCAGTGACTTACCAATTTCATCACTAATATAGTATCAGTAACAACAAATACTGACTGAGTCTTAAATTATAACCCATTATTCTTCTGTGAAAGGGGAAAATGTTAATTAGAGATTATGAAGAGCGTGTCCTTTACAAAGTAAGCAATAACAGGTTTTTCCCAAAGCAAACGCATAATCACACCATCGGATGCATCCCTTTTAATTTACATATGCCTTTCTCAAGGCCAATAGCATATTATTTACTGTCATTAAAAAAATAAAGGCCAAAGAAGAAAGAAGGAAAAGAAAGAAGTCCTTAATCACCTAAGGAGGAGACAAAAATTTGTCTACTGGCCTAGTGCTTTTGGCTTCATGAACACAACAAGCAAAGGAAACGAAGAACCTCACACTTCTTCTTGTAATAAGACTACTGTGACTCAAAAATAGAGATAAGACTTCACAGAAATAGGTGACTGACTTCCTATTCTGTGCTGTTGATCTCCTAGACAAGTACAGCCCAACTTCACTTAGCCAAAATCCTGTCCCCTGACACTGTGTGGTCTGGTGCAAACATTGTATAGGACAGTTTTGTGGCAAATGTGAATTTTGTCACATAATGAGAAACTAAATGTATGATAGTTGTGAAAAACACATGATCCTCTCATTACCTGTTTTTAGAAGACCTGAGTAAGTAAGATGCTCTAGAATGGGTTGTGGATCAGACTGTTCTGGCATGTCAGATGGAATATGCAGAAAATATGAGACAGGAACTCCCCTCCTACAGAGCTTGTTCTAGTGCTTTGACTGAGCCAAAGAAGTGAACTGAATGAAAAATGAACATTTTTGATAATTAAATATGCCTGTTTAAGTCTTGCTAGAGACCTTTATTTGACCTGCATGAAATGTGAATCAGGTCTTGAAAAATTAAATTCACCTGGAAGTAACCAGTGGTTTCCTGGATTTTGGCCAGTCTCCACCAAGCTACTGTGTTTAATTGTATATTCAGTCTTGTATTCTGACTAGACCCAGGAAAAATTTTTCATTCATGCAGTCCAGAGGTAATCATAGATAAACGATTCAAGCGAAGACTATGTAGAGATTTTTAAGCATAATATCATAAAAAAGAAAAGTATCATTAATCTTGCAAACCAAACTCACAAAAGCAGTGAAAATTAAGAAAGATCATCATAGAGGCCCTTCTTTGAGGGCCTCCAATATTCCTGGAATGAATTAAAATAAAGGTAGAAGAAGCGCCAAAATGCACTTGAGGCACCCCAACTGAAATGGATATTCAGTCCATGGAACTAATCTACCACTAGTTCTGAGAACTACCTCTTTCATGAAATGCCTAATGCAGACACTAGGACCTGAGCACCATTTCACTTCGCAGTTTTCCTTCTGTTGGGCTGTTTTAATTGCTGATGATACACAGAGGCTTTGACAAAGGCTGAAGCAGTACCTCTGTAATATACAATACGGTACATTTCTTTGGCTGCTATGAAGTGCTTCTTACATCAGTGAGCACAACATTACTTCCTTGTATCAAATTTCTGCCATGTGGCTTTCATCCATCACCAAAACAAACATCAGGAAAATGTCTAGAAGAGTGTGTGAGTCAAGCAATGCATAGAATGTTCAACACAAGCAGCAAGTACAATACTCCCTATCCAAGAGAAGAGTCATTTTATGAAATTGCTATAGCCTAAAGCGTGTCACCATGAAGTGGAATTCCTTTCTTTTGTTTTTTTGTTGATCCAGATGTTTCACCAGTCCTGTGGTTCTACTGCCACCTGTGAATCCTGAAGCTATCACAAAAATGAATCATCTGTGTAACGTAACAATGTCTGATGTTATCTCAATGGGAATGAAAAATATTCCATTGACTTTGGAGTCTTTGCAATGTTTCCCATATTGCTCCTCTGCCAAAGTAAATAGCAGAACTGAAGCAAAATAAAAAATTAAATTTTTAAAGAAGGATAGCTGGAGTGATAAACATGCACCCAGAAATCAAAAAAGTAGTATGTACTATCTATAATATATGCTACATATCATAGCAATTTCCATAATCAATATATATCACATATTATGTGATAACCATTTAGTAGTACCTATATTTGTATTTTTATAATATATAGACATACTGTGACTTTCTTATGCAAGTTCTGTAACATCACAAACCAGACACCAACTAAATAAATGACAGTTAGCTAGAGATAGAAGTTATATTTGAGAATATTATAGAGGTTGACAAACCTTGATATTTGTCAGAGAATTCCATTTTGTAAAATAGCATTGATGCAATTGAATAGGTGGTACAACATACATACTTTAAGCTCCATGAAATAATTACCAAATAAGAAGGTATCGCATGTGTTTTTGTGCTAAAAGAGGAACCAGCCACCAGAAGTCAGGCTGTAGCATTCTGTCCTCAAAGGACATTACATGTTACATAGGTATTTGCAGGTACTTGCATGGATTTACAGTTGATACAGCTATCTGAATTTCACCTGGTTGCTTATGAGCAATCACTCACAACCAGCCCTGTCACCCACTTAGCTGTGTGATTAGCAGCAGCAACAAGAGCCAGTCTCAAATTTCAGGAGTAATAAACAGCAACTCAAACTCCCACACAGAAAATTGGGGAAATTAAAACAGTCTTTCTGTTGCTCAGTCAGCTAATTTTCTCTCCTTGCAAGTGTGAATCAGACGTCTTAGCCAAGAGTACATTATTGAAAGGAGAAACAAAAAGAGCAGCAGGGAAACACACAATATCTAATTACTCCATCGCCACCAAGGAACTGTAACGGTTTACTCTTCTATTTGGTTTCTTGCTGAAGCAAGTGCTAGGCCAGCTGGCCGCTTCCTACCTTCTACAGTCAAACCTCTCTTGCACTTTGCGATTCTCAAGTTTCATGGCTTGGTCCCCTATCTAGCTGCACTGTTTTAGCTTGCTAACAGATTCTGTTAATTCCTTTTTGCTCTTTAAAAATGAAAAAAAGGAAAAAAAAAAAGAAAATAAGCATAAGGATCAACACACGTTCCCTTCCACTCACTCACAGGGGACTTACTGAACAGACTCTCTTCTCCATCCTTTTTGCTATGCTTTTCACCATCTCCTTCGCCTTTCCCCTTTCAGAGTTGCAGGCACACTAGGCTTGGTCGTTCAAGACTTTCACACACTTTTGCAAGACAAAAATAGCTGGTTTTATTGTTCTGCTTAAAAATTATGGTGGTTGAAATATGCTATTCAGTTTACATTAGAACAGTAAAGCAACTTAAGATATATATGTGAAACTTTATAGTTACACTGCTCATCAAAATATATTTCCAGTCTATATAACCAAATAAAACTTAATGTTTACTGCTCAAATATGAATATTAAACCATGTAAGAATCATTAGACTGAATCTTAGTAACTCAAAATATATTTTGAAAGCAGAAAGTATATGGCAAATTTTGTCCCTTTTACAAAATATTCACAGCAAATCTGGCAGCCTATTCAGAGGAAACAATATTTGCTGTCACTTCATGTTGTAGCATAGCCTTTTCTTCATGCATACCATTTTTAAATTGCAGACTCATGCAGCCCTCTAATTTTTTCAAGAGGGTGAAAATATGCATAATTACAGTCTGCTTTGCTCAACCTGCAGGATTTGAACAACTGCCTATAGTATATTAAAAGGTCTTTTCTTAAAAGTGACTTTCCAAAACAAAAAATCTTCACGTAACTATTAAAATACTGTCTGAAAGTTTCAGCTCACAATTTAAAAGGTACTGTCTGTGACTGATTTGGGCATGATGCCACTGTTTAATTTACTTTGGCTTGATTTTGATTTTTTTTTACCCTTCTTTTGGCTGTTCTGGCAAAAGAAAGTATTTAACACAGCACTTATTCCTTTGTAAGGGAAAAATAAACTGAATTCTCAGGAATGCATTTTTAGTCTGTTTCAGAAAGTGTTGCATGACTATACTGCATTTCTTCAGCCACTGATAATGAGAAACAGGCAATTCAATGGCAAATGCAACTGAGGGATTTGCAGTAGCAGGAGGTTTATGAAACACATATGATTGTAAATGGACACTGAGATAATGTGGTTTACAGGATGATAACTGTATTCATTTAGCTTGTTAATATTTTAGTATTCTATCAGGCTTCTAAGGTTTTCAGTATTTTATAAGGTTTCAGATACAAGGGTCCCACAAATTTTCATGTAAAATTCATAATATGATTTCTATGCTGCAGCAATACCTTCTAGTCTTTTTATCAGAAAATTTTAGTTAGACATTTACAAAGGAGCCTTTTTGTTTTCACATAATTTTCAGGTTGTCATACTAGGCATTATGTATGTATGAGTGTCTTTGCTTTTCAACTGACATCAGAGATTTAAATAACATTTTGATATTCATTTGCCTATGACTTACTGTATAAAATACATACTCTTATATACAAACAAAACATATTTTGAACAGTGTCACCAGTATTCACTTGCCCTTAGTTGCATACTTAAAGTTTTTTAACATTAATAAACATGCCATTCAGAAGACTGTGAGATAAAGTACCTACTAAATATATCAGAAATATCATTGTTGTCATTTGTAATTGTCAGATTTGAACTTGCCAGTGTAAAAAGCACTTGATAATGCAACACATTTTTTCAGGGTAGGTTGTAAACAAAGCCTTGCTAATACTATTGTGATCATATGTGTCAAATAAAACCTTTTCCACCCTCCAAGAATAATAGTTTAATAGTCTTTAGAGACATGTAATTTTGTCCAGAGCTATTAGTGGCACTTTATGTCATATAGTCATCAAATGCATTTCTATGAAAGAGAAAAGAATAAATATTTCATGGATACAGCTTTTGAAGAACACTGTCTTTCAATCTTGGGCTAGTCTTTCAACATATGTGCCAATCAGAAATCTTTAGCAGATGCAAAATGCATCTTGTCTCCTTGTCAGTGAAGAATGTAAAGATCTCAGGATGTATCTGAAATATTCATCACATAGGCAGAAATCTGAGCACTGTAAGGAACTGCTGAGCCCTGTATTCACAACTTATCTGTTTGCTCTTACCTCCTCATCACTGGCCCTAAAATAGTGAAGTGTGGCTAGTTACGATATTTTCATTACATAATATATCTTAACAATCAGGGATAGTATTTAACATTATGATCTACATCTTTTATCTTATTACTTCCTTCATTTTGGACATGATATGGGGTGAAGTCATGCCTACATTATTTTTTATTTATAAGCTTTTAAGGTTATTTTAACTCATAATTTATTTTTGCTACATAACTGTCTGCTTCCTGTGTGTTTCTGCAAGAAGAATATTGTTGATGTCTATTCCATTCAGGTCTTCATTCATGGACTAAAGTAGGATTGCTGAAAACTGTAAAAGTAGATTGTACGTGGTCTCCTCCTGTTACTCCACCTTTCAGCCAAATCCAAGGCTGATACAATCAACCATAACTCCAGTGTAGTTGCGTCAAGTCATATCAAATCTACTTTTGGCTTGTTACCATGTGAGAGGGTTTATGTGCACTGTGCCCTTTGAATGAACCTGTGACCTGCTGCTGCAATCTGGGCTAGCCACTCCATCACTGGGCACTGCTGGAAGCTATTAATTCTTGTGTTGCTTTATCTCAGTTAAACGTGGTTAAGTGAAAGGACATTATTTTAACTGGATGCTGTGTCAATTGAATTTCGTAAAGCAACAGCTCACAGCATTTCAGCTCTAACACCGCTCTGAAAAGTTGGAAAAATTGAAGCTTTAGAAAGAATTAAACCTTTGATTAAATGCATTAGTTTTTCAAAGGGAAAAGAAAGGTTGGATTCTCTTCCAAACTCCAAGTTCTACACCTTAAATAGGTTTTTTAATGTCTTTTTTAAGGTCTATCCACCTTCTTTAAAATATGAAATTTCTTCATAGAGGTGAAAGCAATGCATTTTTAACAAAAACATCATTCACTCCATTATATTAGTGTTTTATCATTACTAATACAAAACATGAAAATTTGAAAATAAATGTAGAAAAAAAGCTGAAAAAATGTTTATTTAATAAAAACTACCCATGAAAAATTAACCGCTGAGATCATTCTATGGGAAAATTATGTACATGTGGAAAATTTGACACATTCGAATTTCTAAATGTACATTTTTCCTAAATGCAGATTTATCAACTAAAGTCAGTAAAGCTTCTCACATTTTTCTAGCACCTGAAAGCAAGAAACCACAGAGGTATAAAAGCATCTTATGAGCATGACAAACAGATCTTAAGCTTGTTTTACAGCATATCTGTTTGTCTGCAGGTAACATGAGAATCTGAACGTACTGTGCCTAATTCTTTCTGAACTTTCAGAGAGCATTTTAAAACTAGTGATTATTTCATGTAATTGAGAATTGGAAAATCTGAAATACTTGACTCAAAATGCTTATGCAATGATGCAAATGGGAAGAAGAAAAGGCATTTTCTTCATGGAAGGTATGAACTCTGCCAGGTGGGAAAGAAGGGACTTGAAAAACAGTAAGAAGAAATAACTGCCTGGAAAGGTGTGGTACAGAAAGACAAAGGTGCAGAAGCTGATTGTGAGGAGTCGTGGCACGATCAGAAAGGTACCAAAAGCTCTGTTATACATCTAGACTGTACATATTAAAGCAGACAAAATCTGGGTGTGGAGAAATCTGAGATCTAAGGAAGATGTTTATTTGAAGTGGATTTTGCTGATTACAGAATATATTAATTTAAATTAGAGCTTAAAGAAGCTGACTCTGAAAGAAAGCATGTGTGGCAGGAGCAATTTTCTGCAAGGACTTTGACAGAAAAAGATTTTCCTTTGGGGTAAGTGTGAATTTCCATTGTGGCAGGAGAAAGTGCCAGAAAGGGGCAGAATACTGAGTAATCAGGCAGTAAAAGTCACTCTGAGACAAGGAGTTGAAGCGTATCTGTAATTCATTACATACCCTGCATCAGTATCCTCAGTTGGTCCCTTCTCCCTGCACAAGCCTTCCCCCTTGCTGCATTCAAAAGCCACTCATAAATCCCTCAGCTGCCAGCACATATCACAGGCAGTAGATTTCTGTGCCATTCAGTCTCATTGGGCATAATGCCCAGCCTGCTGAAGCAACTCTCTGTGCTAACTTCTAGCAATTTATGGCTTTACTGCTTTCCTGCTATGATAATTTTCCTTCATGATATTTGAAAACCCAGAACAGCCATTTGTGACTGTAACCCTAATATGCCATCAAACAAACAAACAAGAAAAATAAAAAAAAAAAAAAACCAAACCTGTGCTTAGTTAACTGAAGCTACATGGTGTAACTAATTTATTGGAAATGCATTAATATATGTTGAATTTAAATGAGGTGAATAGCTTTGCTAATATCTGGTCCTTCATATTCCAAAACTTTTTTTAAACGCAGCATATGTTGAACCCAATGAATAAGAAATTGGAGTTTATTTGTTAGGAAGCAAAAAGCAATACTTATGAGGCTGTCTTCCTTTATGGGAAATAGGAAAGACATTTAAAAGATAACTGAGCTTTGCTAACTATACATGTGTTATGTTTTGTGCTTATAAAAAAAGTCTCAGACAATCCTTTTAGTGCTCCATTTCTAGTCCATGAATGCCTGAGTGCAGAGTTTTCTGATACAAGTGAACAATGTTAAAGTGATTCAGTATTTTCCTTATTGATTTAACAAGGAGTGACACTAATCAGTGGTTCATTAAATCTTTCAACACCAGAAAAAATAACTATTTTCTTTCTGGTTTGATTTAAGAGAAGTGGTTCCTGATTTCTGCATATTGCCCTTAATCTCTTAGTCACTTTTCCTTCCAGTTGTTTTAGCTTGGCTGTCTAATGAAATCAGATTCATCTGCATGCAGTCTGTTTGTCCATCCAGCTGTCAGTCTAGGCTCAAAGCAGGAGATGGTGCCTTGCACTTAGCAGTGTTCACACACGGGAGTACTTCAGTGAGTCTAGTGCACTGTAAACTTGCACTTTAGTAAAGGTAAGTTCCCCCCATGGACAGTCCTGGTCTCTGCTCTGCCTCTGGGAGCCTCCAGATCACTGAAGGTTTTCTCAAACATAGAACTGACTGACTTCTACAGAAGTAAGCTCATACATGTCCTGTAAGTCCATATAAGCTTTTTGATTTCAGGATATTAAGAACTAATCCATTTTATTTTTTTTTAATTAAATGTTCTGAGAAAAGAAAAATAAAACGTAAGTATTGCAGGCAGCCTAAAATAGTATTTTAGTCATTTCACTTAATGTGAAACTTTACTTGTTTAAAAAATTTGCATTTCTTTAGGCCAGCCAAAATGCAGGCCTACTATCAGGTCTGTACAGACTGAATTTTTCTTCTTTCAAAGACATGCTCATATCAGCTATTCTGTCCACACTAAATTAGACCCCATGATACTGTCTGAGTAAAATCACCTTTTCTTCAGCTACAATGGGAGTATTGGAACATCTTATATGTGTAGTATAATTACTGGGAAATAAATTGTGAAATATTTTTTGAATGTTCATTGGAAGAACAAAAGCTAATTAGATTTGGTTGGACTCTATGAATGAAAAACTCAAAATCAAAGCGTTTTATCAATTTTCTAATTCCTAAAGATTCACAGTGTTTCACAGTAAATTACTCAAACCATATTAAGTATCTATTTTATTAATCACAGAAAGGTAAAGTTAAAAGGGACCTTAGTAGGTCATCTAGTCCATCTCTGTTGTCCAAAGCAGAATCAGGAATAGCCTTATCACTCTTGACTGAGGACTTCATAGTTGACCTTCAATACTTCAAACTACAAAATCTTCCTATGCAGTCAGTTCCTAACCCTTTCCAATGGAATTTCTTTTCTCTTTATGCTGGAGCAAAACCTTTCTTACCGCAATTTAACTGCGTTATCTGTGCTTGTATTCATCATACAAAATGAAGAATAGGGTTTCTTTTCTCCTGTTTGCAATAGCTTTTTCTATTTATAAAACCCCTCTTCAGTCCCTCTCCCTCCTTTTTTTTTTTTTTTTTTTGGGGGGGGTGAAGTTGGTTAAACACTCCCAATCTTTTAAGTCTTTTCTCATAGATCATGTTTTCTAGACCACTCTCTGTATTCTGAAATATTTCCAAACAGATCCCTTTGCTTCGTGTATGGCACTCAGATCTGAACACACAATCTTGCTTGAGCCATCACTGATTCTGAAAAGAATATATGGAAAATGCTTGCTATCTTGTCAGTTGTACTGTTGTTCATATATCCCACTTCTCTCATTTGCCTTTTTACAGTGTGAGGTTGTTGACATATTCATTGCTAATTCATCACTTTCCACTTTAGACCTGAGACCTTTCTCTGAATAATTACTACCTAATTAGTTGATGCCCTTCCCTACTTGTGCAGTTGGTATATCTGCCTGTCTGTAATATCTTTGACCTGTCTCTATTGCAAAGTCTTCCTTTCTTTCCCAGAACCACTCTTGAATCTATGAGACACATAACTGAATTTTAATCCCACTCCCCAAGATATTTATAATCTCTCCAGGTTTGTGGCATATGCAAATTTAATAAGTAGTCCTTCTTTTTAGTTTTGAATGGTGTTGGACTTAGGAGAGAAAGAGTGAGGTTAAGTAGACCAAAATATACTTTTTTTCCCTTTTACAAGTAGCAGTCCATTTGCTCTTTTTCAGTCCTTCAGCATCTCATCTGTCCTCCATAATTTTTCAAAGACCACTAAGCCTTCTGAGTCTATTTTAATCAGTTGAGTCCCTTAAGATGAATGAAGTATATCAGCATGGATGATCTGAGAATATCTATGTTATTTAAGCACTATGTAACCTTTCCTCTTCCTTTTACAGGAGATCTTATCCCTTTTTGCTGGTATGAAGTGTGTCATCTTGCAGTTGATCTTTTCATGAAGACTAATGCAAAAGGGTTACTAAATTGTTTTTACAATATTGCAAATCTATAGATTACCCTCTTTGTTGAGCAGCAAACCAACATTTTCCTTGGGTTTGATTTAAATAAATGTAAATTCCTAATAATCAATTTGCCAGACTAAGCAAGAGCTGTCAAACTATATACAAACACAGAACAGGAAGAAATCTTCTGAGTTACAAAATCTTCTGAGTTACCAGGCAACCACAGTCAATGGCATCCTTTAGTCATTTCATGTAGTCATTCATGTGGCATCTGATGTCATTAGATTACTTGCTCCCACTCTTCTTGTTGAAAGGTTGCTTGAAAGCCTGATGGTGCTGATAGTCAGAACCTTCTTCTAAGTTTCTGTCAAAATTTTGCTCCGGAATTAGACCATACTCATGGCTCATTACTGTCCTATGCTTGATCCATTCATCCAAAATTTCTTTTTCTGAGGCTGCCGGATTATGGCAGAGATTTTTGTTCTACCACCTAAGTACATTTATCAGAGAACTTTTGTTTTAAAGGCACTCTTGTCTGTAGTATTAAAGGTGAATATTCTTTGCCATTGAAGGCAAAGTTTAACTTTTAACAGTAAATCACTTATTTGCAAATGAAATAACATAACTTTTTAACTAATTTGATTATTTCTCATGGTTTTCAGAAACACAGGTCTCCTTTATACAGCCTTTTGTGTGCCAAAATTTAGCTGGCTTTCAGTAGTGGTATGCTTTTTAAAATCATAGTTTACACTGGTTTTTAATCTAATCGTAAGAGTATGTTGGCCAAAAAATACAATTACTTCTAATGTAAGATGTTCAGACCTAGTTTATTGACAGAGGATTTCATACTCTGGAGTCACACTGAAGATCAAGTTGAGCACTAAAAGAAGCCTACTACTGCTAGGAGAGCACTTTGCGATTGTATCAAGAGCTTCATATTTTCACAAATTAGTAGACCTGAGCATCTCAGTAAAGAACAGAACAGAACACTTTTGCAAAAACATTTGAAAAACTATGCTTCAGTCATGAAAACGAGGTTCAAGCTGACATGCAGGATTTCTTATCAAAGAAATGGCTAAATGATACTATTATCTGCAGTAAAATTAAATTGACCTGTGCTACCAATTTGTTCGCTGCCGGGGTGAAACAACATTATTTGTTCTAATATTTTCTTTTAACAGCTAAGAAGTCATTTACAAAATAGTACTCTTTCCCAGGGTATGGGTTGCTGCAAATTGGAGTGCGGGAAAACATAGGATAGAAGGATAGAAGGATGGAAATAACAAGCCTCTCAAAGGATATTTTTCTGAGATATTGTGAGAACTGTGCAATTAAACACATACTAAAAGTTCTTTCACATTCTCAACTCTTTCTACCCTGTGACTCTGCTTTGTGTTTAGGAAGGTTGTCTGTCCAATGTCCTTCCCCTGCTCTGTTCAGGGACACAAGTCTGCAGTGGAGGAGCAGAATACTGCCTTGAACTGGAGACAGATGCTTGCCATGGGGATAGCAAAGAGCTTCCAGGCTTTTTAAGAGGCCCTGTGGAGCTCCAGGAGATGCTTTCGGTGACATTTTTTTCCTGTTCAAGACCTGGCAAATTATGTTACCTTTTGAGGAGAGAGGGCCAAAGCCAGGCTTTTGCTTTTCTGTTTAGGCAGCAGAAAAGCAAAAGAAATGAAATTGCAGCTGACTCTTGAGATTGTGGGGAAGCCTCCTTTACTATTTTTCAGTTTATTATATCTGCAAGTGGAACCATAAATCTAACTGAAATAATTCCAGATAAAAGCAAAATTAATAGATTAATGTGAAAATCTAGGGACTCTCCTTACTTCTCATTTTTTAAATCAGATGGTCTAGAGTTCCACTCAGTTTCAGCTCAGTGCATATGCACTGTGCCAGTAAAACTTCAAGTGATAATTTGTAAAAGCCACTTGCTATAAAAGAAATACTGTGCATGAATGAACAACGCTTATTAAACTGTAGTAACTCAGCCAAGTAAAAACAGATTTACAATACAAAAAGTAAGGAACATGTCTAAATATGCACCAAATTATGGATTTATTTATTTTTATGTTTTAATCTTGCTGAGTGGAAATTTAGAACTAACCAAATACTGACCCCAACTTTCTGGGTATAACAAAAATGTATTTCTCCCCTCATTCATGTGTCCTTAAAAATATTCCTGTTAAATAAGTCAATACTGCTTTTTTGACAGCAAACAAAAAAAAATTATGTTTTGAATTTCCTAAAGAATTTTTCTTTGACACAACAAAATTAACAAAATGTACAAAATTAGTTGTTCAAAACCATCTCAAACATAAACATTGTAACTCACTTAAATTCAGTTTTAAAAGGTAAGACATAATTGGAATTTTTAAGATCTAGCAATCTTTTGCATTTTTTTCTGAAATTTGAGGAAGTGGGTGTCTCATGTAAACAGGGTTACAGAGAAAAACAAAAGAAGCTTGACTGCAATATGCTTTTCACCTTCGTCTGAAAATAGACTGTACCGACAAAAAAACAAATGTGACAATTAACTAATAGCAATATCGATAACAAATGGGCTATCTCAAGTTCTATCTATCCAATAACACTAGTTGCAAATGACTGTTTAAAATTTCTCTTAGTGCGAAAGTGATTTTTTTAAAGCTGCTCTTTTAACAGGTGCCATTTAATTTTTAATTATTTAGTTTTTTCATTAGTCAAATAAGTTCAAAGATACTTCCCATTTTTTAATACTAGTCTGACAGTTAAACTGAATAGGAATATAAAGAGTATTTTTCAATTAATAAATCATTACTATCTTACATTTATGCATTTTTCATTTGCTCATTATTATGATGCCCAAAATATTTTGCAAGAAACTTTAAATCCTTTTAAAATTACTTATGAGGAAATACACTTATATTTGCAGAAGTACAGATCTAAGCAAGTATTCTGAGGGAACTTCTACTTAGTCTGCAAATTCTGAGTTTAATTATAAGAAAATGTAGACCTTTTGTCCTCTGTTTCTCAGCTACAAATTTGGTAATTTAATTTGGTAATTAAATATTTCATTTGATAAATACAAGATGGGGGAAGAAGGTTGGTTAAAACATTTAAGACTGACTTACTATTTAGAGCTATGGAGGTTACATGGAGAAGGTCATGATGGTATTTCTGGTCAGGTATTTCTGATTCAGTCTTTTACTTCCAAGCAATGTGATACAGAATAAAATGGATTAAGGTAAATAAGATACTTCTTCTTTCCCAGCTCCAAGCCTTTTTTCAATCATTCTTTAACTCAAAAACCTTCTCCTGTGTTTTTCTTAAAAATCCCTCTGTACTTCCAAAGTGCCCCTAGAGGGACTTTCACCAGTGTCTGTGAATGTGAGCCTTCTTCCAGTTGTTTGAAGAAGACTTCATCTACTTCCTCTTTCTGATCAAGAGGTTTATAGCAGATATCAACTAGAAGAGCAGACTGTATTGGTCTGTGCACTGATCTTCACCGTCAGCTCTCTTCTGACTCCTGACTTATCCCAAGGCAAAAGAGCATGCAATTTAGTTGCTCTCCGTCACATGGAGGGCAACTCTCCCTCTTTGCCTTCCTATCCTCCCCTTCCTGAAGAGCCTTCCTAAGACTTCTCCATGATAGGACTCCGGTCATGTGATCCATCCCATCTTTCCTTTGTGATCCCAGCAAAGTCATAGCCCTGCAGCTGCACGCTGAATTCTGATTCTGGTTTATTCCCCATGCTGCACACATCAGTGTACCGATTTCCCAGAACAAGTTTGAGAGGTTTCCCAATAAAACTGTTGTACAGGCATTTATTTCTCTACTCATTGTTCGTTGCTGGTTCAAACAGATATAAAAAGTTCAATGCAGGCAGGCAGTTATCTTTAATTTATAATACTACTGACAGGTGTATCTGTCCTAACCTTTTTTTTTTCCAAAATGCATATTTGAGAGTGAGCATCCAAAATCATCCTGAAAATTTCCGTCTGAAGGCTCTGTTTTATTCCACTTAGGCCAAAAGTACACCCAGACATAGGTCTTTCTCATCCCAGTTAAAGTCTGCTAACTCATGCTATATTAAAATTCATGAAATAAGTGACAGTAAAATTCCCTCTGAGTGGGTAAGTGTATGTGCAAACTGAAAATTCAGACTACACCACTAACAATTTTCCAAATGTGGGATATAGTGTCATTAATATATGTAAAGAAGAGCTTGTACCACACCAAGAGGAGGTTCAGTATATTCCACAGCTGTTGCCCAGCCAACAGGCAACATGTACAAACTCCCAAGTGTTCCAGGAGAGCACACAACCCTGACCCTTTTTATTCTGCTCTTATGGAATTCAAGGCTTCCGCTGCTAGTATCCTTTACAATCCAGCACTGTCTATCCTCTGGTTGAACTTTCTTCCAGAGGAAAGAAGTGTCCACTAGCCATACTCTGGACGTGGATTCTGAGCTAGCTAGAAAAAAGTAACAGCTTGTGTTAGGAAGGCTATATTTGATTTCTTGAAGATCAATCTAGTCACTTAGAGATTAGTCTGCAAAAAGCCAAGGCTCAAGCATGGCAGAACAAGAGCTGAAGGGGTAGATGTGGGTTTCGGGGATGAAGAGAGCGCAAAGAACCAAATTATTTAAGTCTGAAAAAACTTCATCTTTGAGCTAGTAATTGCTAAACCTGTTTTTCAAACTTTGCACATAATAAACCATATGTTAAATACCTCTGTTATTTAACTGTTCTGCCAAGCCAGGTAAAGCAACAAGTGTTTCATGAAAATTTTAGCTATCTTCATCCTTTTATGTTTGAGTTCATGACTTCTTGGTTTTAACATTGTTAATACAAGAACTGAAGGCCTCATCGGGAAGAACCTGCTTCGTGTAACCCCAAAAGAGAGATAATACCTGAAGCAATGTCCTTGGACAATTTCTGATTTAAAAAAAAAAAAAAAAAAACAACCCACAAAAACACAAACCATCAGCATGAAAACTTTATTTGAAACAACATCTGTTTTCAAGGACTTCCTCAGTCATGCTGTTTCCCTTGCAAGGTAAGCTGGTGCATTCTGACTCCCTAGGTTGTGGTACTGCAATATTATGAAAACTCTTTGTGGTGGGCATCTGTTCAGTTTTAGTTCATGCACATGAAATATATTCTAAAATCCAGATGTGAACTGATCAATTAATTATTCCTTTACAATTTGACAATATATTAATAGAGTTGCTGCTATTTTTTTTCTTATTGTAACTTGCTCCCAGAGATTCTTGCCTTGAGAAGTGTAATATTTATATTGATAAATAAGTATTTACTCTTTGGAAAACAGTGAAGAACTTGGTTTTATTCAGATTTACTGCAAGGAGTTAAAACCAGTATGGTTGTTGAATTGTAATGATTACCATAGTTTGTTCACCGAGTGTAAAGTAGTTATGATTGAATCTAAGCACAAAATACTATTAATTATTAAGTACAAGATTTAAAAATTCCAGGTAAATTGTACTAGTTTTAAAATGTTGAGGGTATAAACATAATTCCAGGGGGTGGAATTTTGCTACAAAATATGGAATTAAAATGCACCCCCATTGCCTGCTGCAATATGCTGCAGGAATTCCCTGCAGGAGTTCCCTACAGGATTTCCTTCCTATGGTTATGGCTTTAGGCTCACCCTTCCCATGAAGATCTGAGGTTTCAAATAAAAAGAAAAATTAATTCCCTGCTTTTAATTGGTAAACTTATGTCAACATAACATGAAAAGGAATTAGTAAGTAGTCAAAAATGCTCTATGATACTTACATTATTCATTCACATATTGTTCGTGGCTGTTGTCTTTTGTTAAATTAGGAGTATATATATAAGAGAGTATTTATCCTCACTAAGGTTCATACCTTATACATATCGGTTTCACAAACTGAGTTTCACAGGTTTAAAATTAACATGTGTTCTATACAGTGTGTGACAATCCATTAGCAGCCTCTATGTCAAAAAAAACCGAGGTAAACCATGTTAGCATTCGTGCCGTTGTAGTAATTTTATTATTTTCAATTTGCACTTCATACACCAAGACACTCCCGCTCTGTTGTATTGCAGGGGCCTTTTCATTTTTTTTTTTTCTGGTTTCATGATTGACATTCCTCTCAGGAACTTATACTGAATGTGTTTTTCAATGGTGGAGAGATTTCTCCCTTGAGCCAGCACAAATGAAATCTGAAAACTAGAAATATGTGGAACTATCCAAAACTACTTTTGACTAGTCAGCATGCTGAGTATTCTTCTAATACCTTACTGCACACTGTCTTACAGTCTGCTGCAATAAATTGGACTTGAATGGTTTATGTTCAGTTGGTAGTTTTTCTGCTGCCTATCAATAGCAGTGCATGAAGTTCTATATTATGCCATGTTGTAGGCATAATGTAACATGACACATCCTAATGTTAAAGGCATGCAGTAATAACAAGCTACTGCAATACAGACCAGGAAACTGCCTACATGGATATAATCTGACAGGTGCAAGCTTACTTTGCCCAGCCTTAAACCAACAGGACATGAGCCAGCTGTAGTCAGGAAACCACATGAATGTGTTAGTATGGAAATTTCAGCAGCAGTGCTGCAGATCAGAACCGGTTTTTGTCCATCAGGACTGGGGTGAGGCACATCAAACTTAATTCTGTCAATATGTTGCTGTCATTTCTGTGTCTACGTGTAGTTATTTTCATTACTTTTACAAAGTCCACATTTTTTGTGTTTATCTATTTCCTTATTCTGTGATGATGAAAATAATGCTCACAACTTTATACTGATTTCACTGTAACTTTGTGTTTTAAAGTCTATGAAGTCTTGTAAATTACTTTCTGTAAAATGAGTGCAAAATGGTGAACTTCTTTCCAACATCATCA
Source organism: Cephalopterus ornatus (assembly GCA_013396775.1). Taxonomy (NCBI): domain Eukaryota; kingdom Metazoa; phylum Chordata; class Aves; order Passeriformes; family Cotingidae; genus Cephalopterus; species Cephalopterus ornatus. Next base: position 90,941 of record VZRE01007499.1, on the reverse strand, counting down.
TGTTAGCTTCCTTTTTGCATCATCTCTAGCACAAGTAAGGAATCAAATCTTCAAAGTAAGATGCCACAAGACATCCTCCATAAATACCTTCCTAAATATTCACAATAACATTTTCAAATTAAGCTATAGTTATGAACAAAAAATTCATAGTTAAAGTAGGAACAAAATTGTAACCACTTTTCCATGCATGTTTTTCTTCTATTTTTTTACGTGTCGGTCTACAGTAATACTCTAAATAAGAGAATTAGTTGCTCCACTCCATTTTACTGCCAGAGGTTCACGAACTTCGTCCATTCATTCAACATTGGATAGTTCTGCATTTTCCTGCCCTATTTTTCTATCACCTTTAAATTGCCAAAAGCTCTACTCCTCTTCTTTGATCCAGTCACTCATTCTCTGCCTCCAAAACTGTAAACACCACTCTAATATACTCTCCACTCAGGTTTATAATCTGGCTCTCAGCTGTAACTCTTCCCTCACTTTGATATGAGAGTCCTGAACAGATTCCAGTCTTTCAGGGACAAAGTCTTCCCTTAAGGGGTGGATGATAAATGAGCAAGGGTTACACATTACCAACTGGCAGGTGATAAGCCCATCAAAAATATAGCAAACAAGATCTGCTAAGGCAGCTCTTTCTGGTTCCCAGATGCTGCTGAGTTTCTTCAGTGGCAGTTCTTCACCCTTGCCAATTGCTCAGACCTTGTCTGCATGAGTGACAGGTTCCTGCAAAGAAACTCTGTCCATTCCTTTTTCCTCATTTTAACCACAGGCTGCAAGCTGTTTAAAAATAGTCCCTATATTTTTTTACTCCTCTGTAAAATTATGTAAGAAATTCCAGTTACTGATACTCTTCCACTCATTTCAGAGAAAATCTAGAAGCCAGCTTTTGGTTCTAAGTTCACTGGTGTGTAAATAAATTAATTGGGTTAACACAAATTGCATTTAGGTGCAGCAAAGAACAAGTGTAGATAAGAGAACTATGCTCACAGAGACTCTCTTTGCAGAATTGGAGATTCTGCAACAAAACTGTCAGCGGGAAATTCTTTGTAGAATTTTGTTCACAGATAGAGGCCAGTTGGATTCAGTAGAATCTTTGAAAGAGTATATACCATACTTTAATGTAGAAATTCTTCAATTCTGAATACTCATTTTGAACCTGCTCAACTGTTTTAGAGTAGCTTTTTAAATAAGTTTGCTTTCTATTCCTAGTGTGCTGTTAAACATGTATAGGTATGTATTCTGAGATTATGGTAGGTAATCAAGTCAGCTGAAATAAAATAGTAATTATCTTGGGAAGCAGTTGCACTATATGTATAATAGACAGATAATTTAATTTTTATTTCATCTTTAGGAAACATCCAGTGCAATAAAATATCTGTAGATGAAACATATTTATTAGAAATCAGAAGGAAAATAAAGATCGATCTCCTCCATTCCAAGAGTGACTAAGAGAGACAATTTTGCAAAGTTCTAAAGTCTCCTTTTGACACCAGGGCACTCCTTATCGTGTTTTTTAGATTTTCCACAATCATGCTCTCATTTACAGACCTGACATGACAGTTTTCACCAGAAAAGTTATCCATTATTGGATGACAGGAGATAAACTCTGCAAAAGGTGTAACAAACAAATAAGAACTATTTGAGGAGTGGCATTATCCTATTTCTGTCAGGAAGTGTGAGCAAATAACCAAGAGTATATCATGTTTATGAAGAGGAAGACTTCTTTTTAATTCTTCTTTTAAGGTTGTCGCTTTAATCTGGAGCTGCAGCGGTGGATTTGACATTTTATAAATGGTAGGTTTTATTGGGAATATGGTAAAGCATTTTACCAAGTTATCTTCCTCATATCAGTGATATGAAACTAGAAGATTGGTAATTCTTTTCCCCTCTCATTTCCAATAACCTGTAAGTATTTGCAGTCAGAAATAGACGGTGGCTTCACTCTACTTGCCCTTCCCCTCCAAGACAACAGATATATAAGCACTTGTATATAACGATATATAAAGCATGCATGTATATAAGACAAGCTATTTACTTTGTCTTGTTTTCTCCATATGCATTTTATTTTATGTTCTAAACATTTTTGCCTATATACTACAGGAAGTGATTAGTTTAAATGTAGAGGATAATGTCACATCTAGTAAAAGCAAAGTTTCAAAAGTAACAGCTAAATAAAGATGTAGATAATTTTTAAGGGTTTTTTTCTCTTACATTAACTCTTAAATACTCTGATAGGTTTTATCCAGACAGTTTAAAAAAAAATTAATTACCTATTTAACATTTCTCCAAAGATTTCTCTGTAAGTAAATTGGACTCAACACCCTCCCCCCATCCCCTAGGACCAAAACAAGTCTTCTGTAGCATCAATTATATTGTGCTTCTCACAGAACAAGTTTCTCACTCTCTACTTGGGATTCATATATCTTACCTTGTCCTAGAGACGAGCTTATTAATATATTTTGTTGCTAAGTCATTATGGTCCTGACTCATATTTTGGACCACATTCTCATGTTCCTCTCACACTGACTTTAAATGAGCTTGTTCCGGAAGTGCAGTCAGGATTTTCTGTCCCTATTTATGGCTGGAGAACCCGATCAAGCTTGGGATTTGGGGTTTTAAAGGACTCCCAATGTATTTATAGCATACCTGTAGTTCTCTTCAAACTGTAGATCAAGTTTGTTGTGGTAGTCTCTGATACTCAAGCCGTTCTTCGTAGGCAAGCTTTATGACTGATTTGCCTTAAGTTTGAAGACACAGATTTAGAAATCGTATCTGCTTCTGCTATATATCCTTTGCAAAATTTTCATCATTTTTTGTTGATCATTGCATTCCACTGTTTATCTCTGTTTGTATAGATTTTAGTGTCCTATGGGGGGAGGGAGTCTATGCATTAAGTTATATTTATGTAAAATTACATCTATAGGCCCTTCTAAGATCTGCCAGCTGAGACAGGCAAATTAAAAAGAGTAACCAACACAAGTATCTGTGTAAAACTTGGTACAGAACAGGACTTCTAAGGTCTCTGTTATCAAAGCTATATTCGTAGAATCTCACAAGTTTCTTACAAAAACAATTCAGGAGTCTCTACTGTAGTGGTATGAATCAGAGTGCATTATATTTGAGGAATCAGTAGTAAGAGATCCAGATGTGGGTCTCTCTGCAAGTGTTTCAGGTGCTGGTTTCAGTGAAAGCTGTGTTTGGTTTGTGCTGGGAGTTGCTGGCTGTTGGATCCAGTTTGAGATGTAGCCTTGCTGAATATTGATCACTGCACTGCAACTAGGAATATTGCAGCTTGCAGAAAAATCACAAATAATGTGAACAGAGAGTATTTGCTCTATCTGGAAATTTCAGTTCTCAACTGATGATGATTTTCATTATCCACGCCACTGACATTTAATTGCCATTTCAATTAATTGCTATAGGCCATTGAAACTAGTGATAAAGGATTATATTTTCAGCTACTAACCATGCCCTTGCCCTCCCTTTTTCTCCCTGGTTTATTCACAAAAATATCAAATTTCAGTGTTCCTATCTTGATACATTCTGTAAGAATTTGAATGTAATAAAACTGTAATTGCTGAAGCCTCCACATGTTCATAAGGAACATATTTTAGAAGTTGAAGACAGGGTTGCTTAAGAAAACCAAGTGCATTTTATTGTAAAGGACCTGTATTTGATGCCTCTCTTCTACTTCTTTAGAAGTAGCCCTTCTGTTCTGAAATGCCATGAAGGAATTATACTGCTCGATATATACCTGTAATACAGTTATCTTACAAAACCAACCAAGATAATAAGTTACAAAGCAGTAAATACTAGAAGAGATTGGATTAGTAAATCACCTCATTCCAATAAAATTGTATTTCTCAATGGCTTACAGAAGACAGTAGATTATGCTTCCATACATACTAGATGTATATATTCATATATTACCTATAATGTTCTATAACTGTTTATATATATATATATAACATTATATACATAGTGTTATATTACTATATATAATACTACAGGGGAAAAAAGTATAGCTGTGAGGGACAGGTCCATTTTCTTACGTGGAAAGATCATGTTTATGCATGAATTAAACATTATCAAAGCTGTAGTTTTGGTGCTTTTCATGGTAACTGTAATGTGGATGAAAAAAATACAGTTAGTTACAAAACCAGAAAGGAAAACTTACCTGCAAAATAGGAATTTTTCTTTCAAGTTACTTGTGTAGGAGAGGTCTGGCCAGCGACATGAAGTGTTTAATGACATATGCTTGAACATCAGAAGCTTAGAAGAGTAATTGGAGTCTTTATGCAAATGTTTAAGATTCTTATGCTTCTCTGTCTCCAATCTTTCTACAATACTTATATGTCTCAGTGATCGTGGCTTTACTCCACTCTTTGTTATGTTGTGTGTTACAAGGATGTCAGATGATTCCTTATGTGCTTGAAGTTTCAAACAGTATTTTATTTTACAAACAGATAGAAAAGTGGGGGAAAATATAAACAAACACACAAAAATGTCATGATTGTATTTTTTCTGTTCTCTTTATTTATTTAACAGGTAGAATCCATATTAAAGTAGATTCGAGTATTATTTTCTAAATAATATCTTCTAAATTATTTTAGAAAAAAATGCTCGCTATTCCCCCAGGAATAACTATTAACTGATTTCACTATGTCTGTATTCAGTTCTCAACAAGCAAGCAGGAGGTTTCGAAGATGGATATGACTTAATTTTTTTACTACTCAATAATTAACAGAAACAGATACACACATACACATGTAATACCTTTTTACAAAAGAAAAATCGGGTCAGATTTTAAAAGGGACATAGTTAGCCTTAAATTCTGTTGCTGTCTGGATAATGTCTGACAAGAGGAGACAGTGACTATCTATTTGATATTAAAAGTGAAGAGGTGAAAATAACTCTGCACGCAATCCCCTCAGTTACCTGAGGATGAATAAGCTGAGAGACTGAGAATCCCTACCCATTCAATTCATAGCAATGGTAGGTTTCATTGAAACTATAACAGGTTTTAGAAAGTCTACAGAACTGTGACTTTGTTGACATTCTTCTATATTCAGTGAGGAATATTCATGTCTGAAGTTATGCATCAGTGATTATTGTGTAAATGTGGGTATCTGTCTCACAGATACACACAGAAGGCAGGCAGTAATCCCAAGGAAATACCATTGTTTTTATTTAATTAACAATTTTTATTAAGTCTTGTAACTGTCTTGCATTGGGGTTATTGTCCCCATAAGGACTTTCTGCCTTCTCAAAGAAAAATAATTTTACATTATTTATAAATATTATGTATTTATATTATATGTTATATAAATAATATAATATTTATATATTATTTATATTGTTTCCCTTTATATGTGAAGGGATTTTGCTCAAATCTTTTCCACAGCTCCTGGATTCTTGCCAGAAATATTCTCCATTCATGAAAGTGGCAAAGATACTTTTTAATAGTACATGTCAAATATTTGGCATCATTTCTATTTTAGTACTCTGCAATTTCCAGTATAAAGCTCGTGATACATGTACACATGCATACAGTGACATAAAGGCACTGCACACTGTATCCAGATCTTATGAACCCCACAGACTATAAATTAAATAATTTAATATTTGAATTTTCGACTGGGCAATATTTTCTTTGGTTAGGACAGCAGTTTTCTGATTAATGTTTTTAATTTAAGCAATGTCTAATACACACAATAATAAAAGTGACAGTTCAGCTTATAATGAGTTAAGGATGTTTCTGAGAATACACAAGAGGTTTTTAAGAGACCTCCAAAGTTTATTTTTACAGAAAAGAAGCCCACAAATTAGCCCAAACACATTTTTTTCATCTTCTACTATGTTTGTGTATCTCTAGCTTTAATAATCTCAACGTTGTATTATGAATAGTGCTTGCACTTTTTCAAGGCTTCATACATATAATGCGAAGGTCCCATTTGAATCTGGTTTACACCTTTCTCTATTGACCCACATTTTCTCTTGCTGGAGGAGGAGCCAGGCTCCTTTTCACTCTTTCATGTTAGCCCTTAACTGATGTGGTGGATCTCTGTTCTGTGAGGTGGAGCTCACAAAACTCCAGTTTTCATCCTGGCCTCTGAGTCTGTCCGGTTCCAAGCAGGTGAAATGAATCTCCTGCAGTACAGATAAGTGTCTTAAAAACAGTTGTCCAATAAAATTGTTCTGTTTTATACTGATGGGTTTACAAAACAAGCTTTTAAGGTGTTAGTCTTTTTCAGCAGAGTTCACAGATAATGTCAGGAAACAAAAGCCTATGTCTGTGAAGATTGTAGTGTGTGGAAGTAAACATATTAAATGTGGAGTGGGTGACAGCCTTGATCCCCATGAAGAGGTAAACATAAATAAATACTCACTGTGGTTTTTCTTTTTTCCCTGGCTGACCTCCACTGATGTAGCTGAGCTTTCCTCTTGTGATATTTGCCAGGTTATATAAAAAAAGATATTTTGTTTCAGCCTCCTGGCTGAAATGATGAAACATAAAGCCTGTTCTCAGGCTGCGGAAGCCTGATGGATGTGGAACAGCTGGTGGGCTGCGGCTCAGCCCTGAAAGGAAGCCTGAGAGATGCAATTGGTGCTATGGTTAAAAGTGAAAGACGAATAAATTTTTCGGCTTTACACTGATGTGTAGGAATCTGCACAACGTAAATTTACTGATTCAAATATTTTTAAGAACATACATAGAGATGATTTAGTGGAGTGGCACATTAGAATTGGGTATTTCCTAGTAAATACAGCTGGTATTTAACATACAGAGGGGGCAATATGTTGAAAGAACTATAGTATTTTTGCTTTTTAAATATCTGGTATCTGAGCTAGCTTGTGCTGCAAATAACTGAGGTATACAGCTCTTACCAGAAAAAAAAAAATATAAAGAAAGTTACTGGGAAAGAAAAGGGGAGTGGTGAATGAAACATTTAATATGAAGAGGACAGAAAGTGGAAGCCTGTGATGCAGCCAAGGAGTGGTGAAAGAAAATGAGGAAAAGCCACAAAATAAAGAAGGGAAGTGCTGTCACTGACAAAACCCAAGAAAAAACAGCATTTATATGGCCTAGGTACACATAACGCTTTACTAGCTGTTGGTTTCTCTAACAAGAAATAAACAGTTTTCCTATGAGGGTGATTTCATAGACAAAGGAAAGTAAGGGTACTTTACAAGGGAATGCACTAGAAATGAAAAACTCAGACAGCTTTAAGAGCAACAAAAATGATTCATGAAGTAAGTGGGTCAGAGGTAAGACTTCTTTTTCTAAAGAGGAAAAGTTGGTCAGATAACAAAATGAGAGAAAAATATTGTTTGGGGAATCATGGATCATGGAAGAAATAAGGATCAAATTAAATAATGTTAGATTTATTCTTAGAATACTTCAGAATATTCAAATAGGGAAGAGGAAGGTTAGAAATGTAGGATTCTTGACAAATATATATTAACCGCATTGTACAGAGAAGACTGTAAAAACCCAGATTAGGCAAAATCAGGGTTCTGCTGAAATCAGTGCTCAAAATCTTCAAGAAAGGCAGGATTTCACTCAAAGGACCTAAAAGCATGCAGAAGACTATGTTAGAACAGCAGATAGTATCCTAATGAGCTAATAAAAAGGAGGAAATTTTTTACAAGTATTAAAGACACAGAACAGAATAAACTTGAAGTAGAAATTCAGAATACCGATCCCAAAGCTCAGAAAAGTTACCTGTTTTCCTGGAGTTACATAATTCTGATTTAACATCAATGAAATTGATAAATGGAGATTTACGATGGGTTTTATTTCACATTTTTACAAAGCTGAATGTGTATTCAGTATATTCAGATGGACGAGCTCTGCATGTGTGTGTATATTTAGCAAATCTAAGTCAGAGCTGATATTTGGGTAAACATTATAATAAGCCTCAGTTAAAATCACTCATGCCTCAAAGCTTATAGAAGTCACTTAAATACAAATTTAAGCACAGTTGTAGAAATAATATTTTTCAGAATATTCTAAAGTAGACCTCTACCATAAAAAGTTAAATACCCTTTAAATATATTATACTTGGTGTTTGGGCTTTTTTGTTTGCTGGTTTAGTTTGGCTTTTTTTAGGCAGCATAAAATGATTGGTAAATAGTCAAATTCATTAGTCTCTAAAAGTCTCTTCATTTGCAGATACCTGAAGGACCATGGGATGTTATATTGAATATATATATGAAGTGCCAATATCTGAAATCTGACCTGCAAAATGCCTTTTCAACCAGGTCAAATCCTGCAGAAATGTCAGCTCTCTGGAATTTTCTGGGTTTATTTTGGATTTATATATAATAATCTCACCCCATCACATGTCAGAGGCTTAATGTTCTTCAAACTTGCTCATTTTCCCTCTATCTCTTGAAAAATTTAACCCAGTAGGTAAACTCAAAATGCAGATGTAACCACATCTTTCATTCAGCAAAGTAATTCCATTACTTGCACACTGGTTTCCTAAGGATAATTGAATTTTAAGTTATTTGTATTAATGTTTTAGTAGGAACTCACACATTTTTAAACACTGGACACACAGAAAGAGTTTCTAGGAACACCCTTTTACGAGCGACAGAACCTTAAAGCATGATAGTGGATTAAGGATTTTCCAACAGTATTTCTCCTCTATGGGTTTTCTGTGACACGATCATGGTGCATCTTCTTGAGAGGGCAGGGGTAGGGTCTCTTTCTTCTGTCTTGCTGTTTGACTTTATGAGACATTTAGTAGTCTTTTTTTGAAAAACTTCATCTGCTCATCAAACTGTTTGAGCAGCTGAGAAATTCAGAAGTTTCTGTGTGGAGACTAGAAGCAAAAAGGCAGTACAATCAAAAAACTCTAATTCCCCGTAATTTGTTTAATCATATTCATAATAAAAAAATCTATCCCATCATTAAGAAAATAAAATATGAAATAAAAGAAAAAGTGGGGTATTTTTGAGCATATTTATATAATTCCTGTTTTCTTAATGGAAAAAGAGACTGAATGCTGACTGCAGCTTGAACCCTATCTGTCCTGTGCATGTTGTCCTTAGAGCCAATATTTCACTCGGAAGTCTTACATTTAATTTAAAAAAGGTCTAATATGATGTATTCCCAACTTTCTAGCTTCATAGGTGTCATGTAGCTGAAATAATACGTTAATTATTACACATGTACTTCAAGAATTCTCTGAAATATGGTTTATATATGCTTTATACAATGCAGGAAATTGAAGTTAAAATAAGGTAAATTCCATGTATATGTAGAAATTTATTGTTATGTTTCCTTTCATATGCCTAAACTGACTTTACTAGTAAAATTTTCTGAGTGAATGCTCATATTCACATGGCATACAGTTCCCTTTTAAATTAGGGAATTTTTTTTTCTATAATGCTGATATGTAATACTGGGCAGTTTTAGCACTGACTGAAACTGATTTTATTTATTGTTCAGATTTACTTCGAATGAGCCACCAGGACAAAAACGGTACTCAGAGGTGAGCGCTGTACGACTAACATGTTTATTGGAAAGGGAGGGTCTTGTTTTCCCTCCGAGCAGGAGCCGCCGCGGCCGCGCCGCCTTGGGAGTTTGGCCTCGGGGTGCTGAAGGAGGGGCGGCGGCAGGTCCCGAGGGGCATCCCGGGCAGCGCCTTCTCGGGGTGCGCCCGGAGGCGGCGAGGACGAGCCGTGCGGTGGCCCCGGGGCGGCCTCCCCAGCTCCCTGCGCAGTGCGGTGCCGGGTGTCACAGGTGCCCCGCAGCCGCATCCCTGGGAAGAAAATAGGAGACTCCAGCCCGACCGCTGCCCCGTGGCGGGCGCGGGGACTCCGGACGTCCCTCTGTCTATTAAAATCCAGGTGTTTTCCCAACAGACAAGGGGAGAACGCCGTGCACCCGCACCTAGACCCCTTTGGTGGCCCCCGCAGCCGTGTGTCGCTCCTGCCCCGGCCCCGAGTCTTGGGTCCGAATCTCTTTGTAAGCTTGCTGTCATGCTGGAATGTGCTTACCTCCTTGCATTGTTCTTAAATCATGGGTGCTTGCTCTCACTTTCAAACACCAGGTTACTTTTTCCTATCCAAAATTCACATAACTGGTGGGCTTTTATAGAAAGGATTGCCCAAATTCCTGCAAAAACTTTGTACTCTGGCGACTACATTACTCAGCCCCAAGTTTCTACAAGGTTTACTGACAATGAAGAAGAGATAGCTGCAGGGAATATTCCATTTTTGCAGTAGAGAGCTTGCAATGTTAAGTTAAATAACTAATGAGAGGAGACTTGCTGTACTACAGGTGGGTACCAACTGGAGAGTCTGAAATACTCCTTTCAGTTGTACGTTCCTCTCAGCAGTCCATCATACAGAATGAGGCACTGCAGAGACACTAAGCAGTCACTTAAGGGAGTTTATGTCCTGAAATGTCTCAGGAAGACTGAAGTGAGGACAATTCTCAAAGCCCTTCAAGCATTTCCAGAGAGAAATGCTACTAGGTATGCAAAAATATATAATAAGAAGGAGAGCTGAAAATAAGTGTGTTTTTATCAAGAGTCATAATAAGGATTTGCATGTGTATAAATTGCAGCCAGTTTAAACACAGGCAAACAGATTGAACTTTGATTGTTGTGAATACAGAACACATTCTCATTTATATTCTTTGATTGAAAATCATTATTACTTTGCGTATAATTGCCATAATTTATCACATTGTTGAAATTTGCCAGTAATATGGTACTATTTATCTACAGTTCCACTCTAATTGCACATAATTAATTATTCACTTTGCTCAATTGCTAATTGCTTTTTAACATACACTTGAATATAAACATAAAAATACCACTTCAAAGAGAATAGAAAAATAATTTGTTAAATTTTTTATATCTATTATAATTGTGGCATCTTTGAGGGATTGGTGAGTGTTAAAACAGTAGATCGTGACTTGGTAAATTATGAAGGAGGAATTGGGCTAGGAAAATCTCCATCTCTTATTGGAATCAGAGGGGAACGTTGTCACGAAGGGTGAGGAGAAGACTGAGGAACTTCGTGCCTTCTTTGCCTGAGTCTTTAAGAGAAAGCCCCATAATCCTCAGGGCAATCAGCCCCCTGAGCTGGTAGACAGGGACAGAGAGCTGAATAGACCCCTTGCAATCCAGGGGAAGTAGTTAGTGGTCTGTTGTACCACTTAGACACTCAGAAATCCATGAGGCTAGGTGGGATTCACATGAGGGTACTTACGGAGCTGGTGGAAGAGCTTGCCAAGCCACTCTCCACCTTTTATCATCAGTCCTGGTTAACTCGGGATGTCCCACATGACTGGAGGTTGTCCAGTGTGCCACCCAGCCTGGAGAAGGGGTGGGAGAATCCGGGGACCTACAGGCCTGTCAGCCTGACCTCAGTGCCATAGAAAATTATGGAACAGATAGGGTGCAATCACATGGCATGTACAGGGCAACCAGGAGATCAGGCTCAGCCAGCATAAGTTTAGGAAAGGCCGGTCCTGCTTGACCAACCTGATCTCCTTTTATGACCAGGAGATCTGCCTAATGGACAAGGGAAAGGCTATGAATATTATCTAACTGGGCTTCATTAAAGCCTTTGATACTGTCTCCCACATCATTATCCTGGAGAAGCTGGGACCCCAAGGCTTAAACAGGTGCACAGTTCACTGGGTTAAAAACTGCCTGGACAGGCCCAGAAAGTGTTAGTGAGTGGAGTTGGGCAAGTAGCCCGATGGCATCCTGGTTTGTATCAGTAATAGTGTGGCCAGTAGGACTAGGGAAATAACTGTCCCTATGTACTCATCACTGGTGAGGTTCTATGTCTAGTTCTGGGTCCCTCACTACAAGAAAGACATGGAGGTGCTGGAGCATGTCTTGAGAAGGACAACAAAGCTGGGGAAGCATCGAGAGCACAGGTCTTATGAGAAGCAGCTGGGGAAGCTGGGGTTGTTTAGGTTGTTTAGCCTGGAGAAGAGGCTCGGGGGGACCTCATCACTCTTCACAACCACCTGAAAACAGGTTGTAGCAAGATGGAGGCTGGTCTGTTCTCCCAGGCAACTAGTGACAGGATAAGACGAAATGTCCTCAAGGTGTCCCAGGGGAGGTTCAGGTTGGACATCAGGAAGAATTTCTTCACTGAAATGGTAGTTAAGTGTTGGAATAGGCTTCCAAGAGAGGTAGTGGAGTCACTATCCCCGGATGTGTTCAAGAAACAACTGGATGTGGCACTTAGTGCTAGGGTTTAGTGGTGTTTGAAGGTTGGACTCAACGATCTTAGAGATCCTTCCCAGCCTTAATGATTCTTTGATGCTATAAATTCCCTTGCTCTGTTTCGATAAACTTGAGCTATGCAACCAGGTAGATTATAGTATATGAGGTGACGGCTTATAGGAGGAATAAGCAAATAATCTGATTTAAAATATCAATAATCTTATTCTTAGCTCTTTGTATATACAGTCTTTATTGTCCTGAGGTTGAAGAGGGAAGGCCCCAATCTTGACACAACAACACTTGATAATAAAAGACTGGTTTACGGCACAGTCAAATGCTTGGTTTTACCCTTTCTGGTCTTGTATTACTGTAGAGAAAGCAAAACACACAATAATTTCTTAGTGTATCAGCAAGTAAAAATAAGACTTTGTATGATATAGCTCAGAATTACACCTTTAAATGCAGTTTATAACATCATACTTAGAAAGAACCAAGTGATAGTCTAAGCAGAAGCAAATCATAGCATCAAAATGGAAATCATTTCCCTGAATTCAACTGTCTTTAAAACTTAGAGGTGTCTCATAATTAAGTAGTTGTTACAACCCAACATATACCTGTTAGCCCCGGTGCATATGTATATAAATATATGCATATATGCATATATCAGTATATGAATATGTATATGCATGTATGTGTACATTTCTAGACTGGGATATATTTGAGAGTCTACCCAATCTAGATTCAGTATTCTGTGTGTCAGTAATTAGTTTGCATTACCAGCATATCTCAGATATTAGGAAGAAAAGCTGTTGCAAGAGAGCTAGCTGACAAATTGGGAAGGGTTAATTAGCATAAAAATCCAAAAACCATGTATATGTATTTTAACATAATTATTTTGAGAACCAAACTAATTGGAGAAAATAGTTTAATGGACTTATAAATGGACAAGAACAAACTGTACCTCAAAGATGATTGCAGCTCACTTAGGATTCAGAATGCCATCCTGTTTTCATTCTCAATATGAATTGAGTTTGTAATGTACAGTACATAAATGATTTTCCTCGACTTTTTAAAAGGCAATATGTATTAATATTTTAAACTGAAGTAATTGCTTCTTGTTCAGCAATGGGTTTCATTTATGAGTGTTTGTCCCTAGCAAATGGAAAGTATGGTTAATCTAAGTTAAAAATGGATTCTTTAAATAGCTCTAATTACGTTCTCTTTATATTTGTATGTTTTAGGCTCTTAAGATTTAATCAGTAGCAGTTCTAACAAACCATAATGTTTATTAGCTGGTTTTAAATTATTCTTATGGATGATAGTTCAATGAGAAAATAAGTTATGATTTGCCTACTATAACGCATGGTAAATAAAAGATGGACCAGCACAGAAAAGAGAAATTACGTATTATATCATTTGATTTTTATATTAGAAACACGGACAGAATGGAAGAAAACTTGAAACAGAAAAGGGAACAGCTTCCATTTCTCATTTCGATTATGCAGATTCTTTGTAATTTTACATCTTTACTTGGTTGAATCAAAACTTTGGAGTGTTATTAACTTTATTTTGAATCAATCATAACAATCTGTAACTAGATAATGACACTCTTTTATATGCTATTAACTGTACACTCCCAAATCACAGCTTGTATAAGGATCAGGCACAAAATTATTACTGAAGCCTCTACTTTACTATCTTGCGTAAAACACCATGCAAATAAGGAGATGAATTCTTAGATAACCAGAAAGTTCTTTTGCACTAAAGTGTTCATATGAATAAGAAAGAGATGGTGCAAAGTATGTAATAGAATAAAGTGGTAATCTGAAATTCTTTATCCTCACCTGTCTAGATAATGCACAAGGACTAACTGAAAACTAATCATCTTAGGTTTAATATTATAATTAATGAGATCACTTTTTAAAAATAAACTTTCAAAATATTTTACATCAAATACTTTGAAGTGCAGTACTAAAATATATTAAATATTGAAAGGTAAAAAAAAAAGACTCGTTTTTTTTACCTAAAAAGTAAGGAATGCAAAATGAAAATGTTTCTGGATTATATTAGTGTTATATATCTCTAGGCATTCAGGGTAGAGTTCTGCTGTTCAGGGTAACCAAAACCTGGTTACTTAAACACATGGAGCTGAATTCCCTATTTGAATTTGCAATGTTCTTGTGATTTCTGGAAACAGGTTAGAAAGGGGTTATTTCAGAACACATTTGCCTGGAACTGCTCTAAAGGGTTGGGCTGTTCAGGATTATCAGAATACCCTGCCAAGAAATGCCTGACGTACTGTGTGTGATCCCAGAAAGATGAGGGTGAGTGGGCAGGGTGCGCCAGCTCCAGATCATCTGAATTCTTCTTCCATAAGGGGAGTTGTCAGCAGTCAGATGAATTGCATTTGCTTTTTAAAAATATTATTTTATTGATATAACTGAATTTTATCACTCTGAAAACGGGCAGTGGTACTATACATTTGATTAATGTTTTCAACTGATTTTCTGTGGACATAAAGTCTCAGTCACATTATGCGCATTTCCCTCCGCTTGTCTCCCACCTCCTCGATAACTTTGAAACATGAGTGCTTCAACCAAATTTGGCAGAGGCTAGAGGTCTCAAAAATAATTATGTTCTGACAAACTCCAGGAAAAGAGAACATGTGTAACCTCTGAGTGCCCTGTTACAGAGAAAATAGTCAACAGGAGATCAATCCCAGTTAGACACTGGAGAATCCATGTGGGGGGAAGAAAGCACTACAAATCTCCTAACTGCAAGAAAACCTTCAGAGTTTCCACCATCTGAAACAGCTAAATCAACCATAGGTCACAGTCACACAAAAAACTGATCTTCTGGTGCTTCAGAGTTAGTAAGTTCTGAACATTTAGAGGAAAAGAATACCTCTGAATTGGTTAAAAAGAAATTAATTATTAATTCTAACCTTTTCACTGGTGGTATTGAAAGCATTCTTTGAAATACAGGATTTTAACAATCTGTAGACCTATTCTACTTCCATTGCAGTTACACTGTGTACTCAGTCATTAAATGGAATAACACTTTTGTCCTTGTTAAGCTTATCGGATCGGAAAAAAAAAATTAACAAGGTTTAATAAAATCTAACTTTGAATTTGTTGATTAAAGCCGAGTCTCTTAAAATATGTTATTTCCCTCTGTGGCTCAGGTAATCTTTTTTTATCTGATCTAGAGTTGTTCAAGGCCTTATGGAGATTTCCAAATTACCAGCAGACTATAAAATTAATTTACACAAATCTATTTTAGTTTAATTCTCCTAATAATATGGAAGAGTTCTGATTGTAAACTAAGGCTTTGCCTTTTTGTATATTAATATTTTTGGGTTTCTTACTCGAAGTTATCTGTGGCAGTGA
Organism: Cephalopterus ornatus; assembly: GCA_013396775.1. Classification (NCBI taxonomy): domain Eukaryota; kingdom Metazoa; phylum Chordata; class Aves; order Passeriformes; family Cotingidae; genus Cephalopterus; species Cephalopterus ornatus. Next base: position 75,346 of record VZRE01007499.1, on the reverse strand, counting down.
ATTCTCTGCTATTAAAAGAAGTGCTGTCAGAAGTTTAAATAATTTAGTTTTAGATATTTAGATCTTACTTATTCTCTATCCCAGAAAAGATTGATAACAGGTAGTATTACAAAAAAAAATTAGATTGTGTCTTCTTCCCCTATAGGGAGAGATTTCTACTTACAATGAAGAGGAAAATTCAAACAGGAATTCTTTACAAAGATGACAACAGTGGTAGAGCTGGAAGAGCTCAGCTTTGCTCCTGTAAATAAATATTCATGTAAGACTAGAACATTGTATATGCTTCTTAAATTTAGCTTTGAATCTGGTTGCCAGCTGTGTTGATGCCAACATCTCCCAAATGTGAAAGCCTCAACCTTGCTCAAACATGATTTTAGAAATATGTTCCTCCTTTAGACCTCAAATTTTTTTTCCATTATTGTGAAAGTAAAAACTTTCCAACTTTAAAGACAAACAAATGTGAAAGGTTTGGCCCATGGAAAACAACACCTCCTGATCAGGGAGATCTTGGCCAATAAATTGCTGGAGGCTACCCCAGTCATCTGGGAAAGTGTTGCTATATAACTGTCCTATGCCCTTTCAAAAGTGTCTATTACTATCCGATATTGGAGGCAGAACGTTGGGCTGAGGTCAGGCATTGGTCTGATTTTATATTGTCATTCACAGTGAGTATCTTGAAGTCTGTCGCTTTTCATTTTTCTTTCTTAATAACTCTAATGACGAATATTCCAAATCTCATTATAGACGATGAAATCAGGAATCTAAAAATCACTTTGATTCTATTCCTATTTACTCAGAAAAAAGAAATTACAAAGGATTGATTAAGATTAAAGGTCTTAACTCTGGGGAAACACATATGGGGGAGGAGGAAACTTCTTAAATCCTGAGAGAATATTGTAGAGGGGTGGCACTGCACATGTATTTAGGGAGGCATGATAGTGGCCTCCTGAAAAAAAGAGGAGTGGCAAAGAATTTGCAACAGTAATGCATGCCATTTGGTTTAATTTCTGTAAAAATCCTAGATATGTAAAGCAAACAGGACAATATTCTTCTGTTTCTATGTACTTATATCTAATATATACTGAATCTTATCTAGACAGGGACATTTTTTTAAATTACGATTACATTGTTTGCCTTTATATTTAAATTTTTTGAATAAATTCTGAGACCGAAGGTCATATTTTTAAGCTCTCCGTGCAGTCGCCCCTAATGACCAGTGCTCATGGATTCTGTATTGACTCACCTGGCGACACTTTACCATACTGATATGTTTCTTCAACCCACCTTGGAAGTTACATTAGCTCACTATAGATTTTGCACAGAAGATCAAATAGATTTAAATTTATTCATATGCCCTATGATTCCGATGATGTTTTCCTCTTTTGTTTTGCAAACATGACATTTGCTTTCCAGTCTCCCAGCTTGAATAGATTTTGCAGTTTGAGAAAAGCAGAGAGGAAAACATGACTGTGCTCCTTACCAGTTCTTTCTAATGGTTCTTTCTTCTGTTGTTCTTTTTGTTTGCCCTATATTATACAATCAAATCTTTCATCACAGAGATTAGAGATAACTAAAACCTCTTAATTTTTACAGAACAGACTCTGCTATGCCAGAGTTATTTGTCTTTTAAAATAGTTAATTGCACACAGTTAGTACTCTTTGCCACATATGCCTTCATTCGTCAAATTCTGAGTGAAAAATGTTACAAGACAAAGACTTATTTTCAGCATTTTAGAAAGCTGTTTGAATAGTACATTGATAACATCTCAGCAGGTGGAGGTCCCATATGATTCCACCATTCAAGACAACTTCTTTCATATGTGATTAATTCCAAGATCCATTTAATCCACCACATTATGGTGGTCAATTTGGGGCATCTGTGCTGATGAAAATTACTTTTGATTGTACCTAAATGGCTTTTACTTGCAGTACTCCATGCCAGTTTACTCTCCAGTTCAGAGTGAGATAAAATAGAGTCCATTTTCTGGATAGAGCTTTTTTTTTCCCCTGGCTAGCTAATCAGCATTTATATGTCTGACATCAAATTAGCTGGTTTGTAATCTCTGATTTCAAAATATTCCTAGATACTTCTGGCTATTTTTGTTTTAAATATCAGAACACTGGCATTTTGATTTTATTTATCATCACTTTTTCTATGGTAAATGTTAACATTAATCTCTGCGTTACTAAACAAATAATCCATCATATGCGTGTTGGCTCAAATAATCATGTACATGTGCACAAAAACATGCTCTGGCCAAAGAATTTAGTAGGTTCTGTATTAGAAATGGACTGCATGAAGAGAGTATTCTTTAAAGACAGTATATGTTAAAGAGTTCACCTTATTCCTCGTTTCCTAAACTCTAAAATTCACCTTTCAACTGATTTTCAATGTGCTGGCCACCTGGGTTTGAACTGAATTGCTATCTCGGCCAAGAGCTAGATTGTGAAATGATGCTGTAAGGATTAAGCCTTGGGTGACCTGATAGAATGATGCAGTCTATCTTAACTGATAGATTCGCCTGATATCACTCAACTATGAAAAAAAAGGGGGGTGGGGCTGGGGAAGGTAGATTTAAACTTAGTCTCCTGCTTTACTTATCTAGTAGCAATTCACACACTTTTCCCTCAGAAGATTCTTACAGTTTCTCAGGGTTCTAAACAAATCAGAATTCTGGTTGCTACTATGTGTAAGGTTTGGAAAGAGAAGAAAGAGGGGGCAGAGTTTCATGATATCTTTTTAAAATGCAGTAGAGGAATTGGTAGTGTTATGTTATTCTTTATTTAAAATTTTAGATATAAAATTAAGTATAAAAATGAATTGCTATGTTTATTTGTTCCAGAAACTCTAAGTTGAATTTAAAGACTAACATTTTATGGAAAGTGTGAAAAAAAGTCATGAAAATGTGAACGTTAAGTCTATTAGGATTTTTTTTTTAGCTCCTATGATGAAAAGTTAGAATTCCATGTCAGGAACAATTAATAATAGTGTATTGAGAACCTTCACTGTGCACACATTCACTGTCCTATAGAAATTTGAAACATATAAGGAGTCATCAATATCTTGATTGCAGGTGTTGATGGTTAATTATCTCTAAATTTTATTGTAATTTCCACTTATACAAAAATAGATCATAACTGGAATCTCTTTGTTCTTCTAATTTTGTTTTTCAGACTCTGAAATCAATCTACTAATGCTACCAAGAGAAATTAAAACAGTGCTTACTAAGTCCTATGGCCATAGCCTAGGCAGTATCACTTATGTTTACCCTATTCACTGATAGAGATTAACACTGGAGGTAAATATGATACAGATCTCAATTACTATTCAGATTTCTACTATTTTGAAAAAGAGTATTGCCTAAAAAAGTCCATACAAAAACTCTTGATGTAAAGATCATCAATTACTGAGTACAAAAGGGAGTCAATCCTTCCAAAAAAAAAAGAAAAAAAGTGCAAAAATGCATACACTGAATACGAAAAAACCACTTGCAATTGTTTTTTCCCTAAGAAGTCACAAAATATTGCCTGTGAATTACCATTTTGTACCATGGAATGATTTAACAACATTCTTTGTAGGAAGACCACAAACAGCTAGAAAGTATTTCAAAACATTGTTTTATTTTTCTTTTTAAACTCTAGAATTCATTGTTTTAAACTCCAGAATTCATCATCACTTGCAGTTTCCATTTTTTTTTCAGTCTCCGCATTCAGGAACAAAAATTGTTTTAGCTATGCAGTTCGTTATGGTCAGGGTTCTGACAGATCAGGAAACTCCTTAGCTTCCCAGGTGGGTTACTAAGTGTCTTGAATGAGTAGGAGACAGAATAATATGACCCTATCGTTTTGGCATTGGAAATTTGACAGAAAAGTCACATATATCCTTATATGAAGGAGTTTCCAGCAGAAGCCAGGTCATCCCTTTGAATTTTTTTGAATCTTTAAACTTGCTCTTTCTAGGCTGTACCTGTTATACTTCTTGGAAAGGTCTCCTGCCTGCAAGTGTAGACATGCCCTTAAGTTGATCTTTCAACAGGCTGAGAGACACTGTATACTTGCTTTGCCTTATTAATTTTATGTTAAGCCATGTATAGATATATAGTACCTTTCCAGTTAAATTCAATAATCTACTTAAAAACTGATATCAGAACTGTACCAAGAAAGTTTTTTGGTTTTGTTTTTTAAGATTTGAACAATATATGTTTTTTTTATGTATCAAAAAGTCAAAAGTAACACCTCTTTCTTGATCTCTTGAATATTTGAAGCCGTTATCCAGTTAGACTTCTACTTAACCCTACCATTTGTCTGGCTAAACCAGAAGGTGCAGCCTGTATTTTTTTACTGAGACCATAACACACTGTCCTGCTGTTCATTGTACCATTCGGTTTACTGGTATATCTTTTAAACTGTCAATGACTATTACATCTCATTTACATTAGTAGACACTGTCTTAAGAACCATGAAATCTTCTACCTTTTAAGTCCCCTTTTGGCCTCTGCAGTGGTACCTAGGAACCAAGAAAATTCAAGGGAAGCAGAATCTCTCAGTTACTGATTTTTAAAGGATAATTTTTTAGTTTAAACATACAATGTGATGCACAAATAAAGATGAAGGTGATGCAGATATGATATGGAAGATTCATATGTTAGTATGCATGGAATTAATGCATTTTAGGATTAAGGAGATAATAAAGAAAGCAAAAAAACAAAAGGTGGAGTAGGTGTTCATGTTTAAAACTGAAAATTTACTTCCAAGAATGCTAACACGAAGTGAAGGCATAAGGGAAGGTCTTGATTAACTGAATTCAGAAAGTAAGTTTCAAAGAATTAGAAGTTTTCTCATGAAAAAGAGTTAAGTGCCAGATGAACACAGTGTGTTCACAGTTCTGAAACCTCATCTTATCACTAATATAAGATATTATTAAATTAAATTATCTGAAGTTAATAAATCCAAAAACAATATCCAAAAAACAGTATAAAATTGTCCAAGTCATAAATCAAATTCCTCTACTAGCTAGTTTGCAACAGCTGGGGTTTTGTCTTTTTTCTGATAGTCTTTTCATCTCTAATATTTCATGGCCATCTTATTCCTTTTACTACAGTTAATGTAAGCTGCGTGATTCTGCCTAAGTGGTCCCTTGTAATTGTTAAGGTAATAACATGTGTTATCTTATTCCATCTCTTAATATAGTCCTATATTAATTGTGTTATCTGAAGCTTAACAACGGTTGCAGGCCTCCTGAAAGGCTGAGGATTGAGAGGTCCCCAGACCTGAATCTTTCTGGTTTTATCCTCTAATAGCAAATTCTTCACCAAGACTGAGAATTTTATGCCTTGGTAAGCATGAACACCTTCTGGCTACCTCCTTTCCGATGCAATCTCTGATATTAACATTTTGCTTTCTTAACCCCGATTCCTCAGGACTTTCACTTCAGGATATTAGCCGTATCTTTGTCTCAGAGTAGCCAGTAAGACTCCCCTGTTCCAACTCCTGGACACTGACTAGGGACATTTGGCCATATAGTATGATCTACCTTAGACATTTTGTCACCTTTTTAGTCCAAAACACATTAAGTGTTCAGACACTGAATGTATCTCACAGACAGGTCAGGTTTAAATGGTAGACCAAATAATGTTATTTCTATGCAGTGACATTTACTTCAGCTTTACTGAAGGCATTATAGATGACTCAGAGCAGGTTAACACGTAGGCTAATCCACTTCACCGTTGATTTTTTAAAAGTAGAATATATAATTTATTATAAAACTAATAACAAATATTTATTTCAAAAATTAAAATTGATTTATTCATTTTAAAAATATCAGCATGGCAGATGAGGAAACAATTACAATTTTCTTTAATCTCTAACCATAAATTTGACAAAAATAGAAGATTTGTATTCTTACAGATTTGTCTCCATCCTCTAACCAACTGTGGCTGTTTTCCTGAATGGTTTCATTTCGTACAAAAAGACAAATACTATATCAAACTTAATTTTGTATGATCTGAAAACAGTAGAAAGTTAAAGAAATGTATGATTCTGGATCTTCTTTTGCATACCCAGAATGAATTTTATTTTCTTATGGTAGGCATTTATCACAGGGTCAAACAGTCTTGAGACATGGAAATGCACTTAATTTGTTGCCAATTAACATAAGCTTTTCATTTCTGATTCCAGTATTAGAAAGAAAGAAGACAAATAAAAAATAACTTAACATTTATCCACACACTCCTCCTTCCCCCTTCCTCATTTCCAATGCCTGTCACCACATGTTGCACTCAATCCCTTTGGTGAGGGAATAAATGGCCTGGATATTGGTCTGCAGCATCTCCTTCCTTTTGCTGTTTTTTGTTTCTTACTCCTTTCACCTGCTCTGGCATGAACTCTTACATGACCTGCAGACCTTTGGGGCCCATCTGCCTGATACGGCATGTTTTCTCCGTGGGACATAACTCCCCTTAGAGGTGCATCTCATCCCAGGTTCATCTTCCATGTGTCTTTTACTGCTTGGGTGTCTCCTGCCGCTGAAAGTTACCATACTTTCTTAAACGTGTTTTCACAGAAGTGCCATATTCTCCTGTGATGGAATCCAGCTTTGGTATGCAGTAGGTCGGTTTTGTCCGTGACAGAGCTGGCAGCAATGCCTGGTGCAGAGTATCCCTGGCCTTCCTCCCTCACATGATATTCTGCATACCTCCACTACCAAAGGTCTGCCTGTTACACTAAACACAGCATTTCAGTCAATCTATAAATGGTACACTTAGTATCTTGGAACAGCTATTCCATTATGGCCACAGTTTTTGGAAGAGCAGAACAAAGCTTGTGGTAAGAATGTAATTAGAAATGTGATATTTAGAAAGACTGTTTTTTGTTAACACACTGCAGCTTTTAGATTTTAGTAATTTGTGCTTCCAAATCCAAATCTTCATCTCTCACAAGACAATCAAATAAAACTTTTTGTTTTCATTAATCCTCACTGCATTGACTAGAATGGTATATCAAGAATATTAAACATTTGTTTTAGTTACTTATTCCTTGATCTGATGGGTTAGCAAATGTGGGCAATTCTCTGCTTGTTTTACTACTGCAGTGCACAGAAAGCAAAGTTTGTGGCAGTCAGTGCTTAGTGATGTTTTCATACATCATTCGTTGTTTAAATGAGTGGCCCAAACTTGGTGCTTAAAAACCACATGCCACTCTTCCCCAGCTCAAGACACTACCTGCAAACCTGTGCTATCAGGCTCATGTTTTATGAGTGAGATGAAGGGGAAATCCTAAGCAGCTGCTGGTTTTGGAAGGGGCAGGACTGGGAGGAACAGCTGAGGTTATTTTAATGATTATTTCGTTTTACAAAAAACATATCTGTGTGGATGATTTTCTATTGGGACAGCTGTTCATATAATGTTTTTAATTACAGTTGTCATCAGGCCAGCTGCAACTCTATCATTTGTACATCCTCAAACTAATATATTGTCCTGTTGATCTTTGCAGGCTCTGCTAGAGCAATAGAATAACTCTATAGGTGGGACAGCGAGACAGGTAGGAGAGGCAAACTTTATCTATTTTCAAATATGCAATTCAAAGTTTTCCCTGTTAGGTCATCAGTGCAAACACCAATTACATCATGAAACCCTAGGTAATTGCCTAGATTAACAATGGGATTATATTTTCTTCATCCATCCTTAGGGAGGCTGTATAGGGGCATCCATTTTTTTAGGGGAAGAACAGTAGTCTGGGCGCTGCTGGCAGTTACCTTAGTTCTCTGAAGAATGTCAGTGTGGCAGGCAGCATATACAAGTACAGGCTACTGCTTCATCAGTGCCTGTAAACAAAGTTGTTACAAGGCCAGACAAGTCTCCCAAGACTTCTCCAAATTGTAGAATCACGTAGAAAGCAAATGTGCACATTGCATTTATTTATACAAGTGTAACTAAAATATAGCTGATATGCCTTGTTAAAGATATGAGAAAACACTCTTTTAAAGAATCTTCTCCTGAACTCACAAAGTTCATAGTACCTCTTCATTCATTCTTCTGTTTACACTGTAAGAGCACATACATCCTATATGGATGATACATACCCTGCTGTCTGCAAAAAGTCAGGCATATAAACATTTGAAACATCATAGTCTTCAAAAGATGATGCTCTTTCAAGGAATTTTTTGGTTTGTGTTCTTTGCCATATTGCACAAAATCTGAGTATTATTGTGTATAAAGGATTTAGAATACAAAGGGTCTGAGCTACCAACAATATCACACCCAAATTAATACTCTGTTGTTATTTTTACCCTTAGCAAGCATTCTTTTTTTACAAAGCTAGATCAAAAATTACAGAATTAATTGTAGTCAGGCCCTAGTGATGTGTATATCTGTGATTTTGTAATACATGCCATATATAGGAACAACACAAAGAAAAGGGTAATTTTTCTGTATGTCTGTGAGTATCTAAATGCTTAATAAAACTCATATTTTCTTTTTTGTTCAGGCAGGTAGAAAAATGTCAATGCAATGAGATAAATGTCCTAATATTTCACCACAGTTTTTACACTTATTATTAGTGTGAAATACTGTAAATTAGGATGCTGATCAACTATATCTTACTTACTAACAATTAAAACACATCTACTCTTAGTACTGTGTTGCCATAGAATGTTAATCTGAAAAAACTGGATTCCCTAAAGCCACTGACTCCAGCGTCACTTTTGATATTTTAATGAAAAGTAATAGATGGAACTTGTTATAACTTCATGTGTTAATCTTTCCTTTGTATTATGCCCTTCATGGATTCAGATCCCAAATGAGATTCTGACTTGTGATAAGATTGCATTTATTTGTTTGGGGATTTTTTATTATTTCTTATTAAGTGTATTTGTTTGAAATAACATTGTATTAACTTTATATTTAATTATATCTTGACTTAGTGGTCTTATGATTGTTCCAGTTCTACCTAACTATACCGAGCAGCAATATTGGGGTTTCACTCCAAGGGAGATTAATGTAAGAAGTGAAAATAAGTTAATTCAAAGGTGAATAGGTAAAGATGGCATATTGTGGGTGAGTTTAAGCTTCCAAAAATTTATTTTAGCTTTTAAGAATTAGTGATGAAAGTTTGATTAAAATAGATTTTAGAATTTTGAGTGTACTTCGCATTTCCAAGAAGTTTTATATTTGTCGCCCTGTGTGGGAGTACTTTGAGTCAAGTGCAAGTACTTCCCAATGAGTTTGATTAGAAGGGTGGGTGTGAAGGGCAATATCGTTCATACTATGTGACAAAATTGAATACTGCAGTCTTATAATGGCCAAATATATATACATGTTAATGTTGTATATGTGTGTATATATATATATATTTTAAAATTTATTTCTTTTTCAGCATTTGTATTATTACACTACTTTGGTTTGGGGGTTTAAATAAAAAGCTATAAAAAAAGTGAAAAGTACAGTACTAGGGCCTTGCCAAGTATACCCTAGTCTTCACAAGTAGGAAGGAATCATGGTCTCGAGGGGGGAATAATGTGGGAGAAAGATTGGGAACAGAAAATTGGTGTCACAATCAAGCAGAAAGGAGAGCTATGTCAGCCATTAAACAGTTTAAGAACACAGACTGAGCCTCTGAACTGAGCTTGACACAGCATCACAAAGTAATTATCGAGTCCGATGCTACAGTCACCTTTCCTTTTAGTTCTAGAGATACTATGATGCCAGGCTGAAACTGTTATCCCACCACTGCTTGCTTTAAGCATCTGTTTTTCTGGAAGAAAGTTTATGCTGTCTGCTTCTTACCAGATATAGAAATTCTTGCTTTTCACTTTCTCTCTTACACAAGAAGATATACCCTTCCCTCTTTATGAGGAGAATTAATGAAGAAATCTGTGAATGACAGTAGAGGATGGTTTGTGTCTCTCATGTTTCTAGTGCATCCTCATATATGTGCTGTACTTTGGTGGTCCTCCTCAGCCCTACTGGATATCCTTAGGTGTACAACCCCTTTTCCAGAAAGCCTGAAGTGTTTGAAGGTAGGAAGCTTAAAGGTGTAAAGAAAGAAAGCCAGGTAACACAGTCAGTGTAAATAGAAATGCTTGAGAAGCAGAAATAAAATAATGAGGAAAAATGTCAGTTGCTAAAGAAGGAGAATTCTTCTCTGCCATCCTCCACAGATGACACAGTGAACCCTTTCATGTTACCTGCAAAGATGAATTCTAAATATTTGGGGTATGAGGAATGAACAGCTATGTCACTAAAAGTAATACAGAAGCAGAAAAATTGTAATTATTGCGTATGTTTCCGCAATACTTACATTGTTAAGGTCAACAAAAGCCTGCAAAAAATGTAAATCAATAACCCTAGAGGAGAGCAAGGTAATTCACTTTATTATTGAATAAGGTACCATGCAAAATTTTTAGACATGAAGGGGCAAGCCTTTTCACTGATAGGATAAACAAGAGCTATTGTAACACCAGGAAGAAACACACTGGTTGAAGCCATAAGTTTTTGCCCATCCTCCTTTCTTTCCTAGAAGACTGAGGGCACCCACCCTTACTGCAATGATCAGAAAAGATAATGTTGTCAAGGCAGAGGGCCCTTGAAGCTATTAAGAAGCTAATTGCCCAGTCTCACAAGTTTGCTGAGAAACTGAACCGCTGAAGGCGGGTCCTGGAGGATGAGTAAGAATCGTGTTTTCCAGATGTGTTTCTGCTCTGCAGTAATTTTTAGAAAAGAAAGTGTATTCAACTCTTGCTGTGAGAAAATGCAGTAAGCTTATTCTTGTTTTATTATTGTTATTAATTATTATTATTCTAAAGGTAACTGACTGACCTATCCTGTTGGTAACTTCTTTTAGCGAACAATTAATTTGATTAGTTTATACTCTAATTCTGGAGTAAGTGCTGTTCCAGTATGTTGGATGACATTCACAGCTTCAGATACCTCAGTCAGTTTTAGGATTTCCTGGGAAGCCACAGGTCAGATATGCAGCATGGAGCAGGCAGAAAGCTGATAGCATGTGATGCCAGCTGAAGAAAACCAAATATGTCACTTACTCTAAACCTATCATGCCACTCTACGGAAAGGTGGCACATTTTTTAGCTCCTAGGAAATCTATGGGTTTGTTGCAGAACTACTTGTCTTAGTGGGGTCATTTAGAGACCAAGTCTTGACTGCTTGAACCTCTAAGAAAGTGAAGAGTCACTAAGGAATGTAGAGTAATACCACTGAATATAGCCTACTGTCTCATCCTCTGCTATACTGAAGTTAATCAGCTTCTGTGGAAACTGGTTCAGTGAAAACTGTGAGATTAAGTGAATCATATGAGAGAGTTTTTTGTTTTGGTGTTTTGTTTTTTTTATTCTGGTTCTTCTCCCATCTTCCTCTGGGCAACTGCTCTTATAGTTAAGAACTATAGTTAAGACACTGAAGGTGTGTCAGGGATAGACACTGGAGAACAGAAGTGACTTGAATTTCTTTCTAAACTCTAATTTTATTCCTTTCCAAAGAACCATCTCAGGAGATTGAGATGATAGAATAAAAATTATGTCACCTTGTACAACTTTGGGAAAAAAACAAAACATTTTTAATCTGAAAGATTTAGACAACCAAACTGAAGGAATGTGTGGGGCATCCTATGACAGCTGTTTCCTCTGACGTTGGCTATTTCTTAGCTGTGACTCTTCTGATGCCATAAAAAGTTATATTGCCAGAAATATCTACATGTGTGGATGGTGTATTTTCAATGTCTACAACTCTCGGTTCTCAGAAAAGCATCTGTTGCTTTAGCACTTGTGCTAGATGTTGATTCTTTGCTCTATTGTTGGGGAAATATCACATTTCCAAATATGCACAGGAAAGCCTGTAGCTGTAATTTCAAGTACACTTTACAGCATCTTAGAAATGGAAATATAAATGCTGTCCATTCCTCCTCTTTTTGTATATTTAATATTAATATTTTCGGAAAAGGTTTTCCAACAAGCAGAACAAATTGCTTCAAATGACACCACCACTCCTGAGCAGTTCATATCTTTATATTAACTTAATGTGTAACAATAAAACACATTTTAAAAATCACCCCAAAGATTTTAACAAGGTATGACCAGAAGGTCAAGTAAGAGAGAGCAGAGCAGATTCCAAAGCAATTTAGTACATTTTGTGACTGCCAACTGTTTTCTGTCTATGCATTTTATATCCAAGCCAAGGTGCAAATTAACTGATTCTGGTGATCTCAATTTAGTCTTATATAACATTATGTATATTGCAAAATTACTGCACATTTCAGCATAGTTATGGGAAATAGTAAGTCTAAGTGAGGAAGGCTGATGTTTGCTCAAGCAGTGAGGAAGCTTCCCAACATCTGTAATTTTTTACTTGAACAGAAGATACCAACTTCCAAACTACCCAGCATTCCTCTCTGTGATTAGTGTTCAGGAACAGCTTTTATAAGAACCTGTGAACATCGCTGATAACATTTTAAAAAAATGTGTTGGTTTATTAGACTTTTTTTTTCCACTCCTGTGTTATACTCCAATTTTTTCTACTAAAGATTGTTGCACAGAATACCACCTGTTGTTTCCAGTTCTGTGAAAGGTTTTCAAGCTTCTTGTTAGTAATAACACCTTTCTTGTGAATATCATTCCAACAGAGTAATTCAGCCAAAGAGATACAAAGGTCTCACCAGGAGGAAGTCATGACAGAGCACCAAGTTCTAGCTATGTATATATAAGCAATTATCTGCAGCTACTCACTATTTTGAAATCATTGGATAAACAGAGTGTTTTCTTTAAGAATAGAATAACTCTTATTTGCTTGCTTTTTGGCCACACATTCGTTCCTGTTTTAAGCAAGGCAGAAGTCTCGTATATAATGAAAGTTCATTACAAGTTAAAATGGGAGGTACTTGTTTATCCAGTATGATATTTTTTTCTTATTATAGATTATGAAATATCCTATTATGTTTTTGGTATGCTGTATCTTAAGAAATACAGCTGAATATAAAATTTCTTCTCCAGCAATGGAATAGGATTATACTGTTTGGCGTCATGATTTCTGGCAAAAACCTCTGTCCTTCCATTTTAATATATAAAGGTTCTGAACTCTCCCTCCAAATTTAAAGCTGAATTACAGATAAAGTTAAATTAAAAATTAAATACCTTCAAGAAAATTCTGATGATATGCTGCTTGCTTTCAATTAACCAAGGTAGGAACAACATTTAGTTACACTTAAAACATGGTATTTTAATATATGGATTAGCCAGCATATCATAAGTGTTTTATACACTATATACATGTTTAAAGAAAGAATAATTTGTTCTCTTTGAATAAGAAGAACTAAATGTATATTTATTCAGATTAGTGCCAGGAATCACTTTCTACTTGTACCTAGTGATATATTAGAATAATGCTTTTTTAACAATATTTGAAATTATAAAATTCATATTTCTATAACTGTTTTTTAAAATCAGAAATCAAAGATAATGCTTCTGATTAGAATTTCAAAAATTGGTTTGATTCCTGCAACATACATTACCTATTTTGGTAAGTGTAAGTAGTTATATTACTGGTTGGTATCCATGGTGTTTTGCCAGGAACTGGCATAGTCCCAAACACTTTGTATCCAAGCTCAAAGGGATTAAGAGCTAGAACTTGTTTTTGCAACAGAGCCATAAGATTTATGCCAAAGTGTGTCTAGCTGTAATGCTTGGGTGTACATTACTTCATATTGCCTTCTCTTTTACCTTGAAAGAAGAATTATCTGTTCCAAAATAAATTCAAAGCACAGAGCTGAGCCCACACAAAGTACCATTGCCGATCTTGAACTGTGCAGTTCTTACTTTTTGCCAGGCATGTCTCATCTGTCATTTCGATGTCAGTCCTCTAATTCCAGACACCTTCCTATTGCACAGACCAGGGAAGAACACTGTGTGTTAAGCAATACACTGAAAATCCAAATACTTCAGGTGTGACCTGTATACAACTATCTGAACATTCTTTTTGTGGTTTTGTGATTATTATTTTTTCTGAAGAGTTAAGTTTTAATCAGCCAACTTTCTGATTATTTGTCCAGACCTCTTTCTGATGTACTCTGCAGCCAATAGAAACTGTCTATTCCCACAATGCTCATGATGCGTTAAACTTGTTTTTACTTAAAGAATTTTTGAAAGTTAATTTTTCTAGTTACAGCATTGTATTGTCATAATAAGGTAAAAATACAGCAGAGAATCTCCAAATTTTTGGCTCTAAGGGTCTCATTCTGTGACTTAAATTATTCTCTTTCTTCTATATTATTTTAACAATTGCATGTAAATGATAACTTATTCAAGCTTAAAAGAAAAATGAAAAACCAACAACAACAAAAAAACCCCTGAAAAGTAATAATATTTATCCCTAATGTGTGTGCATTAATTAAAAAAAAAAAGTAGTCTCTTCAGTATCAATATGAGTGAAAGTTTAGCTTTCTCTGGATTCTTGTATAAAACTTTTTTCAAAGGAGAGTAGTCAACCAAACTGGTTCCTGGGTATCTGCCATTTGAATCAAAGCAGAATATGCATAAAATGCTGAAAACAGTACAGGTGACTATTACAGTCTCTAGGCCTTTGTACTTATTTTCATAGATGTAATTAAACAATGTGCAGCACAGAAAAGAATTAAGTCCAGTAACGTTAAGAGCAAAATTAGTTTATGCTGCAGAAACTATTTTTAAGTAACACAAAAACAATAGAAACTACATGAGGAAATATGATGAAGTTCCTATTTGTCTTGAGGAACACTTGTTTCCTTTAGGAAATTGTTATAAGTGTAAAGGATTCAGCGGAAAAAATTTACAAATTAATGGAACTTGGATTTGATAAATCACAAAGTTAGGAAGCAGAGGACTTAAAAGAAAGTAACTACAGCATTCGTAAGGAAAACCTAAAGTTGTATCTGTCAGCCTGTTCATGAAAACAGAGTTTCATAGTAGAAAGGCTTGTACTAAGGGTACTAAGATTTCGGGTCACAAGCTCCTGTTTTAGTAGATATGTCGTCATGTTCATGATAACAAAGTTTCATAGTATTAAGACTTGTACTGTGCAGGGCACTAGGATTTCAGGTCATAAGCTCCTTTTTTAGATAGCCATGTCACGAACTTTGAGAAGATCCATTGAAGTTTGAAGGCCGATTTTGCTATCCCTATTTCTTCAGCTAGTCAGCCATGACTTACATTTAGTTCTGAGCCTCGTCCCTTCAATTTGCTTGTTTTGGACCTGATAACTGTCTAAAATTCTTTGACACCTATTCAGTCTGAGGAAATTGCTTGCTGGTGCTTTCTCTTTTGTCACTAATGTGTCTATGAAGAACAATTTCATTCCTTCTCTTTTCTCCAAGTTTTTTTTTACTACTGAAATCCAGGCAAAGAATCTGAGATAAAACCATGAATGCAGATGCCTATTTCCCCCCTTATCTGTATAAGGTTGTTAGAATACTGTATGCACTGTTGAATACTGTCAATATATGACAAGTACCAGCAGAGGCTTAACTGGCTTTCAGCTAGAAAAGATGCATTAGCTACAGGTCACAGAATAAGCATAGATATAGGAAAAAACATTCAGAAGGAAAGCATGAAAATTAACATATACAAGCACAAAAAATTTTTATAAAGTACACATTAACTCTCTCGGTGCCATCTCATAAGGTGTAGTCAAGAGTGACACAAGGGTCTGGAGCAGTTTTAAGTCCTAAGTGGTCTTAGAATATAACTGAATATAACTTCTACACAGCAGTGCTTCTGTATGTTAGGGTTTGGCAGTGATGGCTGTTGTCCTAAATGCAGTGTTACAGAGTTACAGCTGCAAGAAAACAGAATACAAAGCCCTGCTGGAACTCATTAACCCTTGCAGAATGCCTATGCATGGCACATCTTTTCTTCAGCACATACTTCCCTGGGAAGAACATTAAGCTAACAAGGCTGTAAGAATGGCATGATTATACTCCACAGACCTGCTCGTGTGTCACTCACTTATGGCTGCTGTCCTGAGATGTCTAGGTGTTAAGGTTTAGCAGCAGTCACAAAGAAACCTGCATCAAAAGCTGAAACTGAAGCCAGACCATCCCGTGCCTAAGTCAGATTCCTGGATACTTTCTTCCCCTAGTGAATATTACTGCTATTACATTAGCATGGCCTCATTTGAATATAGCAAATAGAAGGTTAGGTAACAAGTTAGGAAAATAATTTAGCTCAATCCAATTTGCATATTTTCTTGAAGTGTCACTCAAGCAAGGGAGCAACAGAGACCTACAAAACTCCAGTGTTAAATTCTATTGTCTTTAAAAAAACCAGTGCAAAAACTTAATTCCTTTTTTGCTTTTAAAATGTTCACCATTTCTCTGAGAACATGCAGTGTTTATTCCTCATTAGAAGGTGAGATAAAAAGTCCTTTTTGCAGAATTTGTTTTGCTAAGGGTTCATAAAACACATAGCTATAATTGTACAGTCTTTAAGCAATACTTATTCTTTTTACAGATTTATTTTTCAGTCATTAGAAAGAGTGTCTATTAGAAGAGTTACTTACACATCTGAACTTCAAAAGATTAATGGTATGAGCAGATAGAGGGTATATCATGACTCATAAAGAAAGCTGTAAGAGGAAAGGGGAAATCTCAAGGAGAGTTTTAAAAACTGCTTGATGTTAAAAAGATATATCAGATTCTAGGTTAAGCCCTAGGGAGCTTAGGTTTTAAGTTGGTATCCAGAAATTTTGTTTTCTTTTTACCATGACTGTTCAGTGTGCATATAACATTTTTCTGCAGAGAAAAAGCTGACATTACAGGTGGGTTAAATGAAATTTGATGGGTTAAAGATTAAAGTTATACCTTGATCCAGACTCTTAGGAAGATAAGAGAGGAATTGTGGTGCTGAAACATGAATATCCACTAGGTCATTGAAGCTCTTATCTGTACATTGTTTATTACACTCAGTATATACTGATACTTCGACAGATAGAAATCCAGAAGGATGTACAGTTGGCTATATTGCAGGACCCATGTGTATTTTTTCTCTCAGAAACAGTTTTTCTTCTAATTGACCACAGATGGTTAGATCTCTTTCTTTTAGAACAGTAAAAGCCAAAAAAGCCGTAACTGATGACAAGCTGACTGCCTTTCCCTTTCACAACAACTTGCATAGATTACAGGTTCTCTGAAAAATGTCTCTAGAGTTTTAGAAATTTCTGATACACAGTAACATTAGAATCAACAAGCATTTGTGTGTGACAGTTCTTTTATGCACCAGTGTAACAAATTGAAAATCAGCTTCAGTGATTCCAAACTATCATTAATTTAGGCTTTTTTTTAGCCTTAGAAAAAGCTAAGACAAAGAATAATCAATTTCATCTTCTTTTATTGAATCTTCAATTAAGAAATTAATTACAGTATCTCTAATAATTTCCCTTCATTACTGTGGAAATATGATGTTTGTTAAGTGGAGTGCAAGTGCTGAAGTTCAAAAATTTCCAAAACTATTGTCTACATATCTCTCAGGAATATTATAAAGACAAGTTTCAGCAATATTGAAAAGAGTAAACATAAATTAAGAAAAAAAATATGAAAGAAATCCAATGACCCTTAAGGAACCGAAGACAAAAATACAGTAATAAAGACACTAGAGACTTGACTCGAAAGATCTGTTATACTCCTACCTCTTCTAATGTTTTCCTGTGTAGTTGTAGGCAAATCTCTTTGTATTTCCATTAACCTTCAAAAAGCATCAACACTGACTGCTTCTTTGTTTTTGTTGTTTACTTAAACATACTTACTAGAGGCACTGCAGAAAAAAAAAATTAGCCATTTTTCTATAATTTCCTGTTTTATTATTCCTGCATTACCTTTTCTTTGCTTTCCAACTGTAGAAGTCAAATATAGATCCTGCAGATCTACCAGCTGCAGGAAAAGGAGTTGGTCTCCCTCTTTCCAGGAGGCCAGTTTGACAACAATTTTAATCACTTTATAACCCACAGTGGGCCATTAGTTGTTGAACAGAACATAGATCTGAATTAAATAAAATGCCACTCATAGTCAGGAGTCCTTTGGAGCTGTTACCATTACAATAAGTTATTTTTATTACTGCATGAAAGTATTGATTTATGAGAACACAATAAATCCAAAGAATAGGCACATTTATAACACAGAAGAAAGAAATATGAGGAAAAAGAGAAATGTAAATTTCTACACAATGTGTTTTTTAGAATAACCAATGTTTTTAATGAATAAAAGAAAATGATAGGTGTAGTAACTAGCAGTAAGACAATAGCATCATATAAAAACTCATGGAGAACAATAGCATTTAAGTTCTCAGCTGCCAGATCTTTTTTAAAAACAGACCGAATATCCTTTGTCTTTCATGTAGTTTATCAGGATTGCCTGAATGGTTCCAGCAGAGTTCCACTCATACACCTTGTTGCAATGTTAACACAGAATTTGTCCGAACCATACTGCACGCTACCTCCTGATTGGCATTTATCAGTATTAATCCTATTCTCACAGTATTCCGTATGAATTTTTGATTTCATGGACTGTGGAAGTTATGAGGACCATATATCCGTTTCTGACCGGATGCCAACAAATACTCAGCTTGCAGATTGCTTTTTATGTGTATGGGGCAAACCCTTTATTAAGGATGCATTGGCACTGATGCTCCCATTTAGCAAGTCAGAAAACTGAAGCATAGAATGTGTGAGTTAATAAAAAATTTACTGGCAGGGCACAGCTGTTCTGTGTGGTTACTTGTTAGCAAAGGATGCTACTTGACTTCTACCAGATTTTCTGGTAATAATTATAGCATAAAAGGCTGACCTAGGAAATACAGTAGATAATTTATCACTTCAAGGTGGAGATATAGATTTTTTTCTATCCCATTGTTTTCCAACTGTTCTCTCTTCATACATACACACAACTAAGGTCTTTTGGATTGTTCCATTTTTGGATGGAAAAATGAATTTCCAAATATTCTTTCATTATCTGTTAACAATTCAGAAATAAAACAAGTACACTGATTTGCATTGTATATTCACGACACTGAAATGAAAACTTTGAAAGGTCTTTTATTATAAATAAAATTAAAAGCAGGTTTTTACCCTGACACATGTAATTTTGACTAAATAAAACCATCTTAAAATCTTTCATTTCTGACATTCACTAGTTTTAGTAGAAATAATTTGGTTCCGGTGCTGCACTTCTGTACCTTAGTGCTCCTTCCCTGAGATGGTAAAAGACTCTGCCAAATACAACAAGGTCTTAAAAGTTGCTTATGCCTTTTAAGGTTTTAGTGGGTCTTAAGTAATGCCATAGTCCTTATGCTGGCACACAGCCCAGGATGAATTTTACTTTTGATGGCAACAGCTGTGTATCTATCAGGTTTCTGAATATGTGAGGAGGGAAGAGCAGGATACTGCAGTCCCCAGGCAGCTGCTGAAAGCAGGGGAAATAGAACTGCTGTGCTGGGATCAGGGCTACCAAGTATCAGGCACCAGCTGGGGGTTTTGTTCTTTGGCATGTGACCCTCCTCATCTTGCTCCAAACCTTTCTAGGAGTTAGGTGTTCTGGAATGCACCATTCTACCCTGTGGACAACCTCTGTTACAGGTGTCAGTCCTAGAAGCAGGAATACTGCTTCTTTTTCTCCTCTTAGTAATCCCTCTGTTTTGCAGCAATTTCCCATGTAAATGTGACAACTAGTGGTTGCACTCATGAGTCTTGAAAGTGAAAAGTTTATGGGAGAAAAAACTTTGCAAATAAAAAATTATAAATATTGAAATGCTTTGAATATTGCAAAATCAAGAAATTACATCTGTAAAGCAATAAATAAACATTTAAATAATGTAACAAGCTTTTATGCTTCACAGAAGATACATGACAACTTGTTTTTTATTACCATTGTTATGGATGTTTATCTTAATATTTTTTAAGATTCAGCTCTATTTTTTGATAGGGTTTTTAAGAATGGACAAAGAGCAAAGCTGAGATTTTTTCTACTTCCTAAAGAGTTTAAACATAAGAAAGGGAAAACATGATGAGTTTGAATATGTCTTCTAATTTTAATTTTTATTGCTTAATGTTGAATAATGTCTTCTTTGATTATTTTATCATGTGGAGACTGAATGACCTAATGACTATTTGGCTAAGAATATGCCCAGTAAAATAAGTCAGCTCTTTTCAGAATTATCAAGATTTGGGCTTACTTATAGAAAGACTGCTGATCAGCACACCTCCAGGATTTTACTCAGTGATTCACATCCCCTCCACACTAGTGATTCCTATCCCCTCCACACTGGCAATATAATCTAACACTACCCCAGAGCTGTCAGTAAGGGGGAGCCAGCAGCACTGCTCTATGTCCTCTCTCTCACTGCACTGTAAGCAGAATCTGCAGCACCTCCTCTGTGTTGTCTTCAAATGCAGGTACACCTAGGGGGGCCCCTGCAGGTTTGGGACCTGTGAGGTCTGCAGTAGGTAATTGGAGAGCGCAGGGAAGGAAGAGGGACCACTTGTTGCACCATGCAGTTGTAACTAGTCTGTCTGCAAAATAGCACAGGTACTTAAATGTAGCAATCTCTAGTTCAAATAAGAGTCAAGCCTTTCTTAGCAATTGATTAATATAAAAAGGGAGACAGTGGGGTATAAAAGGAGCAACTACACTTTCAGTTAGACATTTGAGTTGATTTAGGTGATTTGTTTTCAATTTACCTCTTCTTGTTTATTGGTCAACATCCACTGAAATCAAGATACCTTCCTGAAAATCTGCTCTATTTCCTTCTCCATCTGAAAAATAAAGACATAGCTGTGTTGCAGTAAATATCTCTATATAAGGAACTTTTCACTGCATTCCACTGTCTCACTCTGTATATCCTGAAAATCAAAAGCTCAATGAAGTGTGTTAAGAATTGAATAGTCCCCCACTGCTTTAAGGCGCCTCAGATATAGACTTAGTCATTCCTGAGCTCCCCTTTCTTCCCTGTTATAGTGTTCCAGACAGACCTTTAAGATCAACTGACCCACATTTTTGTATTTACTTCCTTTTCTGTCATGTTTTATGGGTTTATCATTTTTACTGACAGTAAAATACTACTTGTGGCCACTTTACACCTCCTCACTCTCATCCCTTTCATGTTTCTGTGACCCTCACAAAATGTCTTGGGATCCCTTTAATCCCTTCTCACTTTTCTGAACTCTATTTTGGTCTTTCACCAGTCCCCTTGTGCCATTCTCAATCTGTCAAGTCCCTTAGAGAATGTTTTTCTCTCATACTATCCCTACTCCTTGTCCTCTTCCTTCCCTAGTATGTAAACCATACCTGGTTGTCTACTTGAATTTTTTTCCCAATAAAGAATCATGAAATACACAACACCTCATGACTAAGGAAGATCATCATGATTTTCAGCAATATTTGTGACCTTGACATGAATTTATTGGTTTTTACTGTGGAGGTTACAAATACACTATTTAATTCTGCTTTCATTTACACCTATTTTAATATAATTCCATTTGATTCAGTCAAGTTATTCTTAAATTAGCAATATAATTAAGAGGTTATTTGAACTAGAAGGTCAAAATTTGGATTTAACTTCCTCCAATTCTTTGTAATAAAAGACAGAATATTCCCAAGGAGAAGTTAAATAGAATAAATGTGAGAGCTTGAGAATAGCTTTTTCTAAACATCTATTTCTAAAACTTATTTGGAAGGTTGTTGGCTGTGTATATATTTTTTTATCTCTTACTTTTGTCCTTTCTGTTAACATAAATCCTGCATATGTTATGAGAATTTTTAAATGCTGGAGATAGCATATATTCTCTTTGCTGAGGACATTGTCTGTTGGTAGATATGAGAAAAGGAAGTCAACTCTGATCCGTATAGTTGATAAAAAACCTAATTCATCTATATAGACTGCAAAAGGAAATTCATCCGTCATCTTCACATGCATCTTTTTTCCTTCTCATAATTCTGATCGTATTTGTCCTACATAGAAACTGAAAGTAAAAATTTAAAATCACAAATAGCTTAAAATGTAACAGAGGTTTCCAGAGTGTGGGCAATCGGAGCAACTTTGGACTGTAAGTGTTTGGATTTGTGTTTTCCAAGACAAAAACTTGATGCTGATTAACACAGATTTTATTTCACATTTCATTTTCTGTCTATAGTATGTTTCATTCATTCAATTCATGAAATCGAATTTTTTAGAATTTTTTTTTAAATCCTATTATCTGGGCCAATCATGATGTAAATGCAGGCAAGAAAAATCTGTATAACTTGTTAGAATCTATGGAGACTTCAGCTCTGATAATTTACAGGAAAATACTGTTGCTTCTGCAATTTATAATCTAAAAATATTCACTCAGAAAAGCATTTACTTCAATGTTACCTAAGAGACCTAATAGGCTCTTATCTGAAAGGCTGCTTAATAGAAAAAAGGATGGTTCCTAAAAATACTTGATAAATAGTAAATAAATGAAGAGCTATTAAATGAAAAATACACTACTGAAATGCAAGCAGAAAAAGTTTGAGAAAAAAAAGGGAAAGAGAGTAGAAGCTGAAAATGGAGTAGAGAAGAGAGAGAATGATGGAAATATTCTTGGATACAGTGAAGAAGAGGGGAGGCTTAATAATAGGCAGCCTGCTCCATTTCTGCCAAATTTGGTTAATGTTGTTTTGGGAAAGCAGACTTTGTTCAAATAAAACTTCTGCTCAAATAATCTAAAAACATTTGAAGCAAATTGAAATCTGTTCTTAAATATCCGTTGCTTATGTGTTACAAAAACAGAGTCTTTTCCTACTTTTATGTTTATTTCACTAACACGAGGACAATACCATAATACTAATAAAGTAGTTCAGTGACGCAGCCCACGGGAGAGAAAGGCAGGTCCACTCCAGGGTAGAGCAGGTGTTACGCCTCGGCTAGCCAAAGGGCTGCGACGTGCATTCCAGGCCCAGGGTGCGGTGACGCAGGGAGGCAGAAACCACACAAGCACACAGCACCAGGGACCGGGTGGGAGTGAACTTTATTTACGTGGTGACGGCCGCTTTTATAAGGTTTGTTGTGGAAGGGTCTGGAAGAAAAGCGGAGCCTACCAAATAAGGTAAAACTGGGAGTTACTTGTTTACAAACCTGGGAAGGATAGGTAGAGAAGAGGGAGATTTTCTTTCAAATTTGAAATGGGGAAGGTAACACGGACATACATGGAAACTGAGAGAGACTGTGACCTTATAAGGAATAACAACATTAACAGAGCTTAAACCGATTATATACAAATGAATAACAAAGTATTTAACAATTATAACTACATAACCTCTGTCTTAAACTTGTTGTAAAGCTCTTCTGTAAAATGAGTTCCCACAGTTCAGGAATAGGAAATCTGTAGTTATCTGCGGGCATCTTTCTTCATACAGGATTATCTTTGAGTAAAAATGTGTTTGGATATAGGCAAAAATGCAAAACTAACTGGTGTATTGGATAAATTGGGAATGAAAAACTTTAAATGCAAATAGAACTCTTGAATCATTAAATAACTCATAAAGAAATAAAAATCCTTACTGAAAAGCAGAAATAGCCTTTTTCTGTTAGAGTCACCTTAAAATGGAGAATTCATAGAACTAGGTTTTTTACATTATCGAGTATTTTGGTTTCATACAAATCTTAGAGCCTACTCTGCACTAAGTGATATTACAGCTATCAGGTGCACATATCGTATAGAGGGATATATCTATAAAACAATCAACCTTAGGTCATGAAAAATGTAGAATATTTGTACTATAAAACTATTGCTTTCAAGTTATGTGTTGCTAATATTGTAATACAGTTTAAAATATTTGTAATTTTTAATTAAAAAAAAATCTCGTCTGGTTTTCAGATTAAAACATCACAACCTTTAGATGTTTTTATCTTTCAAATGTTCTAACATTTTCTGGTTTATTTTGTTTTGGTGGCTTGCTTTTTTTTTTTTTTTTTAAGCGAAAGCAAGAGATGTCCATTCCTTAGTTGTCTAAAAATTAACTGTGATAATTTCACATAATTTTGCAACAAGGACCAAATTACAAAGATGGTAACCCTAGTAAAACTAGGACTGCAAAATCCTAGTTTTAACACCTGTGACTTAATTTACATTATTCATAGCAAAGTGATGATGGATAACCAGCAGCTGTATTTGATTCTGCAGTTTCTTTATAACTAACACACAAAAATCTCAGTCCACAGTAGGCTCTGCTACAAGGTCCATTAATGGTCATCACCTTAACTGTAACGCCCTCTGATAGCTGAGCCAAGAAAAAGAAGTGTATTTTGCCTAATTTTACTTTTTTTCTTTTTTTTGGTAGCCTATTCTATTAAGTAAACCTTGCACAGTTCTGACAGCAGGCTAGGATTTCCAAAGAGCCTGGGAGTTCTTTGAGGTTCATTCCTATCCCATTCAATTATTTTTTTTTAATACTGCTATAATTTAAATAGGAATGAAAACAGACAGAAAAGCAATAATAGATGTATTGTCCCATTAGTGTGACTGGGGCGATTACTAATTCACAAATATTGAAACTAGTAATGATAGACATAAAATAATTTCTCATAATTTCATAATGCTAATCACAGTAGCAGTGAAGACCTACAACACTGGTAGTAGAGCAATGTGAATTTTGGTACCCATTTCATAGTATGCTCTGAGTTGGAAGGGCCCCACAAGAACCACTGAGTCTGCCTCCTAAGGGGATGGCCCTTATGGGGATCAAATCCGCAACCTTGGTGTGACTTTGTGCTCTAACCAACTGAGCTATCTCAGAGTCAATAACATTTTTTTCTCTGTATTACATGAAATTATGTTACTAAATACTTCCTTGGTTGATCTGCATTTTTTTACATTTCGTCTGCTATTTTATGTATTGGCAAAGCTCTTCTAGCAGACGACCCTCTTCAGTTAAAGTCATGAGTGGTTTTGTAGCTGAAGGCCAAAGGGACTTCATGGTTTTACTTTACCCATTCTGTATTCCCAAATGGCAAAATATTAACGCGAATTGGTGTCATTCAGTTATTCATCATCTTATCTTAATTCAATTTCCTAATGAAATGGAGAAGTTGCTTCATATAGGAAACTTGTGCAGTACCAGTTTCTTATAATAATATTAGTAAATTCTGATACATTTAAAACATGAGACAGAAAGTGGTTTTCTAGTCATCCATATAAGGCTAACAAAAATGAACTAATTTTGGGAAAGCAAAAATCAGTGTTTTTATAACCTGCACTTCCTTAGCTGATAAAATGCCTTATTTTGAACATAGTGTAAATGACCCTCTAAGTCCAAACTTCTACTAAGAAGTTTCATTAAAGTACATAAATTACTACAACTGTCAGAGATGGCATTAAGTATTCAATAAAAGTAGACTTAACACAATTAATAGCAATTAAAATTATACTTTTATGATGTCAGCCACCAGCACTGTAAAGACATAATTGCCTGTAAGGACTTCTCTACCATATTTATCCTCTAAAACTGTCCAATTTATATGAAAAATGCCAAAAACATATCCCAAATGGGTACCATTATCTTCTTGGATTTTTAAAAGTGATCTGTCTTTATCCAGCCTGTGCACATTAAGCTAATTTACTTTAATTAGTTTTTTTCTCATTGTCTTAATAGGCATGTTGATAAGGTTTTATTGGGGGGGGGGATGTTGGTTTTTTCTTTTTCTTTTCCTGACTACTGATGTTAAACTTCATTCATTAAATATCTTTTAAGAGGCTACTACCTGAAATCCTGCACTTCCCTGTTCATATTCTCTGTCTTCTGTTTGGTTGTCAGATACAAACTTTCTGAATAATAGAATGTTTAGTATTTTTTAGAAACATAAAGCAATTGTACATTGGTTAATGAACTGGTAATTAAATAAGAGACAATGACATTTTAGGCTGTGCTGTGAAAAGGAGCTTTGTTTTGGACATAAGAAATTGATTAATTCCTAGAACACTTACTTGTGTCTCTAATATCCAAACAATAGAATATCTGTGAAAAAATGCTGGAGTCTCCAAGCCATATTAAGAACAAAATATAAGTGTATCATCAAGGTTGGTGTCTGACATTAAGAGCTAGTCTCAGCCCTCTAATTTAAATACAAAGTCAAGTGCTGTTACCTCGCAGTGTAATTGGGATACCTGTGTAATTGATAGCAAGAGCAAAGCTTCTAGCCTAGGTCTTAGGAATTGCCTTTGGAGACATATAAATCACTCTGTTGAGTGTGCAATTGAGTTTCTAGTGTGTCATCACTGAGCTACCTGCAATCTGGATGTGTGAAATTTAACAGAAAATCTTCCCCACCATATCATCTTCCGAAATATTCTCTGTTGATCTAATAAAGTTTGGAAAGGTATGTCCACTGTTGTGACAGCATTCCTACAGGGCTGGTTTTTAATTCTGTAAATTTCCCTTATACAAAATGTAAGAAGCTAAACCATTAGCAGGGTTTTATCAGATTACACTGTGATTTGCTCCTTGCTTTTCCAAATACATTTAATGCTCAATATGAATGTTTTGCAATACTCAAAAGACAAATTGATGACTGATTTATGTTACTGGATGGATAGTTCAATTTTAAACCAGCATTGCCACACAGTCTAAAAATCAATAAACTATAAAGAATGCTCAGAATAGGATTACATACAAATTTATGACAGTGAAAATAGCCATGCATATGTCTTTAAGCCGTATAGATATGGAGAGTTTTAAAAGTGCTTGGATTTTTTAGAAATTAAAACTTTGCTTTTTATAGAAATTCTTCAGAAAAGCAAGAATTTAATGATGAATAAATATTAAACACTACAGAATCCACCCCTGATTCAGCTGATTCGAGAATAAGAAACTTCAACTTAATTTTGAATACTGTTAAATTAACTTGAACTCACTTCTCATTCTTAAGCATTTACATGAATTTGAAGAATGCCAGAAAATTATATCCTGAGGAATATATGAACTCTGAAATTATTTTACTGTCATGGAATGAAATTACGTTCAAAGTGATGTTAAGAAATTCTTCGTAACTAAAGTATTTATACGAAGCAAATGAAGGAGGGTTTGCAACAGGGCCAGTTTGTGTAAGGCAGAAGTCTCCGAAGGTTTGCTTCCTATCTGGCTTGTAGCCTCTGGTGATGGATGTTCAGAGAGAGGCTTGGCCCTAACCACCCAAAAACTCACCTCCTTCCCTTTGTGGCATGCACCTTCTCACCTCCACAAGTCAGAGTCATTAACCTTAAGTCATTAACAATTCTTCAGAGTCATTAACCATTAAAATTTCAGTCTCTCAAATAATATGTAAATTTTTGAAATTCTAGTCATAGGATATTTTTCAATATAACTATTTCTTGGTAACAAGAGGGGAGGGAAAAAAAAAGTAAAATAACCCAAAACCCCTACTTATAAGAGTAATACAGTTCAACTTGAATAATTCATTTAAGGTCTGAGATAATGTCAGGGTACTGTGAAAAAATGTACAATTCTTTCATGTAAAAGGCTTAATGAAGGCTTCAATTTTTCTATTCTTATTCTAAATTATAATGCACCAAAGAAACAAAATAGATGTTTGAATATTCTGGACAAGTGTTTGCAACTTTATTGAATCTTTACTTTTAAGGTAACTTTTAAAGGAGAACTGTCTCATAGGAACACTCAGTGTTGTTTATAACAAATTTCCTTTAATATTTAATGCATTACAGCTCTGAGAACTAGAAGCCTGGTTTTTTGCTTACGTTCAGGGCTTAATTACTTTCTGGTCCAAAAACTAAACTCCAGACACAACACTATTGGAGGAAAGAGCTGAGTAAATTTAGGTGTTGTTTAGTTCAGACTTTTGATATGCTGAATTTGGTATTTGATTTTGCAGGAACATCTCTCCAAAGACATAATCAGAAGTTACATGGGTAAAAGAACAGAGCAAATGTGTATAGCCAATTCCATGAAATAAATCAGATTACTAGAGTAGCACCTGAGCCCCCTGTAGAAGTTCTCACAAAAGGTTTTGTGAGAGTTTTGGCAAGTTGTAAGTAACATGCAAATTACATACCAATTTTATGTTGTCTGCCTCTCAGTGATGTGATTTGTAATTTGTTTAGACTTCTTGTGTATCTAATATTTATCTAATAAAATCACTTGTCATAATGGAATTGACAATTGAAAGTGATGACATTGAAAAATAAATTAGCATTAGAAAACAAGTCTTGGGATTTCCTTATGAAAGCAAAAGCATTCCAAGGGAAGTGGCATAAGGAGCCATAATATTCCAGATGGTAAATTATTTTCTATATGACATTCAGATTTATTGGTAAGAGATCAGCATTTTTTGTACTTTTATAAGATCTGCCTTGTCTTTAGCTTTTCAGTATTGGAAAATATTTTTTTCAGTGATGGAAGTCTGATAGAACCTAGCAAATATTTCTCAGATTTCTATGCTGATTATACAAGCAGAGTTACTGAGCTATTGATGACATTGGAGATGGTGATTTTGCACTTTAATACTAGGAAATCTGAATAAATCAAACTATGGAAGAAGTTTCATAATAAAACAGAGAACTGAAAGCATAAGTCAAAAAAAATTGAGAATTCATTAGCCTTTACTATTTTATTAGCCTTTACAATGTTATATCAAGGTGTATGGTTGTCTTCAAAACTAATACAACTGATTTTTCACAGTTGTTTCCAGATATTAAGCTTCCTGTTGCTAACAGAAATACTTTTTATATATAATCTTGAGTTATCTATTGTTAAAGTTCATCCCATTTCTATTACACCAATCTTCAAGGTCATCAACTGTTTCCTGTATGATATAACAGTCATCTTCTGTATTGGAGCACCTTCACTTACATTGTGTCATCTATAAATGTCAGCAGTGTGCTCTCACTATTTTTCCTAGCAAGACCACTAATTAAAATATTGAACTGCATAAATGAAAAATCAGGCTCTGAGAAATTCATCTATGTCTGGCTTTCACCACTTCTAGCAGATATCTTGCCTTCAGACAATTCCTTGCGTAACCTCGATTACCATGAGCTAAGTTTATGTGGAATTCTATCAGTTTATTAATGGTGGTGGATGAGAGCTACTATATTTCCTATTTCCAGAAGTAAAATGGATATTTTTACTAAAGAGAAGGACCAGCCTAGCATGGTTTAATTTTGATAGATAAGATACAAACGTATTGAGTTGAACAAGTAGGAGACTTCTAAAGGAAGAGTACAAGAAGCATTTCTGGGCAATTCTTCCCTGTGCATATCCTCCCATCACTTGGTAGGCAGTGGCTTAAGGTCCTGTTATGTCAGAGGTCATATTTGGGGCATTATGTTTGATAGGTATTAATTAATCCTTTTGAATTATTCATGCTTCTGAGTTTCATTATCTTGTGATGGTGACTTGCAAAACTTAATTATGATTTTGTTTAGGAAACCATTGTGTTTGTTTGTTACAACTTCTCTTGTGATAGCTGAATTGAAAGATCCCTATTCTAATGTCATAGTAATGAGAACTCCCTATATATCTTCATATAGGTCTTTATCATATCCTTCTTCAATTATCTCTTTTTCAGGCTGATGAACCGTGGTCCATTCCACCATCTTCTAGTATGGAATGACTTCAGAATCCCTCTATATTCTTTCTGCCTTTTTTGTCTCTTTCCTGGATCTCATCCTTTTTTTGTGTGTGTTGAACATGAATATACAGATTTATTGCATTAAAAAAAATTTGCCCACTGTGTTTTTCTCTTTACCTAATAATTTCTAATGTTCTAATGCAGGGGTTTTTTGACTGGGGTTGGAAGCTGGTGCTTTTAGAGAACTAGTCACAATGACTCCCATATTCTATTTTGAAGCAGAATTTAGAATCCAGAATTTTGAATGCATAGAAAGGGATATTTATTCCCATATAGACTGAGTTGTATTTATTGACACCCTTTCACTCATTCCTCTCCTGTGTACCATTCACATCTGTTGTTTCAAACCAGCTCTACCTGATGAACAGTCATGAGGGAGGATTCTTGAATTACATGTTCCCAGAGAAATCCCAAAAACTCTTTCTAATAAAGGAGGTCACAGTAAAATACTGATGCATCTTTTACTGATGCACCCTCAGTTACTACTGTTGACTTGAGAAATGGTAAATTACAGTGATGTAGAATTGCTACCCTGACAATGAAACGCTATGCAATTGTCATGAAATAAGTAATCTTTATTTGCTTTCTCTTTATGAGAGGAAGAGAAAGAATGTATTTAAAAAGTCATCATGTTAATGAAGGATATGTTTAAGGCCAAGTTGGATGGGGCCCTGAGCAACCTAATTGAGTGAGGGACATCCCTTTCCATTGCACGGGGGTTGGAACTAGATTGTATTTGAGATCCCTTTCAAAACACAAGCCTTTCTAAGATTATATGAAATTTACATGGAATCTAGATAGTTACATAAAATTCTTCCACATTGCTATGCAGCTGAATGAAAACTTGCACACAAAATGAATCACAAAGAGTATTAAAACTAAATTGACTTAATTTTGACCATTCGACTTCTATTCACTTTACTTTCTGGTGTCACTTACTTCCTAAACATCACTTTTCAGGTTGCAAGTGCTGTGGCACCAATTTTTTTTTTTTGAGTTGTTTCAGATTTGGCAGACTCGTGACATTTTCAGCACTTCTCTACTAGTCCTACATATTATTATATAGATAGTATCGAAGCAGCTAATTCAGAGTAGTAGAAAAACTTTCATTATTATCAATGGAGAATCAAACTGATAATGTATATAAAGCTATGCTATCTTTCAGCATGTAAAAATTAAGTGAAATGCCATGTCATTTATGCCATGGAACATTAGTTCTGTTATCTTTTGAAGATACCACACATCCAAATGAACATAAAAGAATCATCCAGAAATCAAGCTCCATTTCTTCAAATGCCCCAGCTTATCTTTTATAAGACTAACAAATAAAGATCAGAAAATCTGCAGGATTAAATTATCTACCTTTAGTTACAAGAATCTGTCTTATCTGTAGGAAGAGAAATACAAGATATACAAGATGTTCTAAGGGAACTTCACTGTATCCACCATGACTAGTTCAGTGATGATGAAAGAGTTGAATTTCCCAGTGTCATAGAGTCACAGAATATGCTGAGTTGGAAGGGACCCACAAGGATCACCAAGTCCAACTCCTGGCCCTGCACCTATTCCCAGGAGTCGGACCATGTGCCTGAGAGTATCATCCAAACACTGCTTGAACCCTGTCAGGCTTGGTGCTGTGACCACTTTCCCTGGGGAGCCTGTTCCAGCATCCAACCACCCTCATTTGATTTAGCAGAGATTGCCTCACTGACTGTAATTGCTTTGTTGGCAATGTATGTTCTCTATATCTTAGTGCACAGATGCCTGTATTAGGTTTCAAATTCTGTATGTGCACATAGCAAGAGACCTTATCATTGTTTTCCCACATTCCAGCTGAACTTGTTCATTCTTGCTTGTATTAGTTGAGTCTATATTGAAAAAAAAGTTAATCAGATTTTGCTTTCTTTTACAGGAAATGTGAATTTCTTAAACAATTTCAGACGTATAAAAAGATATAAATTAAATTCAGTTGGTGAGAAAACTTTTTCAGAATAGACATATTTTACGCAGAGACAAACACTACATTTTTGTCTTCTTTTCTATTGGTATTTTGTTAATGATAATGTGTACATTTTTAGTGTAAAACAAAGTATATATGCCATTAGGAGACTAGAAACTCTGCCAGTAAAAATCATAAATCATAACCAAAAGCATTAGTACTTTGGTGTAAACGATGAGAGGTGGTCTTTGGTGTTCCTGTCACTGCAAACTGCAGGAGGAAGGCGAAGACTCCAACCTGCCTAACGTGGCAGTGAATGTTGATTTTTGCATGTAATGTTGTTTTCTGAGGAATAACACACATGCATAACTTGCTGTCAGTTTGCTCTAATTATCGTAGATCATCTTCATGATCTGCCACTTCCAACCTAATATATTATGATAGTTGAAGTAATATGTTCTGGTTATAATTGGTTGCCCACTATTGATATGGGTAATGGATCTCTCCTGTGAAATACAAACAGTAACTAGATGCACAGCATGCAGGTGAGTTAAGTACCTACCATACCCAGAAATCAGCAGGTATTCTTCATGACTTAGTCTCTAGACATATTTTTTCTGGAAGCTCAGCATATCTCTAATTGCAATTATATTTTGTGTCCATCTTGTCTCAGATCTTAGAAAAGGAGTTTCTGTGTATAAATATTTAAGTATGAAAGTAAAAGGCAATACCAAGCACTTTTCTGCAGACTTGGAGAAATATAACTGGCATAGATCTTTTCACAGAATTCCAATTTATATTGTTAGAGTTGGTCTCAAGGATACAGAAAAGAAAAACAAAGAAGAAAATCAAATCTTTAAACTGGAAACTATGAGCTACATTTTGACATGGCAAGTCTTCATATTACATATTTAGTTCAGTGTAATCAATAACATTAATAAATCAGGGCATTGACTGAATTCTGAAAGGATTGTATCTCTCACACAATTAATTGATTTTTGTGTTCTCCACGTGAACGTAGAAACACCATAGTTAAGTGCACAGTTGGTGTAATATTGACTTTTTTTCTCCTTATGTTTAGTCACTAAGTGTTCAAGGTTGACAAGGGCAGTTATATCCCACCGTTTTCTATCAGTAACTGTATTTTTCTAGAGCACTGGTTTCCCCCAGAGCACTTCTGGGGTTTAAAGGCCCACCCTCTTTTACATGTGTTATTCAAAACTTCCAAAGTAATCTGGAGATAAAATTTACATCCTAGCGAAGTATTATCAGAAAGTTTGATAAAAAAAAAAAATGTATGCTTGAGGCAAATGTTTGTGGTTCATCATAAGCTTTTTAAGTATTTCACTTGGTTTCTCTAAGTAAATCCAGTTATAGGTGTTGAAGAGCAAATCGTCAAACCCCTTAAAAGGCTTAGCCCCTCTTTTCTCATCGTCTCTGGTTTACACCTTTCTAAAAAGACTTCAAAAATAAAAAGAAGTGCAAAGGACATTGCATCCAAAACCACACACAGGTTTAGCCTAGGGTGGTTATCTAGTTTTAGTGAACAAGGTCTCCTTTGACTTTGCATATTTCAAAACTAAACTTAGACTTAGATATTATTTTTGTGACATCCATTGCAAGAAATCTTTGAAAAGAATAAATTGCATTCTATTCTATTCATTTCTATTTAGTTGACTCATTTATGTTGCCTTTAAAATACATGGCAGCAGTTTTTACTGAATTTTCTGCTCTAATTAAAACTTGTCTAATACTAACCTGATCAACCACCAGTGATTATATTTCTGCATAACTTGCAGAGTTAGTGGAAATATATGACACAATATAAATTAAATTATTTGAAGGAAATTTGTAGTTAGTTACAATTTATCAGTTCAATAGAAATAGTTAAGTAGATACCACACACATAGATAAAGCATAAGAGAGAAATTATACAACTTGTGAATTTGGAAGGAAAGGAGAGGGTTTGACATTTTCTAATTTAAGCATTTAAGAGTCTGAATTACCTACTGTATGTTCACAGCAGTTTAAATGTGGTTTAAATGTGGGAACTGGTGAAATCTGTGTACCACTTTCATTGATATTGGCAGCTGAAATGAGGGGGCAAAAACCACTTGAAAATGCTACATGCTTGGGCTGGGATCAGGATTGTGGTCTGATAGCAGAGGTCTTGGTACTGAAAAACATTCATTTTCAACATCTTGTTGTCTCTTCTTAGAAACACTACTTTTGCCAGTCCATAATCTAATCTCAAAACTTATTAAAATAGTAATTATTTGATTCATCAGTGAGGAAATAGAGTTCCTTTAAAAGGCAGACTCCATTTAATTAACAATAATTTGAGATTTTAGACGGTACAGTTCTGAATACTAAAATTCCCTGATGACTGGTTTTCAAATATGTTCTCTCAGAACTACCAAAATTTATCCTGCTAAGTATTTAGTGCTAATCTATGGTCATACATGCTCATCATAACATTCCATGTACATTGCCCATTCTTGGTTTCATCTGAATGTTCATCATGATCTAAACATACAGAACCAAGGGAAGGGCAGAAAAGAGGCCTATGCATATGATAATAATCATTATACATCTTAATCTGAAATAAATGTAGAAATGCAGTCTTTATATTCCTAAAATTGTCTTCATATATGCAGTCATCTTTTGACTTTTCAAGAATATATATTGATACTTTTCAATCTACAACTTTGCTACATAGGATAAATTTTTCATAGTGCCATCAGCAGCAAAACTAATTGTATTTCATGTAAACAAAAAACCCCATTCTTCTGTTTAAGAAATAAATCCATGTTGAAAAGATAAGGCACATTGTTGGTTCATGTTTATTCAAAGCTTTATTGAAAAGTTAATAAAAGTGTAAAAATTAATGTATCCTTGTTCATAATAATTTAAGCAATTAAATATCCCAGTTGCACTTAAACTTTTACCTTTATCCCTCCTTTTTCTCATGCTTTACTCTTTCTTTCTGTCAAGAAAAATCCAATAGATATTTCATAGAAAAAGTGTAGTTTGGTTTCCTGTTTGTTTTGGACTTGGTGTGAGATAACGTGACGTTGAAACAGTTGCATGCTATGGGTGAACACATAACTAAAGTAAGTGGCCTTTTGTTCAAAAAAGCCGGTAATCATAGCATGAACTTCATACTTACAAACAGTTCAAGCGCTGCCAGGTTTGATATGAAAAGGGATGCACAGCGATCTAATTATTACACATATTTTTAACATATGTTCTGCATTATATCACAGAGAGACCTGTTCTTTAATGCTGCTTCCTCTTGTGTTACTTTTCCTGTGATACCAATTATTTTAAGCATGTATGACAGGTAACTGGCATCTTTATAGCATCTCAGCAGGTTTTACCAGTAACACTGTGAACATGAACATAATATGTTAAAAATCTGTTCTATGGAAAAGCGTACCACAGACATAGAAAATGCACTAAACGTCCCTCAACAAAAAAAAACCCAACAGTCATTCATGGGCTGAAGTACATAGTTTCTAAGTAATGACACTTTAATATTAAAATATTGCATAATCCAAGGTTGTCCTTCAAAACTGTTCAAATCTGGTGTCACAAGCTCTAGTGAATGCACATGACTGTTAGTGACCAAATTAATTAACAGCATGTTGAGGTTCCCTAGAGACCATATAGATATACTTCTGTTGCAATTAAATAAAAAATGTGGGTTTGTGTAGAAGGAGGTAAATCTTTATTACTAAGATACAGTTATGTTATTGGGTTTTACTGTGACAAGGTTATAAAATATTTCTATAGAGTACACTTGTTTTTTCACAAAAGCAGCAATGTAACAATTTTGTACAGAAAAATTATATATTTAGTTATATATAATTGAAGATGTATAAAACTAAAAATTTATACAAACATAAACACATAAATAACTAGGTGTACATAACTATAGTATTTTATACATATTTTTCTATATATTTTTGTTCTATATAAACTATATGTATGAATATATATATGTATATATATACACACATACGCATATACATGTATATTTCACAGAGTCACAGAACAGGTAAAGTTGGAAGAGGCCACAGTGGGTCATCTGGTCCAACCTCTCTGTTCAAGCATGGTCATCCTAGAGCACATTGCACAGAGTATCTATCTATATTTTTAAATTTTCATTGTATTTTTTCCATGAGTTTTACCCAGATGGACTTTCCTGGACCTGAGGTTCTCACTGTGCCTTTCAGCTTTACACAGTTGTTTACATCACAGCTTCTATTCTTAGTACAAACTCTGCGGTCCCTGGTTCCTGGCATCTCTGGGATTATGGTAGTAGACCGTTGTTTACCACATTAGGCTGTAAGGGACATCCATTCATACTGAACAAGGCTGGTGCTGAGAACCTGGCATTTTTTATTCTCCACAGAGCTGCAACTTTTGGCTGTTTCTAGTGCATTTGTTACTAAGAACTTCAGATCAATTGTGCTAATGATTCAACTCAATAAACTAGTAAATAAAAATTGCCTACATAATCTTTGGCTGAGGACTTTTTTCCGCCTGTGTCTAGGAACAGCATTTATAAATACAATTTATAAAAAAGGACCACTCACAGAAGCAGCCAGGTTGCTTCTTTGCATTGATGATCAATGTCTAGCGCTATCCATTCTGTTCCTTATAACGTGTACTGTGTGGAGGGTCCCATTTTGTGAGAAGGTACTTGCCTGCTTAGTTTCAGTGTCATAAATTGTAGTTTGTTAGATAGCAACATCAACTCTACCTTATGCTAGCTCCTCAATTTACAAACACTTGAGTCATTGTTCTTAGGATTCTCCAGAGTCCCTACCAACAAAGGTGGAGAAAGAATGTTTGTGTGGGAAAACTCACTATTTTTACCATCTCGACATATAACTGGGCAAAAGAGGAGGAAGTTGAATTTCAGTGTCCTGAAACTGGAAACTACTTTCCTGGTGGGCGAAGTATTCTTCCACAATTCAAAACAGTGTAAGCTTGCTCATGGATGTTAACATAGCAATATAATCACTCGAGTTCCAAGCTGGTAGAACTTTAAAGTTAATAGTCAAATAGAGAGGATGTGCTCTGTCATTTCAGTGTTTTATCTGGCAGGCAGCAGTAAAGTTTTATAAGGTTTTTTGAGTCATTTTTTTTTAAATAAAATAGCATTGATGTTTTACTACCTCTTCTATTTTGCACTTTCTCCATGGGATAAAAGGTTCCACCTCAAAATATATAATAAATATTGCACTGACTTTGTGTGAGTGGTAAGCAGAATCACTATCTCTAGCTGACTGCTAGAAACTGATGCCATTGTCTAACCCTATGTGTCTTGTCCTGCAGGGATTAAGACCTGCTCCCTCTTGGAAAGGCAGCTGAGGCAAGACAGTCACATTGCTGCCCTGTTGTCTGGACTAGGATCATCATATATGACTTTCCATTGTCTTCTTCCAGAAGCTAGTTAGGAACAATTGGATGTAATTTTAATTTTCTTATTGAAGATTGGCCATTTACACATTCTGTTAACAATAAATTCCTTTTCCTTTTCTTACATGTGCTTTCTGCGATGCTGGGATACTTGTCCCAGGTCTGCTGTGAGAGCCTGTGTATGAGATGAGCTACTATTGATTAACAGTCACTTTTTTAATTTTAAAATTCCTGTTCACAACCCCTCTGCCAAAGATTACATTTCCTGTTAAAACCAACAGACTGATTAATTGGACTGAATCAGGTGAAACTGAAGAATTCCACATCTGAGCACCTCAGAAAAAGCTGATCAGGAGTAAGCCTCTGTTGCTATTTGTTGGACTTTGGCTGCTATTTTCAGTTTTCCTTCCCATGTTTCTGAGGGCAGTGCTCTTTGATCATGCTCCAGTAAATGAAGATCAGAGCATCAAAGGGAGTTAAATATGTTGGCAGCGAGTGTCACCAAGCCTGACTTTCAAGTGTGCAATGGTAAGAATATATTCATAAATGCTCATTAAGTGAAACAGGACAGTTAGGCACCTAAGAAATGAATTCCTGAAGAGAAGAAATTTGAGCACAAGATCACCTAAGCTAGAAAGAGGAAATGTTGTAGAGAGCAGAGATATAAAGCTTCCTGCTTTTTCTTGAATTTAAGTATCTGTTATTCACAGTTGTAAAGTCATAACTAAGAACTTATTCCTGAAAGTGATAACACATATAGAAAACACAAGGATGCCTTCAAGCTCTTTTCTGTCTGGGGTCCAGAAGCAGGCTTTTTTAAGATCTATGGTGCAGATACTCTGAAGACACAGACAAAAATGCTTAGAAACTCAGTGGGGAAATTAGGTACAAATCTGTTTTGCAGTTGTCTTTATACCAAGAACTAAGTTTCTCACATGGTATGAATCAATGATGTGGTAACTGGTCACCATGTGTTACAACGTTTTTAATACTGAGCTTCTAGATTTCAGTACCTTACCTCCATTTTGCTACAATTTTATATTAGTATTTGTCTTCTCTCATGTTTGTATTGCCTGTACAGTCAAGCTATGTATTCATTTTATTATATGTCTGCACATATATTTTAAAAAAAAATTCATTTGCAATCTAGGACTTAAGAGACTTAAGTGTTGTGTTTCAGTAACATATGGGAGAGTTTTTACTGACTTTTATTATCCAGTTTTGTATTTAGAGATAGGGTAGGAAATTATTTTCATAGTTCAGGTAGAACTTGGATGCACACATACAACTTCCAACCAATTTTTCAGGCTGTAGAACCAATCAGTCTTATGATCTAATGTAGTATTTAGCCTGGTTTCTCCAGAAGTTAAAAATGGGATGCTTATCCTCTTAATCTCTACCTGTCAGAAGTTTGAAGACAATATTAAGAATGACTTTTCTGCTTGTTATGGATTAATCCAGGTAGGCAGCCAAGTCCCATGCAGCCAGCACTGCCCCCAAGCGAGGTGGGAAAGAGAATCAGAAGGGTGAAAGTGAGATGACTCATGAGGTAAAGACAGTTTAATAGGTAAAGCAGAAACTGTGAGCACAAGCAAAGCTAAATAAGGGATTCATTTATTACTTCTCATCAGCAGGTAGATGTTTAGCCACTTTCAAGAAATCAGGGCTTCATCATGCGTAACAGCTATCTGGAAAGACAATACCGTAACGCTGATCATTCCATTCTCCTCCTCCTTTCCCCAGCTTTTTTTTTTGAGCACAAGGTCATATGGTGTGGGATATCCATTTGGTCAGCTGTCATCTCCCAGCTCCTTGTGCATCCCCATCTGACTCTCTGATGGGGCAATGTGAGAAGCAGAGAAGGCCTTTACACCGTGTAAGCTCTGGTCAGCACTTACAGCCCTGAAAACAGCCCTGTGTTATCAATACTGCTTTGGCCACAAATCCGTAACACAAACACATACTAGCTACCATGAAAAAAATTAACTCTCCCAGCCAAACAAGTACATTAAAAGTACATTACCATTATTTGGATCATATTGATACCCCCCCATCTAATTCTTTGATCAGTCAGTCTAACATATACCTTTAAAAACAAAAAATCCCAGAAAATGCTGATCTTTTACACCTGACTATTTTGCTTGAAATAAAAAATAAATAA
Source organism: Cephalopterus ornatus (assembly GCA_013396775.1). Classification (NCBI taxonomy): domain Eukaryota; kingdom Metazoa; phylum Chordata; class Aves; order Passeriformes; family Cotingidae; genus Cephalopterus; species Cephalopterus ornatus. The sequence goes on along the minus strand of VZRE01007499.1, from coordinate 36,190 downwards.
CATAATTTTAAAAACAAACAAAGCAAAACAAAATAAAACAAAAAAACAACCAACCAACCAAACAAAAGCACCTGAAAAAATCTCCTGCACATCACATTTTTAAAATGAGAAAGCACAGTGAAATGAAAACATTTTGTCATGGGAAAAAGTATTTAAACAAATATAGGAAGTGTGTATTTTTTTTCACATTCTATCCATCATTGTCAATTATTATTATCAGTTGCAAAATCACAGCTTCATTAAAGGCTCAGAGAAAAACTGTGTAGGTTGTTTGGATTCTTGTTTGAAGAGGAGTTCTAGCAGCAAAAAATTGCAGTTATTCAGATCAACATATTGTACTTTTTTTCCTTCCCATTTTGGCAGACAGTACAAAGTGAACATAATTGGAATGTAAGAAAGATAGGAATGAAACAAGATTTTCAGATACTTTTGTCATTTGCAGGGACTGTATTCCATGTATCCATTTAATTTATTAAAGTTTAGTCTTTATATGTGAAATACTCCCAAATTCCTTGTTTATTAAACAAAAAAAATCATTTTATAGTTTACTTCAGAACACTGTAAGCTTGCAATATTTAAGAAAAATACTTTCTGAAAATAGCTCTTCGTACATATTCTAAGTTCCATTATGTTTATTTTTCTTTAAAAAATAATCTTTATCTTTTCCATATGTTTTATGTTCATTATTGTTGAATATGTTTGCTTTGCAAAGCTACGACAGGGGGATTTATAATATATTTGCTAGTTCATCAACAAAATTGCTAAGTTGCAATTGAAAATTCATGTCAGCTGCGCTGAAGTTAGGAAGACCTTTCTCTTAAAATTTTTATTAAATTCTCAGGCCACGTGATTCGTTTTCCACAGTGTCAGAAAGGAAAGAACATTTTCGTGTGTGACGTGAAGGAATCATATGTGAAAGCAAATGAGGTACAATGAACATAGATCTCTGAAATGCCATTTTTACATTTAGTATTCAACATACAATCAACACTTCCATATGGCTCAGAGAAATAAAATTGCATTTTACAGAGTAGTAACATGTCAGTCCAGCAGTAGCTATAATAAATATTTTATTACAGATAATCTGCATCTCATTTAGACTTTAGGAAAGATACACAGTTTATGAACGCATCGTAAATCACAGTGCAAGGAGGAAAATAATGGTGAAGACAAAAAATTATCATCTATCATATCCTGGTTTGATTTTTGAAGCTACTGTAGTATTCTGTAATAATAATTAAACAAATACAAAATAAAAATGTTTGTTAACCAGATTCTTCATAATCTGTTCTCATTGCAGATTCCTGGCTCTTCAGAGACCTACTCACATAACACCACATAGAAAGCTAAAGGTAAGATGAAACATCCTACAACTTCAAGCTCTGGTGGGTCCTGCGTGTTGTATTGGTGTTTTTAAAATGACACCTCACTGTCTACCTGACAGAATACAGCAAACTAAGAAATTTCAACAGGCCAGTATGTGCTCGGTATACAGTTTTCTACTGATTTTCCCATTATCAACAATTTATACTGTTGTATCTAATTTATTGTTGTTGCAATAACAGTGCAGGTCAAAATGTAAAATGGAATAAATTCACAGAGTGCAAACTTTAGCAGATATAAACATTTCATTCAAGAAGGAATATCTAGGGTGATAAATTCTCTGCCCTGATATCAGACTTATCAAGAATAGAACATAATTGAATAAATAATAAAATTCTTAAAATGACCTATTAAATCTCTTGTGAGCACTCTCAAGTTGCCACAGGAAACAACTGTTGCCTATGTATGCCCTATCGTGATGCTTTTTAATGATGGCCCTCTTTAGATTAATAATTTGCAAATGTAATTTATAGCCATGACCTCAGCTCAGCTGAAAGCACGTAAGGTACCAGAGCTCTGAACTGCTGTCCACTCAGCAATGTTTGAATTTGGCAGCAATCTGGCTGTGAGCAAACCTTACTGTCTGATCAGGACTTACATAACAACTGTACTGAATTGAGCAAGTACATGGAGTTCAGGTTTTCTCCTTTTGGTTTTCAGCTCAGTGATTTTTCTCAATGGTAACCAAAGTCAAGTAATTTATAGCTTGTGAATCTCACAAAAGGGTCCATTTACAACCATATTCTGCATTTTGTGACACCAAATGGAGAGTGTGTTCCTCTATATGACTACAAAAGATTTTAGAACAGCGATCAGAAACGTGTTCTGCTGGTTAATGTTTGTACAGTAGCTGCCTTAAAAGCGCTACAGTTTCCTAGAGCAAGTCATTCAGAATTCGACTACGCTCTTCAAGTTTAATAGGTTGAGCTCTTTGAGTTCCCCTACCTCCTCCTGATTGATGGTTTGTTTCTTCTTTTAATACAAAATTCAGTAAAATTTCCCACAGTGAAAAGGGTCTTTTAATTATAAAACACCAGCGTGTGGGAATGATTCAATTTACACATCAGAAAAGTTCAGTTACTTGACTATAATTTATTTTTTGTGCTGATCATTTACAGACCGCAGATTCTTCTTCCCCTGGCCCCCTCCCCTTCTCACTTGCTCTCTTTCTATGTAAAAGAATACAAATCTCGATAAGCTGGAAAAGCCTTTAGATATTGTATCACTTAGTCATCAGAACTAGAGTCTTCATTATCAGATTTTTTTTTACCAGCTTTATTTCCTTTCTCATTTCCTAGATATGTTGTCATATTTAATTTAAATTTGTTCTGCAATTGCTGAGTAATACAGTTTTTTCTTTTGACAAAAGGACAGTGTAAAGAGATATTTGTAGTTCAAATATTGCATATGACACAACTGACCAGCTGTTCATTTTTTTTTAATCTATTAACTACTTAATACTGAAATAATGGTCTGGAAGAGATGGGAAATTTTCATATTTCCATGCACTTTCTCTGTGCAGTACTAGTTGTCTTTCTTGGTTTATTTTCAGTATGTGGCTTAGGACTTGTATTTGTAGATAAAGCAGCTTTTAATGACAGAGCTTTGTAGATTCCGGACATGATTTTCCTAGCAAAATCAGAAAATTTAATCTTGCTTTGTGCTCATTGTGAGCAGAAGAGAAATAAGCGGTAAAAATGTCCAAAATACCATTTATCCAAATAGTTTTAATTATATTTACACATACGTTCTTAAATTTATTTTGGTTTTAATCAAATATGGGTTTTGACTAAGAACTATTAGATTATCCTATGGTCATTTCAGAATCAAAAAGTACCCGTAAGGAATTGTAGGTATACATCATTTATTCTAGGTTGTATATATAATTGTTTTCAGCTGAATACTTAAGAATATTTACTGATTGGTGATTTGTTGTCACATACGTATGATCACAGTATCTGTACTACTGAAATACACTGTTGTTACTTCCTTGCTTTCTTAGCATTTAATTTAGTCTATTTTCCAGTTTGGAAGGGATGTATTGAATGTTACTGTAGCAAAATGTGTCATACTTGGGGGCAGGGTAATTTCTTCTAATTTCTTTTCAAATATTTGAAAGGTATTCCTCCTTTACCCTGGACTAGGTATTTAAACTAAAATCCAACATGAATGTGTGTTTTGCAGAGTGCCTATGAGAAAGAAACTAAAAGGCTATTTCTGAAATATCTGTACCTGCTGCTGTTTGGGGATATGCTTTTATGTAGAAATACAAATGTATCCCCAGATAAGATCTGAGAGCTGAAACTAGCATGTTCTTGTATAACAAGCTGATGTAAGACGTTCTCTTCCATTGCCCATTTAACTGTCACAGTCTAAAGGAAGCCAGTAATTCTACCAGTTTGATTTTACAAATTTAAATTTCCACTACTGCAGCTTTTTCTAGTTGAACTGTACCTTACTATATCCTTCTCAGTAAAGGGAACAATTTTGGTCATATGAAGACAGCAATAATCAAAATCAATGAATATAGTAACAGGTATCTCCAGTTCTTATTCATGTTTACGGGCAGGCATCTCAATACTAAGTGCACTCAGTATTTATTTCCAAAATATAATTTTTAATATTCTTTAAGATCCTTGAATAATCAGTAGACCTTTATATCTTCCAAGTGGCACACCCTGCTAAGATGCTCACATACCTGATCTCACAAAGATTCACATGGAAGATGGGTTGTACTTCTCTTACACAAAGCTAGCAGCAGATATTCTGTTATCAGTTATTCTGTTGTTTTGTTTTAATGCAATTGAAGCCCTCTCTTCATCTACATCAGTACACCTGGATCCATGAATAGTCGGTGGTTTCAAATGACTTCCAAGGTTGGTACACTATTTGAATATCATGTGTCCTGAAAGATGTGACCAACCACTTGGTACTCCTGCTGCTAGTGCAGCAGATGTCCAGTGATGATGCACCTTATTCTTCTTGGAGTTCTTTTGGTATTCCCCATAATTTCTTCCAGGTCTGTTTCATTTGCCATGTAGTGTTATTCTCAGTAGGTCTGTGTTCCTGCAGTTGTCAGCAGTTTGCAACAGTGTAAGTCCTCAGTAAGGACCTCTACTGTAGGGATTAAAAAAAAAAAAGAAAAGGCCCTAGTGTCAAGAGGGTCTCTAGGGGGAAACAATTTTTTAATAGTTTTAAATCCCTATTCTTCCAGACCGTTATCTTATGACTATTTACTACTGTAAACTGTAAGCTAAAATCAATAACGTTGTACAAAACTAACTAATTTTGATGGAAGTCTTTGTTCACAATTTTTATCATTAAATTTTTTTGTGACCATTTATTTCCAACTTCTCTGGCTTAAACACTACCATTTTGTATTAATTGCATTCATGACAGTCACATGGTGTTGAATGCTGTGTTAAAGGTTGCTATTTTAGTAGAGGTTTCTATATTTAATAGGTGTCCTGATGATACAGCTTTATGGCAGAAGTTATTATTGTGACAAGCGTTTTTTTTTGTTTTCCTTTCTTGACAATATACATGAGAGTGTGGAGTGTCCCTAAGACTGCAATGTTCTCACACCAATACCAAGAGCTTATGGTTTCTGCTATATTGTGTATATTTTTGGACACACATGGAATTTTTCATTTAGTAGGTAGAGATTGCACTGACTTAGTCTCTCCTGTTGTAATTTGACTCTCTCTATGCACTAAATGTTACAGCATCTCAAGTCCTCGCATTGTTCATATGAGAATCAGAGATCCCAGCTGATAGCAGACTCATCTCCGTAGTACTACACATATTTTATTCTTTCGGTTTGTGTTTGGTTTTGGGGTTTTTTACAGTTAACCATCTCTACGATTACTGTTTAAATGCTGGTATGATTCCTTCCCATTGCTATCAAGTTTTTGTCAGGCTACCTATATTTATAAGCGGTAGAGAGGCATGCCAGTGGAAATAATTTTTTCAAGTTGTCCTCAGTAGAATAAACAGGTATCATAATCAGTCTTTTGAATTGTCATCTACTCACAGCAGTAAGTCAGTCATCGTGTCATTGGATGAATGTTTTCATACTTTCAGATGCTTCTATCATCTTTACACAAAATTGCACTGTTTGGCATATTAGTTGTAAATCTGAGAAATTATTTACCAAAAAAAAAAAAAATCTTAGCCACCACTACTCAGTGGTTGAAAATGAGTTTGAAATCTCTGCATCAAAGCTGAAGTCCACTTCTGTGAACTGCAAATCAAGTTAGCCAAGGAGTCTCCCAGGCCTGAATTCCTGGACATAATTGCCTTTCTGTGCAGACAACTTCTCACTTTTTCCATTCAAAATCCAGTATTGGGTTACTGATGGGGCTAGTTTCTATCTTTAGAAAATTATTTCCTTGAAATTGGAAAAACTTCTAGGTCCATCTCACAACAACGTATCTCCCTTCTGAGCAGTGGGAGGAAGCACCATGATTTAGCTGAGTGTTTTGCGTAAGCAGTTCTGGAAATATGGATTAGAGTGAGGGTTCTCCTCTCCTGGTCAAATTCCACCATTTCAAGGGAAATATTTCAGTCTCTAACATACAGGAATTTGCTGTACCTCTCGTGTATGGCCCCTGTTGAAAACCTCTTCTTGAGAAGTCATCATCATGGCTAGGCTTCGTGAACGAAGATTTGGGAAGTATTAACTTATTAATTCAATCTCTCAAGCCAAGGACAATACTAAAGCTATAAATTTTAGTCTGTTATCATCATAATCAACATCATACTTCTAATCAGAAGTGGCCAGAGCCATTTGATCATTAATTAGCTCAATTTCGTCAGGCTATTAAGCAGTTCCTGAGCATATCTAACTTAACCTGTGTAATAGCAGAATAAAGCATAGAGATGCCTCCTTTGAAAAGCTCAGATGGCCTCAGGTGGAAAGCAACTGCTAAAACACATTCCTGTTTTGCCACATAAGCAAGATCCTGAACCTCTTGGGATTCCAGCAGACAGTGGAAATTAGCCCTTATTCTTGAGCCTCAGCATATCTTGCTGGCATAGCCACAAGCAAGAGGCAGTAGCTGTAGAGTTAGTGCTGTTTCATCAAGGCAGGGCTGACCTAGTGCATACAGGTCATCAACTGACTCACTGTGAAGCGTTCTGGGAAATATATCCTCTGTACACATGGCACTTAGGAACGTGGTTTAGTGGTGAACTTGGCAGTACTGGGTTAACTGAATTTGATGATCTTAAAGGTCTTTTCCAGCCTAAATGATTCTGCAATTTTTTTTGTTTTCTGAAAACCTGAAAGCTTGCCTTTGTCCTTAGGAACAATTTTTGTCTTTATTGATAGGATTCTCCTTTGGAACATAAGCAGAGATAACAGGCAAAGTCATGGGTTCCCTTTCAGAGTACAGAGTAGAGTACACTGTGATTAGAGAGGTGGTGTCAGTACTATGTCAGTACAATCCAGGATTTTCAGTAGTGTCTTTTAAGACCCTTTATTGTTTGGCAAAACTTGCTTTTAGTTCTATGGCTTGTTGCTATTAACAGTGATGTTATTCAATCCAGCACCAGAGAGTAAATATCCCAGATGATAAAATCTAGAAGATACTGTCATTGCTCGTCTGTAAAAAATTACATTAGCTGGATAGTGGAACAGTAACATTTTGCTTTCTATGTAGAAAACCATGGATGTTTTTCAGGAAATATGTTTACAATTAAATAGAAGTTGGATTTTGTCACATACCATTAATACAGTTGAACTAATTAGGGTGTGAGTGTTTAGAGGAGTGTATTAGATAAAAAAGAGCAGAAAAAATTCCTTTAATAAGTCTCCCTTCTGTTTTTCTTTTTTTTTTTAAATGTTCTTTTGTTCATACTGTTTATCACTTGCATGCCCCAAAAAGAAGGTAGTGAAATGAAGACTTTGTTGCTTTCTTAAGGAAAATATTAAATAAGTTTGACAGTTTCACTTTCGTTGTATAGTAATAACATGTCTAAAATAGCCCAGCTGATGCTATGAGTTGCCACAAGTACTGCAGCCATGTTATTTGAAGAGGCTCAATTATTTCAGATCCACTGAACTCTCATTTCAAAAAGCATTTTTGTTATTTCCCTTCAAGAGACTAAAATCCCTTTCTTGTGGTTTGTTATGGTTCTTTGAACTACTTTTTAAGGGTAATTTTTGGTAGATTTTGTACCATGATATTTTTTTATTTATTTAATCTACTGAATCCATCTGACCTGAATAGCCTGAGGGAGCTAAGTCAGGAAGCATAGAAATCAAGAAAACCGTAAGTTGCTACTCCAAGATGAACCAGAAGCTAGTAGAACTCAACTTGTCAAGTATTTTGTTAATAGAACTAAGAATTTGGTTTTATTTTTTTTTCCCAGCATTCTGCCTTTGTGTTAAAAAAATTGTGATTTCTGAATGTTTTCTTGTTGTTTCAAGAAACAACACTTGATATTTTGCTTGTTCGATGTAGTTTAAAAATCTCTATGGGAGGGGCTAGAGTTTTCTGAAACTGAGATTTGACCTCCAGATCTACTCTGAAGAGGTTTGAGGCATTTTCTTCAGTTAACAGACACAGAAAAGGACATGTTACACTTCTGAGTTGATGGGAAAGTGATCTCTGGTCCAGTCCTCATCCGTATCCTTTTCTTCAGCATCAGACAGATATAGAGAAGAGGCTGTGCACGGGCTCAGTATGCTTGACGCTACTGTACAAACTATGTTGTTCACAAAACTCATTTTAGCATTATAGTAAGACAAGCAGAAAGGTGTACAGAAGCTTTGTGGATGTCAGTAAGATGGTCATTGACCTAACTGTCTTTTAGTAGGAAAAAAATAAATAAGGGCAGATCATTTGAGTGGCACAAGTCAATGAACCAGGCAAAACTCATCAGAAAACAGGGAACTGGTTGACTACACAGATACTGCAGAGACTTCCCAAGAATTGTTCAGCAGTATATAAATTAATAGTAAGTACCAAAATCCAGATGTACAAAATATGTATGAGATACATGTTCCATGCTAAAATTTTAATATAGTTGATAATAGTTGTGTCAGACAGTATAAAGCAGTGTAAAATGAATGCTTCCTTTATTCATTTGTTATTAACCAGCCACACGGTTTTTATATAAACATGCTGTTTTTATAAAAGTAAGAATCTTTAACAGGGTGCTACTGAGTTTTGGGAAAGTATCCAAAAATTGCAGCTCCAGCACATGTGAAGCTGAATGTCAATGCACAGTCCAATTACAATTTGGTTTTTAAGTAGAACTTTGGTACGTACTATTTCACACCCTGTTTGTGAGTAAAAATGTAACTGTGCTGGTTTTAAAAGAAAAAAAAATAAAAAGTTTAAAAAGTGAACAATTGTATTTCTCTGTTTTACTCACTGCACAGTTGATGAAGGTAGTTATTTAGTCACTGAGACTGAACCTGCTGCAAGATGCAATACAAGCTACCTTCCACAAATATCTAAAAATATGGTAACTGTGCCTGAGTACACAAGCTCCAGGTGTGATTTGGGAGACTTCACAAGTATTCCTATTCCTGAGTACATATCTGTCATGTGGAAAAAAAGGTCTAATCTCAGCTGTAAATGCTGAGAATTACATGTCATTTCCATTTAAGCACTAAATGCTCTTTCATCTATCTAGATTTTGTTATATGTTTTTCACAATAATTCCTAACAGTATGCTATGTCATTAAAATACCAAAATCTAATAAGTCAGCTGGCAATAAATGGAAAAAATAGAAATTCATAGCAAAGATTAGGGATATCTAAAAGTGGTTTATGGGTCCTAGTGGGATTCCTCCTTTTTTAACAACAAAGAGTAGAGTGAAAGAATATGCACAGCTTTCTTTGTCTTCCTATTTCTTTTGATCTGAAAGAACAATCAGATAAGGCTGATTTCTGAAGACAGTTCAGAATGAACAGATCTCAGTTGCCCCCAGTGATAACCATCATTGTCAACAGGAGGCATTCCAGGTACTGACACTAGAGCCTTAAATGTTCAGATACTGAACATTTTATCTTTTATTTTAAAAACTACTGCTGGGAACTCTCTTTATAGAATGCAATGGATGATGAGTATTTAGAAGAAGAATGAACCCTGAAGGAGAATAAAGCCCAAGCCTCAGAGACTACCACTGAACACCAGAAGGACAGAATAATTTAAGGGAATATCATGCACACAGAAAACCTGAGGCTGTGAAAAAAAATGGAAGGATAGAACTCAGGAGTTACAGGCTACAAAACAAAAATTAAAATAATTTTAAGGCCCTGGCCCTTATGGGCATTTGTCCAGATTAGTGAATCAGTGCATATTCTGTCAGAGTTCAGCAAAACTAAGTGTTGCTTCATAGGGAAAGCTCAGAACTGGAATACCTTGAAGTGTTGATAATGCAAGTTGAGGTATCTGGATTAAACCAGTATGCAGAAATGCTAATAGCTACCTTCTATAAGCCTTGTCATTTAACAAGTGTTATCAGTCCCTCTAAGTGCAATCTTCAGCTCTCAATTTTTGAAGAAAATATTGATTTTTGATACGGTGTGACAAGTTGTGTTTTACATGACTCATGTACACTGTACAAAGGTCACTGAACATGGCACAATGCCAGGCAGTGTGCTGTGAAAACTGATGGCTTAAAAATGTAAAACTTGTAATATTTTTCTAATTTAAAGGTATTTACATCTTGCCTGCTGCCCAATGTTGCTGATTATTTTTTAAGTTAGTAGTTAACTATCTTTGTGATTATCTAAATTAGTATTGATAGCTTAACATACCCCAAAAATATTAAAAAATACTATTAATCATTAATGAAGGATAACTAATTTTGAATAAGCAGATGCCAATGAATTCATAATCAGAGAGGTTTTATGTGCTTCTTACTGCCACTGCAAAATACATGTTATTCCTTATCTAGTCTGTTTTCAAACAGTTTGCTTTATCTACCAAACACACATACTGCATTTAAACACATTGACTCCGGTCCCCAAACTGATGTCATTGTTCCCTTCATAGGGTTTGGATAAATGCCTTTCTTTGGTTTTACTCTCATACCTGGAGCAAAGTTCAATTTTGGAGAGTTTACAAATAGGAGCTCCATTGACATATGTGTTCCCCTGACACAGAAGAGAAATACAGAGTTGTTCGAGTCAAACCATACTGATATTTATGAGCCTATGAGCAACACTTCTTTTGTTTAAATCTAAAGAAGTCTTAAGAGTATCTAATTTTTACTAGTATCTGGCCAGACTTGAGTAGAAGGTAGTGAATCTCGTAGTCCAGTAGGATTTTTCAGGGTGTTAATACAGCAAATGCAGGTGTTGATGAGCTGATGGCCAGGTTTGTGATTGTGGATGCCTGTGAGTAGTAAAGTAGATCAAAACACATATTTGAAAGTCACAGACATTGAGAAGTACAACTCCCTCCAGTACCTTGATTTAGTCTTCGATCTTTTCATCAGTTTCTACCTGTGTGAGAAGGGCATAGGTTTTAGTACACATTCAGTATGTATCTTTGGGTTGGCTGTAACTATAACCACTCTAGAGACCACATTGCCACACTGCCTTGAAGGAAAATACAACCCCATAACTTTCACCTGTATCTCTCAAAACGGATGGAAGTCTTTCTGCAGGAAGATCAGGGCAACAAAAGTTAAGAAGCAGCAGATTACTTATGGGAACTCCATGTGTATCTCTCTGGCATTCATTATTTCTACCACCCAGCAGTGATATCTGCTAGATAATGTTCTAGGAATACAGTTTTAAACAAAGAGTTGTACATAACGTGAATATAATTACTTGTCACATTGCACAAAAAAGGTCGCAGTGATGGCAGGTGCAGAATATGATTTCTCATTTATGTATCTTGAAACAATGTTTTCAAATGCAAATGTAATATACCAGGTGCAAAAAAGTAAAACAAATATCACTTTGACTTATTGCGTTTTATAAAACCGCTTCTAAATAGATGTGTATGAAGGCAATGGAAAACCCTGTATAGAAAACACATGTTGGAAACATCTGTAAACTGTAAGGTGGGCTCTAGGTTACATAGAATTGCATTTATGATGGTGAAATACATATTAAACAGAAGTATTTAAACTGCAAAACTGAAGAGAGTGTTCTCTTTACATAAGCATAATCCAAATTTTAGCTATCTGGGACCTTCAAAATTTTGACATGATTTGTGTATATTGGGCAGACAAGTTTGAGCATTGTGCTGGTATATTCTACTGCTAGCAAACATGTACCATTAGGTAACTGGAGATTGAAACTACTGTGGGCTTAAAAACTAGAGAGCTCCATCTTACATTTAAAGTATGTAGAGCAAAAACCTGATGCAAAAGAAAACACATTTTCCAATATATTTTGCCCTAAAAAATGCCAAAGCTCTCTTTATGTAGTGAGTTTTATCAATGACACTGATCTGAAAGCCCACCTTGCTGATCTTTTTTCGTAACTGTAATGCCTGCATATTGCTTTAATTTTTATGTAAAGTTATACAGTGTTGACATGTTCTGTAGCCCTTCTATGACAGGGCAGTATGAAAACCTTTCTTTCCATGCCTACTGAAGAAATCATTGGGGTTAAATGACAGGGCTCTACCAGTGATTTGTCTGTCACAGAGGACTGTAAATTGTAGCCTGTCTCCAGGATAGTGTTTAGACACATTCTGAGATTAATGGTTTTGCATAGACACTTTTGACTTCAAATGATTTTGAGACAAGCTCCATCAAGAAGATTCTTCCAGTTTGAAGCCAACTGAAAGTGCTTTGCATTTCAGCTGTGTTTATATGTAACTTTGTTGGTACAGAACAGACAGAATCTGATACAAAAATGAAATGGTTTCTCTTATGTTCCAGACTACATAAAAATTTTCACCTTCAGTTTAACTCTTTGTGACAGATTTCTTTCTTTTTTTGGCAGGTCTTAACACTTTCAGATAACAGACAGCAATGAGATATTTTATTTACGTGACCGAGCAGGTCATGTATTTTTCTCTTAAAGGAGCATAGCTCAGAAGGAAGGTCTGTATCCTAAATTTAAGAGCAAGCTAAAGTGTATTAATCACCTGGAAAATCCATTTAAGAATGTGCTAATTCATTCACTTTTCAGAACCTCAATTAGTAGTATGTGTTCTGCAGCAAATGAGATGTTATAATTCAGGAACTCAAACTTAAGACAGGTAATAATAGGGTTTCTATTCTGTTTAACGTGGAAATGAGAAAATGTTTATCAGAAGAATGCAGTAAATGTAGACATTCCTTATTCACATGTTCTCCAGTCACCTCAATTGATTTTCAGCTCTTCTAATAGGTACTGAAGGTCATGTCATTTCAGTAGAGTAGCAGACAGTCAGATGCCACAGCAGTGGTGGAGCCGTGCAAGAATCAGCATAATGGGCTAAATATTTGTATCTTTCTTATAAGTAACCAAAAGTTCATGTACGCTTCCTCTCCCACTGGGCTAGGAGAGAGAATCTGTTTTTACTTAAGCAGACATATTAAAAGATACATTGTATGATTGACCAAATATACCCCACCAGAGACTGACAGCTTGTGGCCTCCGTGTGTTACTTGGAGTAGGAATTTTCCTTGTGGGTGACACCATATGTCTTCCCTGTTCACTTTAGTAACAGTGCAGTTACATGATCTCAGACTTCTGAGTCACATCATGTGATTAAAGGAGAATTAGAAGGTCTTTTCAGAAAGGAAAAAAAAAAAAAGCTTTTCTTTGTGAAATGATATGCAAATTTGTTGAAACATTTATGGAAGCATCTTCATGATTTTTTAATTTCAGGGTTTAAGTTTTTACACACAACATCTGTGATTCTTTTTTATATTTGTGACTGAAACGTTGATTAAGATATACTGAAGACTGAGATGAAAACAGATGGATTTGAACAGCAGGTCAGGAGTTTAATAACCTCACATACCAAATGTTAAATTGAGTCCGGGCAAGAAGTTACAGGACTCCCTCCTTAAAATCCCACAGCAAACGCGTAGTGTCTTTAGCCAATATAGCAATGATTTTGATGGTCTCTCTTTCTCCTCCATGTCAGGTAAATAAGGTAGAAGCTGGTTGCTGTGGATAACAAAACCTTCACATTACTGATTTGAATGACCATCATCCACTAGGAGAATGCATAAAAATTCCAATTTCTGGGAGCAAACCAACTGGAATTTTTTTCACAGTTGGCACAGGACCCAACCTCCTAGTCACTGATTATCAGCCACACTCTTTAAAAGGCATTTAAAAAAAAAAAGTGTCTTCCGTGGCCTTGTAAGACAAATGTATGCAAAGCAAGGTAAACTGAAGCCAGTTTGGGTGTTCGAACTGGTTAGAGCCTCCACAGCTGGGGAAAAAGCTCCTGTAACAGCATGGTAATTCAGAGTTCATGAAGTGAGGGGCTTCTGAAGTCCTAGGGTGAAGCTTAAGTGCTGAATGCAGGGAGTGAATTTATAAGTCCCTACTTCCCTTTATCAGAGGGGTGAGGCCATCTTTCAGGAGGAGCCGCTTTTGTGTTACTCAGTAACATGCATGATTTTCTGAGTAATGAGACAGACTGCCATTGCCTTCACTTGCTGAAAACTGGATAGGCAAGTGACTATTGAAATTTAAAAAAAAAAAGACAACTCCAAACCCCAACATAGTGTCAAAATTCTCCAGTTATAGTCACTTAATTTTTTGAATGTCTTCACTTTTTTTTTTTTTTGACAATCAGAGCCAAAGTCTACAAAAAATATAAGGCACAAATAAGTGTATGTAAAAAATCCTATTCTGAATGTGATTAGTGCATGCCACTTGCAAATGTCAGCAGTTATTTTTAGAGGAGAGCATTTGTAAGATCTGGCAGATAACTCTTGAAATGTCAGGAGGGTAAGAGGAAGCATAGCAGAAGCCAAATACATATATAAATATGTTAGAGGATTTTAATACTAAGTCCATCATTTTTTGAAAAGCAAGATGCAGCTATCTTGAAACTGACCTGATAGATCATAGTTCGCTTCCAATGTCATAGATATTGTACAGACATGACATAATTACTTGAGTTTTAGAAAGAAGCTTGGTTTCCTTGTAACCTGAGGAAAGAGCTCATTCTCTTCCCCTTCTTGTTCACAGGCAGGTATTGTTAAACAGTATTTTGCACTCTACTTTTAAGAAGTGTATGTTACACTTACGTAATTTCTTTCTGGCAGATTTATCATCAAGATTTGCCTCAAAATATCTAAGAAAGTTTATACTCTGTCTTATATGTCTACAAAAATACCCATTAAACCCTCCTGGAAGCTATAAAGTGCAAGGCAGTTCTTTGACAGCATTGCTCAGGAACAGTGCTGTTCAGTGCTGTTATCGTTTTGTTTGATATAGTAATAGCTGTATACTTGCCAGGTATACTCTATTAAAAATATTTTCACAGTGAAATATGGCTCAGACTTGTATGCAGCAGTATTTCAATCATACCTTTTGTCTCATGATGATTCTCACTTTCTCTACTGTTTCTAATAACTATAATTATATATTTCTGCTTACATATACCAAGGAAAGCTACTGAGTCATTACTGGTGCAAAACCTGATATCTCTTAAGATTAAAAAATTTAGGTTCTCATTAGTGCAGGAATAGCACTTTCCTCTTTGATAACCATTGCACTCGCAGATTTCACGTCATCCAAGCTCAAGTATGACATTTTCCCTAACAGGTTATGTAAGAGGTTTTTGTTTGCTCATTGGTTTTGGGGTTTTTTTTCAAAGTCTCCTACCTAGTTCCTATTGTAAAGTAAGTCCTGTGTCCTCCACACTTACCAATGCTGATGTCTTTGCATCAGAACTCTGTCCTCAGAAATCAGTCTGAATCCCTGCAATTATTAAGGTCTCTTTAGACAGACTCCAGACATTGGGGTTACCAGAAACAGAAGGCCTCCCAACACTTTCTTATTTTACTTTTCTCATTGACTATTGGAATATTGCAGGTGGTATACCCATTTTACAGATGTTACAATGCTTCATTGCTTTCTTGGTTTAGAGGAAAGGTACTTTTCATCCTTTAAAAATAGATCAGGTTATGGAAAATTACACTCAGAGTTGAAGATAAAATGGACCATCTGGGTAAACAGATTACATACTAATGGCCAAAAAATCAGCTCTGAGTTCTCTTCTACTGCAGTGCATGTTCTGAGAATTAAAATATAGAGTTTATTGATAGGCCTATATATTTCTGCTTAAAAAAGAAATTACAGGATTGACTGATGGAAAACGGAAAATGAAAAAGAAGAATAAGCAGTACCTTAATTGCATTAATGCAGTTAACAATTTTAAATGTGATGCATTTTTCTTGTTTTGGAACAATTTAAAAGTGATTTTTCAGAGTTTCCTTGAAAATATATAGCAAGTAAAAATTCTGCTCTCTGCCTAATGCTGGAGGATTTCAATAAAAATAAATAAATAAGTAAGATTAATAAAAAGGCTTAAGGGACACAACCAAATTTTAACACATCCAAAATTTGACCTAATGTTTAAAAAAAAGTCTATGTTTATATATGATAAATATATATATATATATGCTCTAACATATATGCTCTTGGCCTGAGAATCCTGTCAAAATTAAAGTTCCAATACAAATAAAAAAATCCCAACTAGGCAGTCAGATCACATTAACATAATTTCTTCCTTACTTTTGCAGGCAAATCTCCTTTATCTGCTTACTTCCTTCTTGTACTAAATACTTCAATACATAAATACAACATTCTGAAGCATTTATAAAGTATGACTCTCATTTCCTCTATTACAATAATAGAGCAGGCAGACAGTTAGTAGACTTGTATGTTCCCAAAGAAAAGCCTACTAGTATGAAAATATATGTGCAGATAGCATCCGTGTTGAGAACTCCATTTACAAGTCTAATACAAAACAGTGTTTTCTGACTTTATATAATTATTCTGTGAAACTTCAGCTACTTAATATCAAAATATTTGAATAAATATCCTTTGGTTAAGAGCCGTATGAACTAGAAAGAGGAAAAAAAATACTAAACACAAGACGATTTCTTTTTGTTGCATTTTATTCATACAGAATATTACCAGTTTTATTGCTGATGAAGCTAAAAATAAGAGAAGATAGATGTCAGAAGGCAGATCCTTTTGTACTGGTGTGAAAGAAAAATGGTTCACTTAAAAATAAATAAGCTTGGTACTATAAAAATATTGAATATAAATACACTTTTTTGTGAGAGAGTAGGAAATTTTTTTTTTTAATGGGGAATAGGTAATGGTATAAGAATGATTGAGAAATTGCCAATGTCAAAGTACTGTTTCAAGAAAAATTACTAAGAGGCAAAACTAGGGCAGGGTTCTAAAAAATTTTTAAAAAAGGCAACCTGAGTTTAGGACCTAAATCCAGATTTAAACCCGTTATAGTAGAGCTGATATTTGAAAAGTGGTTAACACACAAGTTTTCCCACAGGTTCCTAGGGACCTGGGGATGAATATAGACATTTAACTGAAAGCTGCTATTTTTGTGATGCTTGATTAATATCTTAATAAATAACAGAGTATAAAAAACTTAAGGCAATCTGTAGAGGAAGGGTGGGGGAGAGCTGTGTTCTTCATCTGAATCCATGGAGAACTCAGAGCAAGAGATGTAGGAAATTTTACATTGGCACTACCAAGAAGATCCAGTTATCAGGAAGGATGGAGAGGAGACTGTCACTTTTCAAAATGTGTAGTCTTGGAAAATCAATCAGAGATTAACTAAGAGGACCATAAGTGTTGAAATGAGGCAGAAGAACAGATCAAGATGTGCTGGACCTTAAAGAAGTCTAGAGAAAAAAATGCCATAGTGGAAAAAAACCCCACCAGAATGCAGAGTTCTTATGAAGGCAGAATTTGTTCTCAAAAAAATGCTAGTCTAGCACAGTATTATTTGCCTCCACAGTTTGAGTGCTGTGTGGGCCGTGGTTGCAAAATGAACCTATTTGTGAGATACACGTCTGTGATATGAATATATAAAATTATAAGGAACTGAGAGACTTCAGGCTATGAAACTCCTTTTTCTGTCCTATATTCCTGAATATTTCTATTCTATTTCCTAAAAATCATTCCTAATTTTTACTTGACCAAATAAGTTAAGAATATATCTTAGAATTACTTGAATCTATTTAAAAAAAAAAATAGAAAAGCCTTTGGAAAATTTTTATACATAAATTTGCAGAATTTTTAGAGTGCCGTTTTGCAGTTTAACAGATTTGCTTTCCAGGCACTTGGCCCACACTAATCTTTGAACCTAACAGAAAAAGAACACTGCTGTGGCAGTTCTTTTGCAGCACAGTGAATATATATTGATGGCAAGCTGGATATTTTGGTTTTCTTAGGCAGTTCAGACGCTGCTGATAACTTGGTAACAAAACAATTAAATATGAAAATAGTGTTGTATAGCTTGTCAAATAAAAGGAATACAGCATCATTTTAATTTCTCAAAAGAATCAAAATTATAAAACTCTGAGGATGCACTTACATTTGTCCAGCCCACCTACCTGCTGTGGCTACTTATTGCAATCTTTAGTGTAACTGTAATTCTGTTGATTTTGTGAAACTAGAAAAATTTTCTTGAAGAAAATGTAACAGACAGTAGTCTGCTTCCTTCTGAGATGTCAAATACCTACTTTATTATAGCAAGAAAGTGACAGTCAATTTAAATCAGAATTTATTGAGAACATTAAGAGCTGGAAGGGCTTTGGCTAATCACTGTAATGTCCTCAACAAATGGTAAATGAAAGCATGAGGAAATTGAGTTAACACAAGTTAAAAGTTCACATACTTACTGAATTATATTAAAAACCCTATAACCTAATTAAATTATCTAAAACTACTCATTTCAGTTCGTCCTATTGTACTAGTGAATGCATATGATGGTATTTTCTTAGATGTGTAACAGTTGACACGTTTAGCATGAGTTAGACAAAAGCTCAATGAACAAGATAAAAGGATGAATTATTTACTAATCTGCAGTCTTCTGAATACTTATACCTAATGAAGAGTTTTTCACTGGTGCTTGTTTATATACTTCATATTTTTAACTTAAAAAATCAGTTTAGACAGAACTTGCATACTTGGATAAAATTTATCCATTTCTTCTCCTTTATGGAATTGAGGTGGGGGGGAGGGAGGGGTGCGGAGTGTGCAATGCTAGAGATGGTGTAGTAGCATGTAGCATGTATTTATATCCACAGGCATGTATTTCAGGTATCCTGACTGCAAAAGCTGTATTTTATCTTGTTTACATACCATCACACTACTTAACAAAGACCCTTTTACATACCTAGATTTTATAATAAGATGTGACTTTTGAGATCATGTTTTACAAGTTCTTATCTTACTGGAAAAATGTTTCAATTCCTTTGCTTTCTTTTTAAGATAAAGGAAGAAAATCACTAGTATAACTGGCAATTTTCTACAGTTCCTCTTATAGATTCAAGGTTTATTGAAAATAATGGTTAAAAGACCTTTTAGTGGTTTCAGGTTATGGCATAGTAATTTGTATTTGAAAATCATAGGCAGATCTTTGAGTATCTATGAGAAATTTGATTCAGTAGTCAGATAATGGCAGGTATGTGAAGAATCATTTCCACTTCTAGCAGCACGTAGGACTGTTTCAAGAGGAAAAAAATTAAGATAGTGAACAGCAGAAATTTTTGCTATTTGCAAAGAGAATCATGCAGGATTTGACTCAATCCTTTGGCTAACCACAGAGGATAGAACCACCATCTGAACAGCTTTTCCTAGGAAAAGTCAAGCACTACGGAGGAGTCATCTCTGTCATCTAACATACAAATGTGTAAGGAAAATTACTGATGATGCCAGAAGAAAGAGACAGTTTTCAGCTCTACGGGGAAAAAAAAGTGATAGTTTGACTGTAATAAAATATCGAGATGGCATTCCAACAACATTCAAATTGGATGTATCCCATAGGAAGTTTCGTCTTTTATTTCACCTTGAGAATGCATTCTTCTCCACAACTCTTACTTGGAAAAACAGTTGATTTTCAGACAGAAGTAGGGTGTTACACATTTGTTTTTAACTTCTTGCTCAAAGATAAAAGCAAATGGACAAATGAAATTGTTCTCCCACCCTCAGAAAAATAATTATTTTATGAAATGAGATTTTGTGATTCTCTGACTTGTCCGCTTCTGTTCTAAGTGCTTCCTTACCAGAAAGAAAGGCTATCATTGACTATTTACTGCTGACACCAAGATGTTAAAGTAAATTTGTCAGTTTGGCTCCCTGATGATTAGCTCAAGACTTACTGACAAAGAAACAAAAAGCATTACCCTTTTTTTTTCCCCCTTAAATATTTGATACTTTTTCTTCATTTAAAACTAAGAAACTTAAACGGTATCAAAGGTAATACATGTATGTGAAATAAATAATAACAATTTTTCTATGTAGAAAAGAACTGCTAGTTTTGATGCTGGTTTTCAAACACCCACACACACATACACACACAACCAAATAGACAAATAAAGAAAAAATAAACACCTTATACTACAAAAAGGATACTTTGGCATTTCTGAGTAACTTGAAAGCAGCTTTAGAGAAACGTATGAAAATAAGCATAAGTTTACTTCTTCTAAATGCAGAAACAGCTTCATTTAAAATTGAGGCATTTGTATATATTTTCCCTCATGAGACAGATCAAATCCCATCAATTTCTGTCACAGTCAGAAGTGAATGGAAAGTAAGAGTCTCTGGGAGTGCAGACCAGCTCAGAAAGCCCATTACAGTCTAAGAAGATGACCAAATCCAGAGCAACTTTCAAATCTGTAGAGTACTGTAAAAGCATGAAGAATTATTCCAGTGAATGATCATTTTGGAGTGTTTTTTTTTTCCTTCCAATATTAATGCAAAGAGTTGTTTTTAACAAATGAGGAGAAGGAAAAAATATGTGTTTTAGCTCTGAAGTGCTTTCTGAAATCCCAGCAGCCGTAGTAGGTAATCAAATTCCCTTCACTTTAGCAGTAAGCTGCTCGCCCTCAGTGATGAATGCCACATATCTCACAGTCCTGATCCCTCTCTCTGCTAAGCTCAGCGCTGGTGAAAATTCCAGTGAAATCAATGCAGTTATAGTGATGTAAAGCTGGCCTAATGCAATGAAGGAACAAGCTCTAAAACTCAAAATTCTTTATGTGGCTGTCAAGTAAAAATAGTCCCTGCTTTTAAAACCATTTCACAAAAGACATTTGTAGATATTTTAGTGGGATTTCCCAAGGTCTTTTATCTTAGAACTTTTTCCTTTAGATTGTCCAAGTGGAGGTCAAAAAACGTTTCACTTCACCCTCAGTGGCATATGTGCTGTACATCTTTGTGCTTTCAGAATATTATGCAATTGCTTTTGCTCCTGAGAATACCACATAACACAGAAAAAAGTATTTTCTAATACATAGCTTATATTAAAGAAATAGGACATAGTATGTCAGATTCCTTACAAGTAAATTCTAATAATGATTTCCAGAGAAATGAGAGTATTTAGTTCTCTTAGCTCTGAATTTAGGAAGTGTTGCAGGATCTATAAGTATCTCTGATTGCTGCATATAATCTGAAATTATTTTCCACGCCCAAACAAGCTTAAACAATATGAAATTTTAAAGACACTTTTGTAAACCCTTCCTTTAATTTTACTAAAATAACGAAGAGCATATATTACTTTAGTTTGCAAAACATCGAAATAGTAATTCTTATGAAGTGTTTTCTACATATGTGTTGTATTTTTGTATGTGAAATTAAAAACTGTTGCTTATTTTTTATTTTTGGTTTTTCTTTTTATATATTTTGCAATAAAATTCATGGACATGTTAAAATTTTACCAAAGTTTCTAGACTTTATCATCAGCTTAGGTCATCTAATATATGAATATTGAATATTGCACACATTCAACATGAGTTAAATAAGAATGTTTGTTCTCAACAGACAACAGTGAAACAAGTAGCAATTTGAATATGCAACACCTATTTGTGTTCAGATAAAAGATAGAATTAAAATGAGAAAATTATACAACAGAATAGAGAGAGGGCCCAATTATTAGTGGGTAAATGGAAAATTTTTGCATAATGAGAAAAAAGTAAACAGGAATGAAAATTCTTCTTAATTGCTATATTCTAACGGAGGCAAACTATTCTATCATTATTTATGAAAATTAAATTACACCAAACTATGAATTATGTGTATTCATTTTCTAGGTGCCTTTAGAAATGAAACTTTTCCTTTTAAAAAAAGACTATCCAGATCCACTGCTGTAATACAGATGACTGCAATGAGTTTGAGATAACAATTTCTGTTTTACGTATTACATTACTTTTCTCTGTTAATAGAAGATACTTGCATGCAATGTCAGGTCGCTTTTGGTGGGTTTCCATCGAGATAACCTGTCATTTCCAATCATCATTCAGAGTATCTCAGCAAATTATTTCTTTTTTTATTATTATCATTATAGTTTTATATTTTTCTCCTTTTTCCCTCCAGCACTTCTCTCCTCCTTAGAATGCTCTTCTCCCAGTTGTCTACATGCAGTTACTAGGGTTGAGAGTTTATTCAGGTAGAGTATTTGTAGTTGCTGAGGTATGTTTTGAGTTTTTTTTTAATAAATACACATTTATGAAAAAGTATTTTGGGGTTGGGTTTTTTGTGGCCTTTTTTTCCCCTCAAAATATATCTAACATTGAGACACATAATTTATATGGATTTACACCGGGAATTAAATTGATTAACTACCACTTCTGCTTTGGGAATTTCTGTAAGAAATTCGAGGGATTTGGCTAGTAAATTCAATTACCTAGCTACAGTGACAGGAATGCAGACCCTTGCATATGGAAAGATCCATGTGATTTACAAAAATAAGTATTCAGTCTGAGATGGTTATTCGCACAGATTTTCCTGACAGATGTATATCTTCTACTGCTTTTAATGGGCCTTCTTGTGGGACTCAGGATTAATTCTGCAGCATTTACGTAACTAAACTCATAGTAAACAAACTGGAAGCTTTTTAAGCATAGGGACTGCATTACTGATATCTAAACATATTTACTTTTGTTTTAAATATACCAGTGGCTTTTAAAATAAACCAAATTTTTGTGTACCAAACATCTGACCTTATGTTGTTACTTTCAGAGGATGAAGTCTGAAGAGATGTTACTGCAACAAAGTTCTTTGTTAACATATAATGCCATAGTTAATAACTGTGAACAACAACATAATGCAGAGTATATTTGATTCTCAAAACAAATACATGTCTCTGTTAAGCACCGGGGCTCTATGTCGTGTAAGTTCTTAGTGTGTACCATACAAGTATGCTGTAGCTGAAGATGATATTAATATTAATGGAGAATGGAAGCTGAGAAATAGCAACTCCCATTCTTTCCCCAGCCCCCTACAAGCTAAATCCATTAGTATGGATAGATCAGCATTAATAAACAAGGAGGACAAAATAGCTTTCAATGCAGGGACAGTTTTGCGTGACCTTTGGTACAATAAGCTTGTACTTGGTCATTGTGATGCTCCGAGTTGACCTATGCAGCAATGTTAAATCTGATGTATCCATAGAGAAATATTATCAGTGCTTCATGTGCAACTTCAGCGTTACAAGCTGCTGACTTTTAGGGGAAAGTGTTGAGCTTTTCTGTTCGTATATCCTTATACTGATTGCAAAAAGATATCATCCAGGGATCTCAAGTGTAAATCTATAGAAAATTACTTGTCAGGGTCATTCGGGAAAAGAGGCCATTTATTGCTTTGTATTAAAAATGAGTACTTTTATGCTGTGATATGCATAAAAGCAATACTGTCTCAGGATCCAAATTGTTTCTGGACATCCACCAGAAGAATTATTTTTAATTGTTGAGGCTCAACATAGTCCCAAAAGATTTCAGCATCTAAAGAATTATTCATCTGACCAAATTTATACTTCAAGTCACTGAGAAATTTCTTGGAGATTAAACACTATACTCTTGATGCATTACAGGTCTTCTGAGAACACTGTTTTTATGAGTTTTGAGAGCTACAAAACTTTAAGAACTCTTTCTTTTCCCCTCAGTCTATGGTTGGGAAAAAAAATGGCATGCAAAGTATTATTGGTTTCATTAATTTCTAAGATTACACAAATGAAGCTTTAAAGTTTCCAGATCTTCAATTTTATAAAGCTTCTGGCTGATACTGCATGGCCAGATGGAGGAATTGTGGATACTTATGAATAATTATGAATGTCCCAGAAAAATGGCAAAAGCATTCTTACATTTTAGTGTGTGTACAGCAGTAGAAATGACCATACTTACAGTATATTAATGCTTCAAATCACAAATGGCACTTGCAACTCACAAGGTAATTCAGTTTTGTAGAAGAAGGCTGTAAAGGAAGCAAATAATAATTTTTAAGTGATGTGTAAGTAATCTTCATGCAAAGCTGTAGGCAGAGTGTAGTGAGCATAAGACCAGGGCTGAGTGTGATCCCCTAAGCCAGGATTTAGAGTTCTAGCCTCACTTCTTTCCCAAGACGGTTTCATATATAAAGCAACTTTAGTAATTTTAAAAGCCTACAGTTTTAGTTAGGCTCTTCTGAGTATGTGCTTTTTGTGTACAGCCTGAGAGAGGTACCTGTGTCTTTATTCAGCATAGTAACTTAAACAATTTTGGTTTCTGATTAAACAGCTGGCTTTTTTTTTTTCCCATAGCTGCTGAACATGTTCCCAGCAATAATATTGTTGGTTGATGTGGGGAAGTATGGACATAATCCTACTTCAGATCGCAGCAAAAACTTAAAACTATGACCTTCAGGGGTAGGGAGGAAGTCCTGCCGTATTTGTAACAATGAGTCTGTCACTAGGCAATATGGCTGGGCTCTGAAGAAATTTCCCTGTGTGTATTTTCCCCTCTTATGAATTATTAATACTGCTACTTAGATCCACTCTAGCTTCTCCTCTTCTTCCCCCCCGGCCCCCAGTATTTCTGTTTACCGTACTATCTGGACTCTAGCTAGCTGCTCTGGCTGGTTGATGGAGACTGCTGTTCAGAAACTCATCATCTCAGCAGGATGCTTGACTGTTCCTGAAGCATCATCTCTGCTATAGGAGGAAAGGCAGTGGCCTTCCCTGGGCTGAGTCATCAACAGCTGTGGTAAATACTTTTCAAATGAAAATATTTTATAATAAGTTCTAAAATTGATCTAGATTATAAAAGACAGATTCAGACCTAAAGGAAAGAAGTGAAATGTCACTAACATTGATAAAGTGAGACTCAGAAAAATATTTGTATTCTGTACCCCTTTTGATTCCATTTCAATCTTCTGAAAAAACTTAGTCATTCTCTAGAGGTAAATGTATAGCTCAATCCACAAAGAAAACCAAACAAACAAACAAAAAAACTTCACTTTGTTAGTTTTAAGCCATTTCAAATTAAAACCATGTTAACTTCAGGAATGCTACCTCAAAAGAATTTCTCAATATTTCTCTATGCACTCTCTCTACCATCTGAAACCTGCTTCCTTTTATGGCCAACAAAAATATGATCAGCAAATCATTTGATCACTTTTAGATAGTATTTTGCGAGTCATGGCAGGAATGTGACTGCAAAGATCCAGTCAGGATGCCTTGAAAAAGATCATCATTCACAAAATGACTTGTAGTGTGTGCTTACCCCAACCATTTTCATGTTCTGAGTGATACTAGATGTTACCTTAGTAAGTTTGAAGCCTGAAATATTTTAAGTAAATACTGAAAAAAGAGAGAAAAGGAGGGAAACTGGAAACAGTCACGAAAGGAACACACATTAATTCTATCTCATCTCATTTTTCTAACTGTTATTTCCTTGAGTATACCAAACCTAGAGCCTCTGTTTAACCATATATATATATATAACCATATATTATAAACAAGAGAGTGGAGATTGCTATCACATGTGTTAATCAGATGGATTGGCTTACTTATTTGAAACTGAAGTCTCCCACTGCCTACATCCAACCTCTCAACTCTTCTGGAATAAATCCTCTGCCTTCCAGATGATAACTGCCGATCTCTCTTTCTTTGGGTAATCCCCATTACTAAGACCTTCATGCCACTCTGAAAACGCTCTCCCTCTTGAAGCTGGGTCCTTGGCGTTAAGGATTTCTTAGTGTCATTTTACAATTAGGAATGTAATTATGTAGAATTACAATGTTAGCTGACTAGTTTGTAATATTGGTTAAGAGGAAGGCATCAAAAATGTTATTAGGTTTCATATTTTTTTTCTCCTCCTTATCCTAATTCCTCATTGTGCAAAACACACATCCTTTCCTGCTCCTTGCATTGTTTCTGTTAGCAATTACGTCAGCTTAGTGTCTGTCAGGCGGAGAAAGCTAGTTGTCATTTTAGCAATAGCGCACCATAGGTTATTTGAATTAGGATGTTTCAATAATAGTACAGCTGCCCCACCAAGCTGAAGTATGTCACCTTGGTAACATGCTTAGTTTTCATCAGCCTTAGATGCTTTATTCATTCCTGAACCCAGCTTCAGCTGGTTTTTGAATACAATCCACCAGTTCACAAGACCGGCTGTTTCTCCACTCATTTCAGTGAAATCCATATTTCTCCTCATGTCTTAAATAACTTGTTTTCCTGTTTTACCTAAATTAAATCATGCAGATACCACAGTGTCCACATTAGATAAGGACAAAAAAGGACAAAAATTATTCTCTTTTTTTAAGCCCCTACTTTCAGAGGCATTTTCTGAAGGATCTATGAAGACTAATAGAGGTCTTCTTGGTTCAGTAGGAACTTCCAGTATTTTTTTTATGGTGCATACTTGTCTAAAAATTGCTTCAGTCTTTCCAATACTACAAGGAAAAGACATTGCAGAGGGATGAGAAAATATGTGTAGCTTTAACCGTCACTTTTGTAGCTTTTCTTTTTAAAAATGTACAAATTATATACAGGATATACTTTCAACATATCGCAGTTTTGTTCAAAGAAAGATGTACATTATTCAGAAATTTAAAATCATCACTGCATCAGTAAGAAAGGGATCAAAATCTTTTAAAAAGTAAATTTTAATCTAATCTCTGTTCTTTAAATTGATACTTTTCCAGTTATAGTCTTTCTATGTAAGAACTTTAAATGTTATTAGTAAAATTAGAGAAAGCATTTATATTTCCAGATGCTTAATATTAATAAAAGAATATAGAAGATATATATTATGTAAAAGTAGGATTTTTTATGTAAAATTCTGAATTAATGAGTATGTATCTAGAGTACAGGAATATGGTATTTCTTTCCCTGGCAATTATGTAGGACTCTGGCATTAAAAGAGGCTTGATTAAAAGAAAGAATATAATGAAATTTTTCTTTTTGTTATGATACAGAGCAAATATCAAATCATTCCAACTAGACTCTAGCTCTTTCACAAAACTAAGAAACATTTGGGAGCTACTAAATCCAAGTTCTCTTGTTTAACTGTGGGAATTAGATGTTATTGTAAGCATCATACCAAAGAGTTTTGACTTGCCATTTTCAGTATTCTGAAAGAAAGGGTAAGAAATACAAAAGTAATTGCTAAGAAAAACTGTACTGATAATTTTATGTGATAGGGAAACTACAGTGCTTGTTCCTAACAACAATCAAAAGTGACATTCATGTTTGACAAGTATCGATTTTTCATAAGTAGGAATTAAAAACTGCATATGCAGGAAGGTCCTGTTCAGATTGGCATCATTGCGTGAGAAAAGGACTTGTATTTCACACTCTGTGCATGTTGTTTTCTGATCCTGAGAAATAACATGTGTTCTGAAATTTGAATCTCTTGCATATAACTTGCAAATACACTAACGTCACCCTTTTTGCAAAAAGAAAGAACAATTATAAACATAAGACTGAATGGTTATAACAAAAAAGTAGTATTATTAGAAAGACAAATACATCTGGCAGTCTCAGATATTAGCAGGAAATAAAGATTAAATCAAGAAGTACTTTTGGTGCCTAGCATGCTTGATCTATGCCATGATTTACATTTGAGGCGTACATACAGTAAGTACTGATTTTTTTAGGCTTCTTTTTTATTTAAAAAATACATTTATTCTTAATGTGCTAAAGGGATGTTGATCATTATAATACAATTAATCTGAGGTGTGCATTGAATTATTTTTCTTACCTGCAATCTTAAAATCGTAAAGTGTATGAATAATGATCTTATTAAAAAAAATTGTTTACTTTTACATAATTATAAACATCAATAGTTAATAAAGACTTGAAATGGGGTGAATTGAGAAGTATTCTTATAAACATCAAGTAAGTGAGCTTTTACATTGGTAAAACTGGTAGCAATCCCATTTATCAATAAAAAATTAGGAAAAAAACCTAAATTGTCCAGATATATTTAACTGAATTAAATTTTTTAATCCTGAAATTTTTATTATGAGTCCCTCCTTCATTCCTTAAAAATCAATAAATAAAGAGGAGAAGTGGAGAGGGAGAGAGAAACTTACCTAAATCTCCCAGGAGTATTACTACTCTGTCAATTAGGGCTTGGTAAACAAATTTAAAGGTGCGAGACCCCTGAAAAAAAGGGATGTCCTTTGTAATTTTTTTTCCTAAATTCAGGCTCAGCTTTTAGTTTTTTCTGGCATCACATGTAATAGGAAGCCTTGGTTTCCCTATTATACAGTGGGCAATCAAACGAAAAAGGGAATGAAATATAATCATTAAAACAGTCTATGTTCTTATTTGAAACAGCAAAATTACTCAGGCCATGCTTTAATTAAAATCTGTGTATTTTGGTTTTATTTTACTTCCCCACAAAACAAAGTTCTTCATGCTTTTACAATGTCAGAGTGAACAATGTGTTACTGAGAACACATCTTAAGTGACTGATCCAAACCTAGACAGTTTTCAAAAAGGAAGTAGCTTTCACTTCCTCTCTTTGGAGCTGCTGTTTCTTCTGGGTCAATCACTTAAAAATTAGTGGTTCCAGATTTTAAAAATATTGTTACTTTTAAAACTAAACTGAATTATTAGATTGCTATTCAGCTATCGTGCACAAGTTATGTGAGTTTCTTAGATGCACCTTTAAAAGTAACCACACTGAGGACTTGGGTTTTGGATGACAGAGCAGCTCTGGAGGTGGTTTCACTGCAGCCTCTGCTTTCAGGTGCTGCCTGGCTGAGCTAGACACCCTTTTTTCCCCCTAGTTTGGATGAGTCTTTTACCTACTCTGCATTTTGCTTGGCTTCTCAGGGAAATAAAGATAGTAGTATTCTAGCTGTTAAGCCTGGTTTTAAAGCCTTATTTCTCAAACAACTTCTTGAATGGGCTTCACTATACTGGGCTTCACCTAATAGTACTGGTAATAATCATAAGGAAGACAATGTTATTATGTGAAGATGCTTATTTTGATTTTATTTGTCTTGAATGATAATGGATATTGACAGTGACTTTTTACTGCATCTGTATTTACAATGATCTTCTTTGAAAAAGTAAGTACTGGGAAGAAGTATTCATATGTATTTGAACCTCTCTGTTAAAAAAGAGAAACAACTCATTGTTCAGTTCAGGTGAAGATTTCATTGTAAATAATAATCATCATCACTTAGCCTTCGGTGTGTATCTTAAACCTTTAAGGAAGTTTTCTGGGACATAACCTCTTTTAGCACATGTGCTAAACACAGCTGCAAAACCTTTAGTCTTATCTCTTGAGAAACATGGTTACTTTTGTGTTGTTGGCTCAACATTTTATTTCCCGTCACTACAGTGTTAGATAAGTGATGATAACAAAAAGGGCTTGAAATCCCTAGCAACTGATGAATTTTGATTATGATGAAATTTAGTCTTCTGTGGTTTATGTCAAGGTATTGAAATATTACTTATAGAATGATTATTGAGCAAAAAAAAATTCAAAATTTCTACTGGAAATACTGACAGAGCTTTGATAATAGCATGAGCGCAGCAGGGTAAAAGATAAGCCAAAGGAGTTTGCAAATTCCTATGCGAGCTATGCTATGCACAGGATAGAGTGAGGAATGGATAGACAGACAGATAGGCAGCTAGGTACATATCGGACATTATAAGGTAAAATTGCCATAGAGCAAAGGAATGTATGATATGAAATTAAATAGTTGTGTTAATGAAGTAGGGAAATTGTATACATTTAAGAGATGTTCATCTTTCATTCACATGGATACACAGAATAATAGTACCTGACAAAGAACTAAGAGGAGGGTTAACATCCAATGTGAGGTGAAGTGTTTAATGGATGAACTTAAGAGCAGATAACAATATAGCATCCCATGTATACTTTCATAATTGTGCGTTCCCCCAGAGATAATGGATATCATTATCAGCGGCGCCTGTCCTAAGAAACTTGGCAAGGTTATGATTGTTTGTTACAGCTTTGGTTATATTAACATACACATTAATATTTATAAATATTTGATGTCATGTTAATTTTTCATATAAGATGATTTATGTAATGCTGCTGTGCCCTGTTAGAGGGCATTTGCAGTGTGCTTCATAAGGGAAGAGAATTGATGCATGTTTTTTAAGAGGACTTGCCTGTGTATTGCAGTGCTCACAGTGCATTATTCTGGAGAACAGTGATTTAAGGATAAATTATCTGAATTGCAGATACACTCCATTAACATTTTAAATAAAACATAAAGAAAAGACCACTATAGGAAATACGACAATGATTTCAACATGGAGGTTTTTTGCTCCCAAATAATGCGACTCCTTGGTTTGACCTACATTCCAAGGCCTCTTTGTATATTGGGAAAAATTAATAATTATATTCAGAGCATAGCTGTTGAACTTTGGGAGGAAATACTGCACCAATTTTGCAAATAATTATTGAGGAAAGAATAATTTTATGTATATGTTTATATGTATGTATATCTCCATCCTCTGATCACCCACACAGCTTACTATAAATCCAACCATAAACATACAATTTATCTCTGTCTAAAGCAGTATCGCATAAGAAGCAATAGAGATGTAAACAATCACACTGTTCAACTTCACTATTTCTCACTAATAACTGGAAGCATAATAACAAATCACTGAGTTTGTGAATTAGTGTATAGAACAGTGTCTAGAATCTCTATAACCTGCACCACAATTACCCAGACATTCATCTTTGTCGCTGCAAAGTCTTTTGACTTTTGAAGTCAGATCTTGGGATTTCACTTGAAATCATAGATGTGAAGGAACAGTATCTCTTGATTTTAGGCCATCTGTTTTTAAAATATTTCCTCTTCTTGTACTATGAAATATGAGCACATTTTCAAAACTGCATCTGTACTATTACATAGACTCTTGCCTTCAGGAATAATACTTTGATGAATTTGTGATTGGATTTGGTCCACAAAATTTATAATATTTTAAAATAAAATAAAATAGAATAAAACAAAATAAAATAAAATAAAAACCTGGCAGCACTTTGACCCAGAATTGAATTCGATAATGTAGTGGTAAGTGTTGTGTAAGACCCTATGCTGGAAGTGAGAGTACCGGAGAAGGTATACATGGATTTAGGCTACTATTTCTCAAGTCCTCTTTTCAATTTTCAATATGAAATGAGAATTTCATCAGAGTTAACTACCGTGGAAGGGGAGGGTGAGAAGAAATTACAGAGAATCTCTGGGCTGGAACATGATTAAGTAGTCATACAATACAGTAACTGAAACGACAGTGGACATTAATTGGTCTTCTCTGTGGGAAATGCCAGTATGGGCAGCAGATGCTGACTGTGAGAAGAAATGGCACATTTGTACAAAATATAAGCCCCTATTATCTAATGAAAATCTTATAATAGATTTGATCACTTTTAATGGGAAGATTGATTTATGCAGGGTTTAAAAAATAAATCTATGCTCAGCCAAATGTTGATAGTATTAGTGGAAGTGTATTTCACGCAAAAGGCAAGTGTAAGGCAAAATTAACAAAAATATTCTCATCATTGTTTTTTGGACCAGCAAAAGCAATTGTTATCAATCATACTTTTTACTGATAAAATCTTAATGTTTTCTAGAAAGACTACACAAGGGCAATGCTTATTAACTTGCATTACCCAAGTTGTGAGAAATTCAAACAATGAACAAAAATCATACATAATGACAAGTACATTGAATAATCAGAGGGAGAAAATTGTAAGTAAATCCTGAGTGCTATTAATATCAAAGCGTGGCATTTGCAATATATGTTTGTATGGTTTCTAGCCTTTTAGGCTTTCAGGTGCTGAAAGCCTGCCTGATGGGTGGTCACAGACATGCACTGGCAGCAAGAGGAGCTAAGGAGGGAAACTCCATAGTCTAGCTACGAGCATAGAAGCAAGTATCCTGTGTTTGGTGTAGTGTGAAGTAAAACAGCATAATTCCAGTTAACAGCTAATTTCAGATTTTAAAAATTCACACATATCTGGAGAAGTGATTCAGTGAGACTTTCTTGTTTGGTTTTTTTTCCCTTTTTTTTTCGTTTTCCTTTTTTTTTTTTCCTGTTGTGATACTGGCCATAGGTAGAATATAAGGTATCCAGATAAGAATAGATGTGGCAGAATGTGCTGGAGAAAAGAAAGCAATAAAAGGACTTGTCGAGAAGTTACTATCAAAGTGGTTATTCTGTAAGGAAGAAGTTCGCCAGCTGATGATACAGTCAGAATGGAGATTCCTTCCAGCAAAGAGAGGTCTGGAACTTGTCCTTAATTTACAAAATAAAAGATGGTGTAAAGTCCTGCACTATCCATGATATTACACTACAATGGAATAAATGATCACCACAGTTACAAAAGGAAGACAATAAGTATACAAAATAGCAATGTTCTTTTTAAGCAATGAGTGATTTTAAATATTCATTTTAATAAAATATTCTAGTAAACAGAAATACTACAAATGCTCAGTACTCTATACAAATCAAAGTAAAATACAAATACCAGTAAAATATTTAACATTTCATTATAAAATGGTGATATATACTGGAAAAATACACAAACATGAGTTTTTAATGCACTGATGGAAAGGCATCCAGCTGTAACTGACATTTCTATGCAACAGCAACAAAGAAAGGTGACTAATCCCTTCCCATCAACTTAGCAAACATGTTTTGAAGTAGGAAAAACACTTAATGGAGCCTTTGCAAGGTAAATTTAAAAAACTGTCTCTTTCCACAGCTTAACTTTCTGGTAGCTTTTTGTTAAGTATTTTTTAAAGTTGCTGCTAGTACAAAGTAACAGGTAACTGGTACAAAGTGAGATCAGTAAAGTCATGCTATTTTCTTCTAACCTAAGTTTTTGAAATTCTCACCTAACATATTAATCCTCTCTTAAGCTGAATTAGGGTGTTTTTTAATTATTTCTTATTTATTCTAAATTTATTTACTTCTGCACAGATGGGTATGACAAGTGCTCGGCATCACAAGTGACCACAGCTAATCAGAGCAAACCCCATAATGAAACTGCAAACCTCCCATTTCTCTTCCTTGGCAAGCACAGAGCAAAGCAGCAATCCAGCCATTTGAAACAGTTTCCTGTATTTGACACAAACAAGGCAGGTGGATCAGGAGACTAAAAATAACAGCAGAGGGAAGGAGGTGAATGATACATGTTTTCTACAACAACGACTAGCATTTTGAAGGTCTGGTTAGATATACCCATTACAAGATAGTAAGCATTGCTGCTAGTTTTCCTGTTGTTCATTCAGAGATCTGACACTTTTTTGCAATGATATAGATTATTTATTATTCTATTTTTAAATTTCCACCAGTTGTAGAAACATGGCTGGGAGTATTGTACCTGCCAGCCATCTGAACATACAATATATTCTACTGAAAGTTTATGTCAAAGTAGTGAGAGTTTGTAACTCCACAGTTACCTCAGAGCTTCAAAAGAGTAATTTATTTTATCATTTTGTGAACTAAGTTACAAAGCATCTTCTAGAAAAAGTGTAAGATTAGGCCAACTAAGCAGCCTGAAATCTATCAGCTCAGTATTAAATGCTTGGCATGGCTGAATGAGAAAATAGCCTAAAAAGAAGGTTTACAAGTATTTTTGAATACAACATTTCAAAAATTTGACTGTTCTCCTAAAACCATTTCTTTTCCTTTCATTGAAAATTGAATTTAAAAATTAAACCTACTTTCTGCTATACCAGCTCCACCATTTTTGCAACACTTGGAGTTAGTGCAGAAGAGAAAGATTTTAAGTCACTTCTGTGTAGTTAAGTGAAGGTTAAAATGGTCCTATAAAATCTTCCACTCGTTTTCTGGTTATTTTGAATTAAATGGGTTAGAATGATGACACAAGGGCTACTCAAAGAGCCAAGGTTAAGCTAAATCACTTCACTGATACTGGTAGTGCAGAAATGTCTTTTAATGAAAACCTTACTGGCTGACAACTAGCAGCAATGAAGAGGTACAGCGGAGCTAAGTTCCGGATAATGTTCCCTGATGGGAAGGAAATGTCCTCTTTGGAAGGTGAGGTTTCTGAAGATGCTGTCTGAACTAAGTATTTCCTACTTAAAAATTGCAGAAATTTCATCTCAGCCATTCTGTCTGGTTTCTGAAAGGGCACTTGTTGACGAGCAATGGAATTTAAAATGAAAAGATTTTTCTTTTCCAACTGTAGTCTGCCTGCTAGTCCCAGCACAGTCATATTTTAGTGAGCTGATGCCCACACATCTCCTGTGGTCAATTAAAGTGTAAAACTGATGAGAAAGTATTGCAAGCATGAGAGAGCACTGAGAGGAAAATCAGGTGGACAAAGCTGTGGAAAAAAATACTGAGCTTAAGTAAGGTGGATTTGTGTCTGACATGCGTGAACTGGAGGGGATGTACTTAGGGAGAGCTAGTGAATGTCCTCAGAGAAGCTGACTGTGTGATCACTGATTTAGTCTGATGTCCAAACAGAAAAAAAAAATAAAAGGAGAAGAGGATTGTTTCAAGTAGAACTGAAACAGAATAATGGAGAGGTTTAAAGTGACCAGGGAACGAGAGTGGGAATCAGTTACCTAATGCAAACTTTTTTTTTCCCCCCCAAGTCAGAAATGAAAAGTCTCCTTTCATTTCTGATTATTTAACTTTGGTTAGCATTTTAATTTCAAATTTCATTGGGTTTTTTTTCTTCCTAAGAAGGGCATTCCAAACTGAAATGTGATATTACTTATTTTATTCTAACATATTCCAAAGCTGTTTGAAAGAAACTGATAATTGAAACTGAATAGAAAGAGAATAGAGATGTTCCTTTCACTTAGTCCATCATCATACAAATTTATTAGTTGATAAAGATTTTTTGACCAAAGACTAAAATTTCTGAATACTTCCTGTGAAAGCTAATGTTTATCCACCAAGTAAGTTTTTAATTTTCATGGTTTTTTGCTAAGAAGTTATAAGAATAAAATAAATATTAAAATTTGTGAAACTATATTCTACAAGAAACAGCAAAATGTGGAGTGCCTGTTAAGTATTATTTCTGTGGTAGTGTTATGTGATTTAATTAAATGACTGCTTCATGCACAGAATGGCCTGCCTATAGAAATGAATCACCAGTTTGTAACAAATGTGTTTTCCTTAGGGTCCTTTCTTCTTTAGTTGAAATTATAAAAGTGTGTTTGTGAAGGATTTCAAGGCAAAAGGTGATTTCATGATTAGGGGGCATAACATGTCACCTGAAAAACACAGTCATCAGTTTGCCTCTGCTAAAGGTTTTTATATGACTGTGGTTGAGTCAAGCCCAAATGTTCTTGGCTGTACTGGGTTAGGTATTTTCTAGAAACATTGACAATGCCACGCAGCACAGTGCTTGCTGTCTTCAGTCTACTTGTATATTCCAAATTAGGCATGCAAAATTTTCTACACTAGTCAAACAACTCTAGAGTTTGAATTCTGGGCCCCAATAGGTTTCTTTTAATGTAAAATACTAAAATATAACATTCAGAGTAGCACAGAACTCCTATGATAGAACTCCTATGACAGAACTGATGTTTTCATAGAATCATAGAATATCCTGAGTTGTAAGGGACCCACAAGGATCATCAAAGTACAACTCCTTTTTATTCAATGCATTATTCCAGTGGCATGTAGTAAGAAGGTCAGGCAAAATCTATTGACTGGAGGAGATAAAACTACATAGCGATTAACTATCTTTCCTGTAAACAAGATTGTCCTCCACAAAAACTAAATATTAGAGTATTCTTATATCCAAAAGCAGGATACAGAATTACAGTTACACAGGCGGCCTTGAGTATCAATGGCATTGGCTGCTTTTTGATTGATACAGCAATCTCATTGCTCTTTGCATATCACTTTCATTTTAAGGTGTATGTGTTAAAATAGCCTGGTATCATACATGAGGATTAACGCATGCAGATGCACTTTTTGAAGCCAAAGTGGTACTTTGATGTATAGAAAGCATAGAAAAATGAAGAATATTATCAGCATAGACACAGAACCTATTATCAAATTACCAAAGGAAGTGGTGTGTGAATTTGATTATTGCCAATGTTGTTACTTATTTGTATTGCCGTGCCTTCTATGAGCACTCAGACTGTGAGAGCTCTCAGACACGCTGCATTAGACATAGCAGAATGGCAAAAGACTCTTCCTGCTTCCAAAGAACTTCACTTTCTAAGCATTAAACAAAAGCAACAAGGCAGTGTGGATAATGGCAGCACCAGGAATACTGGTCAGCACAATCAGAAATAGTGTCCAAGCTTTTTGAAGTTACCATGGGAAATAAAATCTCTAAGCAGCAGTTAGAAAACCAGTGAGATAGCTGGCTTTGTGGGTTTTACCAAGAATTTCTCCCAAGTCTGAGAGGAATTGG
>VZRE01007498.1:34460-226476 GCA_013396775.1 Cephalopterus ornatus | reverse complement strand
AGGCCCTTTTGTGTTCCAGGCATTAGTAGATTTAGCTCCCCGAGGAGTATTACTGCTCCTTTGCTCAGGACAGCCCATTGCCTACATTACGGTTCCTTGGAATTAACTTGCAAGGAAAGAATGTCTTGTCCATATAAAGAGAAATCTTTTTGTCATAGCTGTCAACCCCTGTCATGGGAACCATTCTCCACAAAGATGCAAAGCTCTGGGAGGTGCTGCTGACTGGACATCAAAACAGGAGGTAACCGAGTTTATTATCTGTTAAGTTTTTGCTGAACTGTCATCCTCCTGCGGTGTCAGGGACATCGTGCTGAGAAGCATTTTCTCCCATAAAATTGTGATCTAATTTCTTTTTAAAGGTAGGTGATATATTTTGTCTGCCTTTCTGGGAACCTGGCACACCAACACATGTAGTGTGCTGAGCTCACTAATTCCTGTTGCTTTGGGGAACCTAATAATTAAAAACCCCTCAATTCATTGCAGTGATGGCAACTGAAAATCTAATAGGGTATTGGAAGGTAGCCTTAAACAATCCAAATATAGTGGTGATGGGATCAAAGACACAGGAAGCACTGCCAAACCTGTAAGGATGATATTGGGGGACTATGTCTAAAGCTGAATGTGTAGTAAAGGATATTTTTTCTGATGCCTGTCTTGATGTTATGATTTGCTCCTAGTAATGTGAGAAGTATAGATACTGAATAACTGTGACATGCTAAACTAATTATAATCTGTTAATGTCCGGCGTCCCTCATTAGCACATCAGCAAATTTCCACGAAAAGGAAATGGAGAGAAGGAAAAAAGCTTTTTTTTGAATAATGAAGCTTGTTGAAGCCAGAAAAATATTCACTCATCGGCCACCAGTTATTTGTGGTTTAGTTCCTGTCACTCGGGTACCTGTTGTGGCTGCCTCTAATAAATACTAAAGCATGAATGTTTCTACACCCCACTGATACCCTTCTAAGCTCCAGGTTTCCCCTCGTCATCCAGATCCAACCTTCTCCACTGAATCCTGATCACTTATTTACAGATGTCACGATTTTAATATCTCTGCTTTTGTCTAAGGAGGCACTAAAGTAAACTATATATATGAGAAGCCCAATCTCTAAGTATTTGTGAAAAAAGGGTCTCTAAAACTCTCATATCTTTGGGCAATGGAGGAGTTTCTCTGAGCAACTGAAGTGCTACGGTTTAAATTCCCTGTCTCCTGTGGCTGGTAATGTAAAGAGTGAGAACACTCCACGGGCTCAGACCTGGACATAGAAGGAGATGTTTTTCTAAGAAACCAAGCTTTTGTTTTTATTTTTGTGCTGAAATACTTTGCCTCCAGCTAATCTGCTAAAGCAGAAAAAGCTCTCGACATGAGTTTCCTTTCTTTATATTAAGGGCATGTTTATAATACAAGATTTTCCTTTGTGAGGAAGTAGCTAAAATCTTTAACATGCTGAAAATCTTTACAAACAAGATGGTTGTGTATGTACCAAGGCACTGTATGAATAAAATATCTAATTTTATATTAATATACATACTCTTAACAGAGATATATCACATTTAGAGTTTTTTACAGTCTTTCAGTCTGTTTTTTTGTTATTAGCTTGGCTGTGGTTGTGTTTTTTTGTGGGTTTTTTTGGTGAGTTTGTAATGAGAGTCGATCTGTGGATGGTTTAGAAAATAATGGAACATATTGCAAGTATGATGATGGTTTGCAGTGTAATTTTGTATTTATTCAAGCATTTTTATGTAAATAATATTTAAATGTTGACAGCAACAATAGAAACTAGAAGATAAAGTAGGGCAAGAAAAGCAAAGGGAGATTCTGAGTCTCTTGTCATTAATATCCATAGGCCAGCCAGTTAATTGACATGTGAGAGTTTATGTTAGTGTAGTACAGCCCCAGAGTTCAGTGACTTTATTGCTTCTGTAATAATCTGAATTGTAACTCTCTGCTGAGATTCAGTTAAAATTCTCAGCATTTAGTGGCCCTTTGAATTAAATGACAATACATGAAAGGAGTACTCGTGTGTTTGCCCACATATGCATATCTCCTTATGGATATTTATATTTCTTTTCTTTTTCTTTCTTAGGATGTTCTAACGTCTAAAGAAGGAAAAAAATGAAAGCCATGTGAAATCATGTGAAATAGTAAGTTTTAACGTTGTGCATCAGGACTTTTAGGAAACTAAATATATATAATACCTATTTAAAGCATAAACCTGCCTCTTTTATGTCTCTGGTTCTGTTGAACAGCGAAAAAAACCTGAAGCACATCAAAAATCAGAGGTAAAAATGCAGTTCTGTGGCACGCATCAAGGAACTAATTTTTGCGCGTGTTATACAGAATTTACAGAATTGGAACAAACGATGCCTTTGAGATGACAGCTATTCATACATATTCTAGCGAGGCAGTGCAGGGATGCAGCGTACATTCATTTCAGGCTGAAGTAAGGAATCTTGTTTATTACTCCAATCCCTAGTTTCACACTCCATCAAGAATTAGGAAAACACTGGTTCTTACAAAAATCCGCTGAATCTTTTTTTTCCCTCTTTTCAGACAGCCTTCCAGTTGCTGTGCACCGGGGCTGCTGTGGCTGCGTGAAAAGAATTATTCCTAAC
This sequence comes from Cephalopterus ornatus, assembly GCA_013396775.1. Lineage (NCBI taxonomy): Eukaryota > Metazoa > Chordata > Aves > Passeriformes > Cotingidae > Cephalopterus > Cephalopterus ornatus. The sequence goes on along the minus strand of VZRE01007498.1, from coordinate 223,862 downwards.
GATGGGGAAAATATACTTATGACCCAAAAATGCCAATTTGCGATAAAGTTAGCCGTTTTAACAGCAGGTTTTCATGGCGTAGTGAAAACAGATGATATTAAACATACATATAATTCAGCTAAACGCACTATAACGTCTATATCTCATGGAAGACTTACAATGCTATAAAAGTACAATTCTTTTCCAAACTATTCACACTTGGAGAAGCAGTTGCTTTGTAAGAGTGAGAGCATTTCATTACTCTGTTCATGAGGTGTTGTCATTCTGAATTAAAGAAATAGAGATGTTTCAGGTTATTGGTATGACCAATGTATTTACCTTCCATAAAAATTGCCTGTAATCCTGAAAGTCAGTTATGCCTCTACTATAGTCTGTGTTTCTATTTCACATCCTACGTGTGAAACATGCATTTTTGTCTAACAACTTTAGCACAGATACATATAGAAGAATTTTTCTTCTGTAGTTCTCAAAGACTGTGATGCCCTTGGTCCTCCTGCCCTTGCAATGTCCTATGAACATAAAAGAATTAGCCCCAGAGATACTTCCCAAAATGTGCTGTCCAGTTTAAACCAGAGTACTTCAAGCTTTGTGCCTTTCCTTTTAGATTTGGCCAATGATGAACTGTCTCTTTCGGATTCTCACACAGCTATTTTTCTCCTCCGACAAAGGTTTAATTTTCTCATTAAAAAAATAAAGGCCTGCAGACTGGTAAAACTTGGCTTTTGAGTTTAAAAGACTTGTCAGTCTTTACAAGATACAAAATATGAGAAGAAAAACCAAGACAAATCCATCTCAAATCTCTTGATGACTTGGGTCCCGTCTTAAGAATTTATTTCTGGTTTTGTTACTGTAGTATTTGAAGCAAGTTCAAAGTGTGAAATGGTCAAAATGTTTTTGGCCAAGACTTCTGTCCTGCAGTTTGGAAAGGATTGCTACAAAATAGCTGTTATGGCTCCGCAAGTCAAAGAAACAGAGAAATTGGCCTGGGGTATTTCTTCTGGAAGGCACAATAACCTTGAGGAGGGAAAAGGAGATGAAGGGAGGTTTGTTAAAAAAAAAAAAAATAACCTCTCTCTTTTTGATTAAGGGTCATTTTCTGGACATTCAAATTTAAAAAAAAATAAAAATCTCTATTTCTGAAACACCGCATAAAATTATTTCTGTCAGTGTTCTCATTAGTGACTTCCGAGTGTGTTTTTAAAGTAACTAATGTAACTACTATGGAACTAATCCTCAGTTTGCCCCTATGCTCTCTCAAGTTTTCTTCTGAAATGCTTCCAAATGAAGCAGGTGTGAGTTCATATTCTTAATTTCTTTAGTTTTCACTAGTTCTGGGCTTTTATTCAGCAGGTCTTATCTTAAGCAAAAATCTCTACAATATGATTCATAAAAAGAACCTTTTTCCCCTCTGTGATCATGGGCTTTACCCACTGCTGGCTCCAGAGTCTGTTAGGAACCACAGACACACTCTCTGAGGAAATTTTTGTCTGAATTATTTAATAGAGACCATTAACTGGCTGTAAAAGTGTAAGAACAGCAACAGATTTAGGACTTGAAGATTATTAGGAAGCTCTTGCATGTGTAGCTACACATAGAAAACAAAATGCTAGATAAGCAAGATAAATTGGGGCAAGAAATACATTGAAAGTTCCAAGACATTTCCACATAGAAGCTGTTGACTGTCGTGTTTCATTTCAGTGAGTTTTGATTGCAGAAAGAAGGAACTGCAGATTTGGAAGATGCTGAGCACCGGTAATTCCAGTGTAAATGGTGGGACTGCACAGCCCAGACCAAGACTGGGAGCTAAATCTCTGTGCCTGTCGTTCTCTAAGTTTTCAGACCTTAAATATGAGGCATTTATTCTGAATTTGGAGCCCACTGATCACTATCATTGAAAAAAAAAAAAACCCCTAAAAAATAATCAAGATGGCCTTTAAATTGCTAAATAGAGTTTTATAAGCCTCAGTCCCACATTTGAAAGACTACATTCCTCCAGGGAATAAAATAAAACATGTATTTTATTTGCTTGTGCAATTACCCTTTTTTGTTTTCTTATAGAAAAACGTGGACTTTAAGGACTGTCAGAGGGTGGAACAGATGTGGAAGGCTTAGTTTTAGTTTAAAATGAAATGCCCAATAACTAATCTTTGGTTTTAAGGCACTGCTCACCTACAGAAAAGAGTTTATCTTCTGATTCAAATATTGGTTCTATTTAAATATATTAAGGGTGTACAGGATTTATTTTGGGAGCATGTGAATATTCTAAAATGATTAACTGAAAATTCCACATGAAATTATTCCCATAATAATGAATATGATTTCTGCTGGTTAATTCTGACATAACAATTCACAAACAAGAGTAAAGAATTTTCACAGTTCTCACAGTTAGACCATAGAGGTAGGTAAGGCAAATCATCCCCATATTCATAATAAAATGGGGTTTTTTCCCCCAAGATGTAACATAAAACTGCTTTTTGTGTCATTTCACCGCTGCAACTACAGTTCTGACTATGCCTAAGATTGCTGAGCATTCCTGGTGAATCATACAAATACAATGGGGAAAAGAGAACAGAAGTGACATTTTTCAAGGCAGTGGTTTCCAGACCTGTGAAGTAACGAAAGCAGTTATTTTGGTGGTGAAGTGAGGAGAACATATCGCCAGTTATTACTGAAACCTAAAAGGAATTAAGTTGTGTCCAACGAAAATCTTTTATCAACCTGTTTGCTGACGGAATGTAAGTGTAATTTGCCTTTTCCTTAGATTGTTAACAAAGGCTGCTCACACATTCACCATTGCCTTCCCACTATTTTTTTTTTTTCAGTTGGTTCTTAACAATATTTCTTTCAAATAATGTTTTACTTGATCTTTTGCTCAAGTATTGTGGACAGATTGAATTGCAGGGAGGAATCATATATTCCACGTATGTTGTGGAAATGTGCCATTTTCTTTAAAATAGAAAAGTGTGATATTTTATAATTCATTAACGTTGTCCATGGACTAAAACTAGAACTAGAAATGCCAGGAAGAGAAGGCTGCAGTCTTTGCATGTGATATAAATGTGAATTTTCTTCCTAAAGTTTATGAATGTATGTTCACATACATTTAAACAAACTTGCTCTTTGAAGCCTTTGTCAATACCAAATGACTGCCATGTAATAAATAAGAGAAGGTCACAAATGCCGACTTAAAATAGTTGAAGATAACAAGCACAATATTAGTTATGGCAAGAACTGAGCCAGAAGCAACTCTTGTTGCTAATTGAGAGGTGTGACTGTTGAGGAAAGGTTCCTGTGGTTATTCATCCCCAGGTGTAGATTTCTAATTGCAAGGAGTGAAAGCATCTTGCCACTGACAAAAATTACATTTAAAGATCCTCACAGCTGTTTATAGATATAGATATCTTGAATTTTGCCCCAGTTGAGCAACAGTAAACTTAGATTTTAATCGCCCTCATTCAAGGAGCAAGGAAAGAACTCACCTGACTGAAAATTCCTCTGAATTCTACCTACGTAATGACATCTGCCAGGACTTTTGAATATGTTCACCAAGTAGTCTCTCTTTGCTTGTGAAAATGCCTTTTGTTCAAATAATTCTCCTTTTTCATCTGTATTCTCTATAGCTTCTCACTGCTAAAGTTTTGGGTCCTAAGGGATCCTAATGGATTCTGTTCCTTACTCATTCCAGGCAGCCCCTTAAGTATAACTGAATTGAGGTATCAACTCTTCCAAGGTTATACTGAAGCTCAGGTTGGCTGGGAAAGTGGCTGATTTTTGAGGCAGTTTTATGAATCCCTTGAGGTTTTCCCAGCATTATTAAGAACATGTAAAATTCTCTAAGAAGCCAGAAGAAGCCATTTTCCTGACATAGAGCTGGAACACTAAAATGCCACCAGTGTAATTCCTGCCACCATGGCAGAAGTCTGCATGAATAACACTATCAGGGTCCAGCCCTACTCGAGTTTATAAATACAACCACAATTGCACAAAGCCAGCTCCAGATCCAAACCTAGAAGAGGGATGCAGGGGTCAGATAAAGGGATAGGCTGGCACAGGAAAAGAGGGAAAGCTGTGCCAAAGTAACTAGGAAACAGTAGCCTCCTTCCCAGTCAATGACATGCAGCAGCAGAAGAATGAAGGAGGAATTTCTGCAGTGTTAATCATGCTTTTCCCCCTCAAGGGAACTCCTCATTCAAGGATTGACCCCTTGTCTGGCATCCTGTGAAGCGTGATTTTGTTAATTAAATACCAGCCTCTTCAATGTGCTGGGCTCTTCAAATTAGCCTATTAGCAGTTTAACACAATTAGATTAATTAAAAACAGCGTCCCTGCTTGAATTAAGACCGTGTTTGTTCTTTCTTTATAGCCCCTTTTGTTTCAGGAAATACCCATTTCCTGGCTGTCTTAAAATAATGTGTTGGCTTGACATTGCAAAGGCTGTGCTGGCTCCTCTGCCCAAATTCTGCCATTCTGACTCGGGGTGGATAATCCTTCCCTGCCTAAACTAAATCCCTTCAACTACAGTGAGCTGTTCCCCTTGAGCCAAGTCCCACTGTATGGAGCTGAAGTGGCAGAATGAAATCCTTGCTGGAATTATGCTGTACAAACATTCACTCCGCGGAGTTTTGGTGGGTGAGACTGTTAACTTATTTCAGTAAAGCTTTTGTTCCACAAGACTTCCTGCAGAAGTCATTACCTAGAGGGCCCCTAGCAGCCAGCACTCATTATTAGTGGAAAGTAGTCTCCAAGACAGTATATAGAGATTTGGAAAGCTAATGTTGAAAAAGGAAAAGGTCTTTTATTCTAGTTTTGTCTTAAAAAAAACCCCAAACGACACAACAAACCACACAATCAAAACAGACCCCTAAATAACCCTTCAGATGTGATAGGTTAATGTTCTTCTGTCACCCTGCTATCTGAATTATTCAAATGTGTAGGCAGGACGTGGGGAGCTGTGGGTGGTGGCATGTGATGTAACTCAAGGAAATATCCTTTGAAGAGGCTTTGAATATGCAGCAACTAGAATTTAAAAACTGACAGATTTCGCGCAGCAATTCTTGGCAGCTCGAGTGTGATAAATAAGCTGGCTATGATTCGAAACGAGCTTTTTTTTTTTTTTAAGACTAAATTTATGTCAATACAGATACTGCCATTTTATCCATTTCCACTGAAAATACTTTTCTTTAAAAACTGGCAAGATTGTAAAATTAAAGTCTTCTAAAATCCTGCAGTTGCTTGTATGGAAATTGATGGGAATGGCTTGCAGAAGACAAGCAAACCATCAGTAATGAGGGATTTTATGAGGGAAATAACCTCCTCATGCCTCTCAGCAAACACAGTATATAGAGATAACTGCACAAAATTTTTGCTGATGTTCCTCTTTACCATGGCAGAGACTTCCATCAAAAAGACTTTTAGTTTGCCCCGCTGGATCTCAGAGCTGGACCCGTTGAGTCAGGGCTGGTTTTGGACAAGTGCAGCTCCAAACCCAATCCCAGTTAAGCTGCTTCGCAGAGAGACCAAGTAGAAAACCCCATCTGAGTTTTTGGTGTACAAGGTAAGGCTGAGCTGCAGCACTTCACTGGACACCTGTTTCCCTAAACATGAAATCTAAAATGATCAATTACTCTGGCACGTGGTTGCATCCTAAAAGAACAGATGTTATAAGGTCAAATGTATAAATGTATAAGGTCAAATGTTTATAAGTGCAGTTCAAAGAGTTTTTTTCCTTAGATTCCCCCTAAAATTTTCTTGTGGTGACCATTTTTGAGAACTAATGTTACAGAAAACTTGGGGGTTTTACTGTGGCTTGCTGAAATCATATGAAAATCTTACTACATTTTATCTTCCATTTTATCTTAAGTCCAGAAGTTCTGACTGAACTAAGTTTAAATCCTGTATCCAATAGGCCTGATATCTTCTATCAAGTTATACCACAGAAAAATAGATTCTATAATCTTCATTTTGTTTCATATTGTACATTCTAGTTGTGAGCTAAGTCATTGCAAAGTTGTTTTCCCTTAAGTTTGAAACATTGAAAATACAGGGTCTGTCTCCCTCCTCCTCCCTCCCTTCCATATATATAGGCATATATAGATATACTGCCATGGAAAAAAAAAAACCACCACTGGTTTTTGTTATTTTTATGATAGGAAATAATTATGCCTCAGGGTTTTCTAAATTTTTAGATGCTCTACAACCCAAAAATTGGGAACTGGTCAGCAGTAATATCCTTATAATCCAAGAGATAATGGGAAAGGAGTAACTGCTGCTGCCTGCACTAATGTTCTCTCAGCAAACACTGGCTTAAACCATATTTAATAGTTAGTTAGGATGATTGAGAAGTGGCCTATTCTTAGAGGATTTTGATTTTCTTTAGGTTTTTTTCTTTAAATTTACATGACTCAGCTGAAAGTCCAGATTCTTCAGGTCACGTATCTCATTTTTCTTCCTACAGGCCACATTCTTCCATCAGACCACAGTTATGATTCACAGTTATCCCTAATTCTTACAGGAATAGAGAATGCATTGTAACACCTCAAAAATCAAGGGCAGAAGTAGTTCTCCCCATAGAATGGGGACAGAAGAAACTCAAACTGTGATCTTGTACAAATTTCAGAAACTGAGATTCCACATCTTGTTTGGAAACAGATTCTCACGTATTTTCCAACAGAAAAGCAGGAAGGCTTTTGTTGACACCCCAATTCTAATTCCATCAGCATTCCTAAAATGGTGTCTTTGTATTAAGTCTTCTATTCATCTGATTAATTAAAGGTTATTTCATAATTAGACAAACATTATTATTGTAGTGTATGGCCCAAAGCTCAATAAATCTGCTGCAAGTGAGCTCTGCAGCGTTGGCTTTGAACCACAGAAGAGATTTTGCTGATGTCCCGTGGATACAGGTTGAAGCCTTTTTTCTCATTTCTAGGTTTATACATGGATTTATTTTTTTTTTCCCTGAGAAGACCTTCAGAAATGTGACTTTCTGAAATGTGACTTCCCTTTTTTGTCCACTTTTTTGCTTCTTTCAAATCATCTGCAATTTGATTTTCCTATAGCACCCTCCACATACAGTTTAATCTGTTAGAGGTGCAGAGTATCTGATTCAGTCATGCTGACAGTACTTTCTTGCTAAATATTTTTATCATCAACTGTAGAAACATCTAAAAGGAAAGTGCCACATCACATAGTGACAATGGCAGGAGCATAAAACATACAGACAAATCTATAATAACATTAGCTTCCTATATTTCAAGCATTAAAATCAAACACTTGAAACCCTCAAGATACTAAAAATTATGAGAGGGCAGTAAAAAGGGAATATGGGGTAAATGGAAGAGAACCAAAGCACAGTAAAGTTGCAAAATTCATCTTTAATAACAGTTTTCTTAGAGCAGATATGAATGGTAAAAGCCCGTCTCCTATCAATATGTGATGCTGTCGTACAATAAGAAAAAATCATCAGCTTTACTTACAGTGAGTAGGAAAAACACCCTTAAAGATTGGGCAAATATTTTGATGAGTGTTTTTAAAAGTCCCACAGTCCCATGTATTCTACTGATCTGTAAAATGAATACTATGTCACAAATTAAGGTGCATAAATAATGACATTAATGTCATCTTTTTAGGGGTCAGCTCTGAAGAAAGTCGTGAGATAGAAGGTTAGAATATATAATAATATCGATGATGTTATTATTTTGGCAAATATTTCACGAACAGAAATCAAGAAAAATTAAACTAATACATACCATGAGTATACTAAATAGAAAATATGAATTATGCATTTGTCTCAAGGGTTTTCTGATCCCCTGATTTGAATTTTAAATACGCAGCGAGACTAATAAACATCAAAGGATATACGTGTATAGAAATATTTTTTGAAATGCTCTTGCTATATTTTCAGACAAGAATATTTCCCTTCTGTGAATTATCTCTGATAAACCCCCAGGAAAGCATCACTAAGAGGTAAAATAATTTGCATGAGACAACAAAACATGAAAGATCAAGGTGTAGAAGGAAATCTGTATCTAATTTTTTTTCCTTCTCCTTTTCTAAACACTTGATCCATTTATGCTTGTCCAAGACTGATGAAAAATTGGGAGCACTTTTAATATTAAAATGAGCAGCTGTGAGAAGTTGCTAAGAAGTACCAGGAGCTGCCTTTGCATCTTAGGGTTTTATTAAGAGTTGAGGATTTCGGTAATATAGAAACAAACAAACAAAAAAATAATGCTGCAGTAGCTAAGATAAGCATTTCCCAGGAGTGGGACTTACACAGCCAGCAAATTAGTCACCAAGAATAAGGAGTATTAGTAGGAATATACCACATGATAATCTAATTTCCCAACTGCTACCTGTTAGGTTTGTGTATCAGTGATGAGAACCCACAGCAGCTGAATGATGCTTTTCCTTTGCAAGGCCTTGGGAGAGCATCAGGTTTGTCATTCTTGTGACAACAGGCATGAGGTAACCATGAAGTATGGTGCTGTGTTGCTTTGGTTTTAGTAAGACTAAGACAGAAAGTCAAAAAAAAGATGTGGTTTAAGTGCCAGCAAAGCTGTTCCAAACCCCCATTTTCCTGGCTGGCAGAGGTGGTGGACTGTGCATACACCATCACCGAAGGACAGCAGAAGAACAGAGCAGTGACATGGAAGAAATCAAATTCCACATGAATTTTCACAGGAATCATGTGTGTCCAGACAGCTCTTCTGGTCATTTTTCTCATTGCTGAGAGGTGGTTTAAAAACTTCAGACGCCTGAAGAGCTGCCTTGTCTTTTGGGTGACAAAGGAGAGCCTCCTGACTGTTGAGGGCAATAACAGTCCCTATTTTTCCCACGAATCTTTGGACAAGGAGCAGTGAAGCCCCTGTTTCTGTAAGGTGCAGCTCCAAACTGCTTGTGAAAGCTCATCCTCCCTGTGCCACTCACACTTAAAAGGGAAAACAACACAAGGTTTCAGACATACAAGAGCTCCAAGAGCTTCCTTGCTCTCCCGCTCACCAAATTTGTGTGTTACAGTCCTTTCCCACCTTACCACACACAGGATTTTTATGGAACTTCCATCTACTCACTTTGTACTCAGAAGCAAAGCCTTATACTTGTTACATTAAAAAAAATAGAATTAAGAATTAGAGACAACGCTCCAAAGGTGCTCAAAGTCTAGCTGTCTCAAAAAAAACAAACAAAAAATCAGATGTTATTTACATTTTTAATGTCTGACTGTTTTGAAGGCAATTTCCTAATTTTAAAAAGCCCGGTTTCTGATTCTGAATTGTTCAGGACTGACATCATACCGCTTACATTATATCTTCTTGCTGGGTCATCCCATCTGTGGCAGCTACTTGTGTGTATCTACAATAAGATTAAGGATTTTGTATTAATTTTTTTTTCCTACTTTTTTTCTAAATTTTACTCACATTTCTCACCCAGGCACACGGGAATGCACATCTGCTTGTATTGGAATAATCAGAAAACTCAGGAAGTTTGCATTTAAGTGCCTGATTCTTTTTTCTCCCACAATGCGGAAAATAACTTTCGTACAATGATCTTTAACTCGGTTTTTTTTTTTTTTTTTATGGCATGGATTTCAAAAGGTGAAAAACTAAGATCAAAACCAGTGAATAAACCCATACATGAGAGAAATCAAAACTCATTGTTATTCAGTCATTCTGTTCATCAAATCTCTTGTTATTAATACAGGTAAGTACCTATAGTACCTCTGGCATTATGTTTCCCTGAAAATTCCCTTTATTTTTATGCCCACCACCTTTTTCTTCCCCCTCTCTTTCTCTTTTTTTTTGGGAACATGAGTTTGTTGTGTTACCTGCTTTTATGATTCTTCGCCTGATTATCTTCACCTCTTTTTTTTTTTGTCCCTTTAGCAGATGTTTCTCTCCCATGCCCAAATTCTGGTTGCTTCTCCTTTCCATTTCTCATTTGTTTTCTGTCTCTCCTGCTGGCAGACAGATGGGGGACTGGCTGCTTGGCACTGAAAATGTTATGGAGAGGTTCAGTTCCCAGCCCACTATGAGAACAGGCTGTTCCTGTGATATTTCTTTGCAAATAGAAGGAGAACACTCCGTGGTACCAAATGGCACCTTCCTGGGACTGCTCTATTTTCATGACATTCTGAAAAGTCCTCCAAGAACTTTGTGGGAAAAAATTGATGTAGGACTGACAGCCTGGATTTGAGCCCTTTTGTCTTCTACCCAATTACTGATGCCATGTACCAAGTTCTTGATCTATTCAGCATTTCTCTTTTTGGGTGATGCATTGGAAGACAAATGTGAAAGAATATCTAGTTTGTACTCTTCCAGTGTAAGCCTGGAGTTCTCGAAACACAGAGTGTTCTTTCTCTCAAGAAGTGTTGAACTGGAACACTGTGCAAGCATAAATCAGAGGCTCAGCTCGTACCCTGCTTTTATCTGAGCAGCCTGGCACTCCAGCCATACATTAGCATCATTCCCCTGAGAGACATGCTATGGAAAACTTCAGCCTCTTTTAAAATGGTAGAGAGAACAAATCAAGGATTTTTCTTTGTTTGTTGGTTAAAGTTCACGTGAGCTTGATTTGAAAACTAAAATAAAACTGTTCCAAAGTAATTGTTCCAGTTGATTTCTCCAGCTGAAGAGACACTGGTGGATAGTCCTCAGGGGGGAGTAATACCTTGCCTGCTCTTTCACTGAAATATAGATTGGGAATTTTAGCCACACCACAGCACTGAAAAGAAGGAATCTGCAAGCAGTACCACACTGACTGGTTTTTATATGCAGCTTTAACCTTCTGACTGAGAGAATGAAGCACTGGCTTCATATGACCTCCAAAAAGGTGAAGTTCATTAAGTTAAAACCCTTTAGTTCTAAGAGACTAAACTGCTCTGTAGCCAGGCATCACCTTTTTATCTGTGTTTCCTTTAATCATTCAGTGGTACTTCTCTGTCTAGGATGGGCTTTGAAATGCTGAGTTCCGAGTTTAATTTCTTAAAATAATTGGTTGATTTGGGAAATAGGGAAGGAGAACTTGTGATCTTGTGTCTTGTGACACCTTGAACTTGTCACATTTACAATCGTCACGTGCACTTTTAGTCATTTTGAAAGCAGCATCGTGAGACAACACTTTGAGGCAGATCTGAGCTGGGAAACAGATTCCTGCTGTCTTCTGCAGAAAATGAGTTTGGACAGACCTGGATAGATACAAGTCACAGAGGGCTGACATTTAGACTCTGAAACATCTTTTGTTCTCTTTGCAAACACTGCCAATCGTCTTGAATTTCTCTGTAATTTTAGACACAAAAGTTTGACTGGAAAACAACATCCTAAATTCCTTAGGAAATGTGTTTTGTTTTCCTGAAGTTTGAGTTTTGATTAAAAAAAAACATCTATATTGTCTCTCAGTTTTTTGGGGGGGCTTAGTCTTTGTATTTAGTTCTTTGGAAGGTGTGGATGGAGCGGTAGAAAGGCTGTTTTTGCAAAAACAAAATCCTTTCAAATTCTAAATGTTCAGGATCTAAGTATGTGTAAGTCTAATCCCTATGTTCCACGCAAAAAATACCATACCTGGACTTTTTGTCTCTATTCAATATTAATCTATTCTACTTTTTGGTAAATTGGATGCCAGGACTACAAAATCTTGGACATGATCTTGTGAGCTATATATAGTGACTTATCTAATTGCATTTTAGTATAGAGAGTACTAGAGGGTTGCCCATCATATTTATTTTGGGGAAGAATCCTACAGAAGATGCTGTATGATGTTCTCCGTTTGCTATATTTCTTTTTAAACAGTTCAATCAATAAGGGAAAAGTGAGAAGGAGGGAATCTACTATGGGAAGAGTCTAAAAGCAGAAGAGAAAGAGTATTTGTGCTGACTGGATTAAACTAAGGTAGCTCAAAAGTAATGTTTTATCAGATTCATAGTTAGTTATGAAAATATAATGTCCCTAAAACTTGTATGTCCTGTTTCAATAGTTGACTTTGTGCGTTGATTTAAAGGATGGTGATACAGATAGATAAAAAGTGTTTCCAGTATCAAGGAGCCCTTTCTTCCTCTCTGTGTTTGAAATGAGCCTGAGACTGCTCTGGTGAACTAGTATTGAATTGCCTACACAATTTTTTAAGGTTTTTAGCCACGTCAGAGTTTGAGATGACTACTGTATTGCTTAATTTAAAATACCGAGGTGACTACTAATGGGCTAAGAGCTTTTCATGTCTAGGGTGTTGATACCCTGCACTTCTACTTTATAGCTAACAGACATAAATATAGCTAAATAAAGTTTGTATAAAATTTTTAGTCTTGATTGTTCTAGCCTAAAAGCCTCCCCAAAACCAAACTCCACCCTCTCTCCTACTGGCTGATATTCCTAAACTAATAGTTATTCATTTGAAGTTAGAAAGGGCTTACAGTATCTCATTTTTCATTATATGTTTCTTGATACCAATATTCATCTTAAGGAATTTGCGCTGTTTAGTATTTTTTGCCTCTGCATTTTTCAGGGTTTGTGGGTAAATCCAATAGGGAAGGTAGTTTATTCGTTTAGCTCATCTTTAAGAGTGGCTGGACTTTTCCTGGCTATTAATTTACTTAATTTCAATGCATTTGCTGTTGAAAATAATACATCACAGACAGCTGAAGCCAAAATGAACACATATATATTTAAGTACACTTTAGCACAGTTTGTAGAACCTGAAAATGAAAGTCCTTTATTGTGAACCTTATGAACTGTGGCATTATGCTGGAAGTTGAGTTTGGTGGCCTTTGTACAAGTGTTTAATCATTTTGTTACTTTAAAAAAGTGTAATGGGGAGGAACAGTTAAGTGTTGGTGATTCTTTTTTTTTTGAGTAAATTGCTTCTGAATGAGACAAAGCATCAAAATGCCTGCAGTTTAACTTATTGCTTTGATCACTTAATAAAGCAGATCGCACTTTTTGGTGGGAAGGCATTAATCTCAAAACACGGGGGTCAAACGTGCTGACTGGTACAACTTACTCTGCAGGAGAGGACCAGTGGCGCTGTCTGGGAGGACACACCACGGTTCACTTTGCAATGCAGTGTTCCCAAAGTCCAGGTGAAGTTAACAATAAAACCAGAAGCCATTTAGGGGCATGATTCCTATGCTTTGCTGGGCAATGGTAGCCCATGGTCTTGCCACTGTAAAGCTTAAACAACGAGGTCAAGTCGTATCTTCCTTTTTCACTGCTGCTCTAAGCTCCCTGGAGAGACCCTTGTGTTGACTTTGGTTGCACTTAGAAGGCTGTTATTTTCAATTCTGCAAGCTGAACATCAAAGTTGCATTAAAGGGTGTCATAAACCCCCCCAAAACAACTAGTGTGTGCCCCCTTCACCCCACACCCAACACTGAGTAGTCACTGTGCCACTCCCAAGTTAACTCCTGATTTATTTTTTGAATTTTCCTAGTTTAGCTCCATCACCATCGATACAAGACCTGTAGCTCCTCCTTTAACTTGTTTAGGAGAAAAATTTGTTTTTTTCACAGAGGTCCTTGCCCATGGAAACTAATCTGATCCACAGAATCAATTTGGAACTAATAAAACTTACCCACGTGACTTATAGACTTTCTAAAAGCTGAGGCTTTCCTGCCAAGAATATACTGTGCGGACATAATATAAGACAGTTACTGCTTCCCTAACGAATTCATTCTTTGAAAAATAAGAATTTCTTATTTTAAAAAAGAAGAAAAACAATGCAACACTTCCCAAGAGGCATTATTTCCAACTAGCAAACTATAACATAAGCACATATAAAACATTACCACTCAAAATCCTTGAAATACATAGAGGTTTCTGCAGTGTTTCAGAAGGTCAAAATGACTTCAGGGCCCAATTCTAACCAATTCTTGAGCCTTTGCACTGCTTAAATCCTACTGATTTAAGGAAGACAAGAAATTAGCCACTGAAGGCTAAGGAGGTGATAGACTTCATCAGCCAACTTGGAGCAGGTGGACAATATTATAGATAATTTAAAATCAAGAAATCCTTCAAACATAAGCAACTGCATCTTGTGGTTGCATCTAATAGAATATCCATCCATGTTACACAAAAATAATTTTGCTATTAGGTTTCAATATTTCTATACTAAATTTAGAGAAAAAAAACTCCTTGTTCCCATTCTCATGTGCTTTCTTATTATTTTATTCCTGTAATACACTAGACAGACAATAAATCAGAGGAGGTTTCTGGCATCGTAGAACCTTTGGATAGATCTTTTTGCACCTCAGTCTGCAAAGTCTGGGGCTTGATCATCACTAAAATTTGCTGACCATTTCATATTTTTCCAGGCACTAAAGGGAAAACAAACTATTTTATTATATCTGCTTGAAAAGCATATACACACTTTCTTCTAAGGACCTCGCTCTCATTGTTTCAAGCTATGGCATGAAGGAAAATAAAATAAATAAAACCTTGCCAGATAATAGGCACAGCTCATGGTGTCCATTCAGCTGAGGAAGAGCAACACAACCTCCTTTCTAGTGCAGGAGGCTGAGCTTCCCTCCACTGTTGGGAAAAAGCACATTTTGGGTTTACAGCAAGCAGAACAGTTTACATGTTCTATCATAACTCCACCAAAATTTGCTCCATAATCAAGAATGTATATTACTTTGTTATATGTCACCCTACTAGTATACTTTTAGCTTTTACGCTGTATAGTAAATAATTCTGATTAAGACCTTTCATCTGAGCATTTGTAACAATAAATGATTCATTTTATATAAATATTCTCATTTTGCCAATCATTAAAACCTGCGGGGCAAAAGCGGTTCAATCGCACCTCTTTAATTCCTTAAATTTAAGCCACGGGCATAATCCCAGGCTATGATCAGACTGCACGCAGATCTCCTCTCTGAGAAGGGGTTTAGAAAGCCGGGGAGTCCTTTCTGCACCTCGGGAATCAACGGGGCTTTTTAAATAAATTTCGTCTACGCCTTCCACTCTCACCTGTGACAACACGAGATTAAAGTCCTGCCATCCTTTCTCCTCCAGAGCGGGACATGAGGACATGGAGGTGTGCTCTGCTTTGCTGGTTTCCCATTCAGTTTCCACATCACCATGATATTTAGCAGGCGGCCTCAATCTGCTCTGCCTGTGCTCTGGCAGACCCTGCCTGCCCCTGCCCGTGCCCTGTGCTGCCCAGGGCTAAACGGCCTCGAGGCTGTGATGCCATAAGCTATCTGATAGATATGGGGCCTATTAACTCGTCTCAGTCAGAACTGGAAGCTCCACAGTTGCCAGCTGCCCTGGCGTTCAAGTGAGCACACAATCGCCTGTGAAGCAGCTGAAGTCCACAGCCCAGCCTAATGATGCTTTCAGAAATCAATAGGAGCTGCACACAATGTGAGTTGGGCAAGGCTTGTGGAGAGCAAAAGTGTCCCTCCTCTCCCCTTCATTGAACACTCAGAATTTTTGAGTATAGACTTAGAAAAGGCTCTTTAGGAACTTTGCGTTCATCAACTATTTTACAGCAAAAACCAGGTTATGCTACTGAGTAGCTCTGTAAGAAGTAGGAGGCAAGTGTGATACTAACTTATAGTAATTATTAAACAGTCCCTTTTCACATGCCATTCTTCAGTATGGGATTTCAGGGACACCCATAAAAGCAAAAGTATTCTTTTAATTTCAAATTGTTACTCATTATTAGAAATTCTTCCTATATTTTCTGAAGACATACCAACAGAAGAGGTTATACAATCCAAGCCACAGCGCAAGTTTTCTGGGGTCATCACTCAAAAAACACTCAAAAGTGCGTTATCCTAAACAATTCATCTTACATTTCTGGATTATTGATAATTAACTTTTACGGAAGTATCAAAGAAAAAAATCTCACCTCGATTCAAGTAGCAGTTCTCTCTTAATATAAGAGCAGAATAAAAGCTTCCTTTTCTTTTCCAAATAACCATTGCTGCCACTTGACAAACCATAAACAGTAATAGATGAGCTTTCTCTATTTGCTACAGTCATCCTGAAAAGTGGGAACTAGATCCCATTCTTATACAGGGATGTTGAAGCATAAATTGATGCACAGGCTAAAAGTAACAATTAAGGGAAAAAATTACAAGGAACACACAGGTTTCTGAAAGTTATTTACTGTTTCTTGAGATAATAGTACATGTGATGATGCAATTCCAGCAGAACAATATTTTTAAAAGAATTCTGTGACAGATTTTTAGTTGTTTATTTTTTTTTCATCTACCCAGACTCATTTTTCAAATTTCGCTTAAGTGCTCAGGTGTCTAAATCACAAAATCTTTTGATGTCCGAGACATTCAGAAAGCTGTATGAACTTGGCTCAAACGTTCCTTGGATTTTCTCAATTTTCAGGTATAAAATTAAAAGTTACATATTTTGCAACTTATTTCTAGTTGACTTTTATAAGAAGCATCTAAATCTTTTTTACGTATTACAGGAATATTTCTGTATCCCTGAAAAAAGCTGGGAGTAGCCTTGGGCCCTGAAAGCTGTTCAAGCTAAAAAAAAGAGGGTATGATTTCCTCGTGAATGTAAAAAGTATTATAAAGATACAAGAAGTTCTTGTTAGGTTGCCCATCCAGAAGGAAGTGGCAAGTATAGGTTTAGAGTGGCTGCAAAGCATTAAATGTATATTTTAATTGGAAAAAGTTCTCTCTCTTTTAAAAGAGAGAGCTTTCTAGTGAAACTATCATATTAATGTCATCAGAGTCTCTAGAACAGCTCTTCATTTCTTTCTACAATAGGAAATTTTGACACACAACAGCCTTGGAACAGCCCAAATCCAGAATTTCTCTACAAATGTTCCTACTAATTAAAGAAAACTCCTATAAACTTCTTCTTCTCTGATGCTTATGATGGAGGACTGATCTCCAAAGCATTTCTCCCACATACACTTGACTTTACCATGAAAAGGCACATTGATGTGGTAGTGGAATTACCACTTGGAGAACTTGTTTTTCCTTCTTACCTCCACTGAGAGTCTTTTACCATGTGCTTATCATAGGACAGTGCTATAGGAGGGGGATATTAAAGGACTTTTCATCTTGTTATTGCCTTAGGAAATACAGATTGCATTATAACACCCTGCATGACTAAAAAAAGGCCTCAACTAGTCTATATTAGAGCATGAAACACCCCCAAGCTTTATGGCAGTAAATCACCTCATTAAGGCAAATACTCAAATAAATAACTAGACATCACTGGGGAAAAGCAAGCACAAGAGTGAGAAACCTGCTTGCAGCAGGAATTCACTTTATTCATCCAGAGAAAGGCTCCTCCAATTGCAGATCACAGTCAGCACTTCACTTCTCCCTCTCTACAGACATTTTAGCCCGAGGTAAATATGGGACAGTCAGGATAACTGCTCAAACAAGGTAATTAACTGACACAGCTGGCACATGGAAACACACCACAGAACATCCCCCACCTCAGGTGACTGCCGTCGGAAGCTTTTGAATTCCCAGGTGGATGTGATCTCTGTGACGAGACAAAACCTGTACCCAAGAAAGCTGCAGAAAGAACTCTGAGGGGAAGGTGTCTGTAAGTAGGTGATGGTTTTAGACAAGGAGTTTTCAAAAAAACATACAAATACCCAATGAAAGAAGTTAGGAAGGAAGTGAGGACGTAAAAAGGAAGAAGAATTTTTGTATGACAGAGTGAGTATTCCATATCCAGATTTTTTTTTTTTTTCTTTTTACTGGTTTGCCTCAAGTGCAAGTTTGAAGTTCAGCTTATAGAATTGAAAATAAGAGCCTTCTAAATGTGAACCAAGGGAACGTAGGGTTCTTCACAGAGTGCTTTCTGGAAAACTATTTCATTCTTATGCCAATATTTGGGAGTGTAAATGTGTGTGCTACAAGTAATTTAGAGCATATTTAAAAATGTTATTGTTAACTGTTCCTGGTTATGTAGGTTTGGGGCTACACAAGGGCTGAATGCTGATAACCAGCTTGGCAACAAGAGTAGGAATATATTCTCTTAATGTTCAAGTATCTTCCCAGCATAACTCAGAGAAGGAAGGTAGTTTTGATAAGATCTTGACCGAATTAGGCTTAAATGGGGAAGCAAATTACTTTGGTGTTTTTTTGCTACTAAAAAAAGCAGTTTCCAAAGCTGAGTGTCTAATGTTAGGACCCCTAAATTTTTTATGCTATGCCAGCACTGTGTTATTAACAAATAGTTGATATTGGTAAACTATCAAGTTCCTTGGGTTGCTTAACTTGCTTAAGTATTAATTTTTACAAACTTGTATCTTTCTTCATGTAGAATATTTTTAAAGGAAGGAGGGATATGGCACTTGCTTGATTAAATTTCTTTAAATGTCCTTCACACAGATACTCTCCTAGTGCTTCTGTTTGTTTTTCAGATTAGTTTAATTGTCTTCTTTCTTCAGACAGGGGGTGAAAAGTGAAGGAACACATAAATTGGGAGAGAGGAAATTGCAGCCTCTGTTTCTCTTATTTTCCTTTTGGTTTTGAAAAGATTGTAAAAGTAGTAAATGGACCAGTTCAGAATTCCTTTTCCCTTTCAGCTCTGGGATTCTTGGAGAGCTTTTCCTTCCTTCCAATCAGTCTGTGGAATCCAAAACTTGTAGCGGTGTCATGCAAAAATACCACTTTTAGATTGGCAAACTTCACCCACCGAAGTGTTAGAGCGCATCTGAAGAGGGAAACAGAAAAGCATAAATTAACAGGAAAACTGAGTGCACCTTGACACCCCTGAGAAAAACACTGGAAAAACTGATCCATATTTCGATGTTTCTTCCCTGGTGCAAAAAAAAACCCAGAAATAGTGATTATGTAACAGCTATTTCTTTTTGAGACCACGGGTTTGGAAGTGAAGTGATGAAATGTGGTGAGTCAGATGAGGTGGTGATGCCACCTGCAGCAAATCACTGTGACATGCAAATCACTGCCTTGGTTACATCACCTTGCTTTCTTTCACTCACTGGTGACTAAATAAGATTTTTTCCAAGGCTAACTTTGTTTTGATAGAGAAAGGAGTTAACTGTCTTCTTCTGAAAACATACCCTTCACATATGATGAGGGCTGGAAGGTGATCTATGTTTCACTGGGCAGTCTGTATGAATTAACTTGATGTGATCTAGTTCTCTGTGCAGCACCTTTCTAAAATTTGTGGGAGTTCTTAATGTTACGTGTTCCTGCTCTGTATTGATTTTTCTAATGGGATTTAAAAAAAAAAACAATCAGGTTGTGTTATTCCTATCTTATCCCAATTTGCTCTTTATCTCTTTCTATGGTTTAAGCACCTAAAATGTTCTCAAGTCATATTCCAGTGAGTCTGTGTGGCCATAGGAAGGAAAGTTTATTCACCAGCTTGCTTAATTTTTATTATTTCCTGTGCTGTTTTACATGAAATGTAAACCACAATCTAATCCAATAATAATCTGAATGTGTCTCAGGAATTTTACTATTCTTTTCAAATGTTCTCTTCCAAATATTTTTTTAGTTAAAATTCTTGTCAGCAGCCGTGGCCTTTCTCATGTAGTGGGTAGCTCTGAAGTCAATTGGATTATTTTAAAAAAAATTCATTTTTTTTTTAATCTATCAGTACAATCAACTTTTGCAGTCAGAAGTTCCTGCCTGGAAAAGTGGCAGAAAACTGACAAGGAACATTGGGAAGCTGAAGGGAGGCTCTTCTGTATTGTGTCTCAGATTCATTCCTGCCCTTCTTTTTTGGTGTGTATTAGCAGATGTGAGCTTGTAAAAACCTTGGGCACCAAAGAGTGGCATAAAATAGCTCTACTTGATTCTTTCTGCGGACACAAAAGGCAGAATGATAATGTTTGCTAGTGACAGGATGGATTGGGAGGAAATTATTGTAGTGCTCTGTTTCTGACACAGCTTTCAAGTCAGGAGGATGTTTTACTTTTGCTTTTCTTCTCTTTCCCCCCTTCCTTTTTTCTTTGGTGTTCAGATTATGTGTGAGACAGATGCTCAGCCTCTAGCCACCATCCTCCTGTGGCTTTCATGCCTCCAATTTGATTGAATATGAGCACAGCAATGCTTTTTCTCCACAAGACAATCTGACAAACACTCTTTGTGTGAGTGGTGCACTTGGTTGCTCTAGTAAACAGAGTTGTCTTTTTATCCAGATGTCAGGAGAAGTGATGACTTCCTCACCATGCACCTGACTTGTACCATATCTCGTTCCTCCAGGGAAGCAGAGGCTCCAGATGTCATCTGATATTTCTTTTAGCTGATTCAGAAATACTTGCAATCAGGCTAAGGCCAAACGCTTCCTTGTCATGGAATAGCTGTAGATAGTTCCTTGAATAAGAGCAGCTTTTACAGCCTTTTCGTCGTGGGCTCCTCAGGAAACACTTCGAGTTTTGTGGGAGTGGTGAGGAGTTTTCAGCCACACAGCTGTACAGCACCACGCGAAGTCAAGCTTCTAAATGAGGCAGGGCTGAAGAATCGACAGAGGACGAAGCAAAAGCATTTGGATCCTCTGAGTAGTGCTCCCCTGTGTTTGCTGACCATCTCTCCCCATCATCACCTCGCAGATTTGTTTCCAGGGGTTCTATGCCAGGGCCTCCTGCCGCAGCTCGCACTCACGTAGAACTTATTAACTGAAAAATTTACCTTCTTCCCTGGAAAGGGAGAGCTGTGTCTTTTATTAAGCAGAGTGCACAAGCAGGATTAGCCAGAGATCCCTATGTCCCTGTGATCCTGCGTGGCAGGAGGAGGGTGTGCTGCTTCATCACTGTGTTTGGTGTTTCTATGAATACCTCAGCAAAGCACACCTGTGTGCTGGTGAGCTTGATTTTTGGGGTGGTTTTTTTTTTGCTTTACCTTCCCTTTGTGTCTCTCCATTTCTGACGAGGAAATGAAAGAGGGGATATTTTAATCTGCTGCTGCACCTTGTGCTGGCTGGAGAAGGCTGGCTGTGCTGCGTTAACCAGGCCCCTCGGTAACACGAGTGTCAGAACTCCCTTGCCACAGCCTTCCCAGCCAGAAATTTTTCTGGGAGAGAGATAATATTTCATCTGCCTGCATCTTCTGAAGCTAGTGGAAGAATTGTTTTGCATTATTATCTTGGTGACAAGTTTCAGCTGTGGGGTTTTGTCGGTTGCTTTTATATGATTTTTTTCAAAGCCAAAGAGAGGAAGCTTCTTTTATTCAGAGCTCTGTTTTCAATGAAGGGGAAACAATCCAGCGTGTCGTTGTTAAGGCACGAGCATATTGCTGAGAAATACGTTGTTGAGAGCAGAAGTCTAGCAAGCCACACAATTGAGATGACAGCTTTAAGTATAACAAAATAAGGAGTGTTGAAAGGACTTTGACAGTTTTCATTAGCAGCGTTGTCTGAGGGAGATGCTGCCAAAACTGGCAAGTCAAGGCAGCAGGATAAGGAGTGTTATTACCTTGGGCACTGAGCCAAGTAATTATGTAGTAGCACTTCCATGCAAAACACATTAAAGATTTGACATAAATTAGAGAATATCGGTATACCTCCTATTTTAAGTGTCATGTTCTTGACTTAAAACTATTAAAACTAACTAGGAGGATCACATGGGGAAACTTCTTTAACTAAGCAGTCTTATCATCCAAAGCTTGCCACACAAAGATATTTTTTTAAAGTCTGAGCTCTGATTTAAAAGTGTTTTTGGTTTTTTTTCCTGTGACATGATCTCAAGCACTTGCTGCCTTATTCTGACTTGGTGTAGCAATATGGCTAAAAGCTAAAATTACTAGAGAGTCTCTCTAAATGAAAGGATATGGATTGTGGCAAGAAGCACTGAATGTACTGATAATTTCAGGGTGGTCTTCAGAGGTTTCCATTATTTCCCTCAGTCATTATCCTGAAATCATAAGCGAATAATGCAGCTTAATGACATGACTGAAGACACCTTCTACTATATTTGTGCTATAAATTATTATAAATGCAATAATTCCATTCCACAATTCCTCTTCTTCAAATATAATTCTTGTGCAACAGAACTTCAGAACTTTGGAAATGTCTGGTCAGTCGTGTTTTCATTCTGGAGTATCTCTGTGGTGATTCAGTGATGACTGTTTCCCTAAAATAAGAGTGCGGAAAAATGCATTTCAACTGAGCGTGACTTTTCTTTCCAGGTAGCTATTTTGGAAAGCAATGCATGAACAGCACTCAACTATTTCGGTTGCTAAACTCTGTTAAGATGATGCTGATTTTTTTTTTGTGGAAATAGAGTGCTTCACTTTATTTTTTTTTTTTCCCCTCACCCCTAACACTCTGATTGCAATCTTTGCTTATGTAATGTGCATTTTCCTTGCTATGCATAAAAATGTTTCCATTGGCTGACACTTGACAGGCTTGATAAATTTGTACATGTTCTGGAGTTTTCTCGATGTGACAATTTAGCTTACCAAACTTGCCACACAAATGTTTGACTTATTTTTTGATTGCTTGAATGTCAGATTTTAACCTGGGTGTGGGGTTAAAATATAAATCTTCTAGGTAGACACTTGCAAATTCTGACTTCTCCTGGGAATTTGTGAATGTAAAGTATTAAACATCAAACTGGATGTACTTCCCCTCTATTTTTCGTTTCCCTTGCTGTTAACACACCATGAACACGTATGCCAGAAGTTTTTGTCCACTTTCTTGCAGGAGGAATAGAAAGTACATAATTCTGCCACCAACCCACCCTGGAATTTCAATAGGAGTGTCAGCTCCTGCCTTCCAAAATCAGGGATCAGACCATGAAATCTGCATCTTTTCAGGGAAATGCAATACAGTTAATCTAAGGAGAAAGAAAAAGATTAGCCACTTGAACTTTTTCTTGCTTTTTTTGTTGATCACAATGGGCTCTGACAGAACAAGATTGGCTCGAGATGGATTCTGGATTGCAGTGAGCCTCCTGATAACTTGGAATTTTAAACTTGCTTTGACTTTCTCTCAGTGTTAGCAGACAGGATGTTTTCTGTGAAATGTAGCTGTGGCCTAGGGTACCCTTTCTACTTTGGGTGAAGTATTAACAAGGTTCTAAGCTGCTTGTACCCATATGTAAGTGCTGACCACCTTTTGTGCCCTGACACACCAAGAGATTGGCTGAAGGTTTTTCCTCACCCTTGTTTGCATCAAACCAATCTCCTTTTCAGATGATGAACTGAAAATTATGTTAAATAACAGTTAAGCTCCTCAGAAGAGCATTTGGTTACAAATGCTGGCATAAGCCTGTCATTGCAGCCTTCTGTATTTACAGATGTCCCTGTAAATTTACCCATTCAGTTGGAGAACCCATTGTAACAACAGTCTCTACAAAGACAGGCTTGAAAAAAATGCAGCAAAAACTTTGTGTATTTATGACCTAATGCTTTTTAAGCAGCTATTTTTTTTCTTTTAAGTAAATTACTTGTTCCTTACTTTCTGTGCCTAAGTACTCTTCTATTGTTTTCCTGCTGTGGAACCTTTTATAATGGCAATCTGGGTTTTTTTTTCCCTTTTTTGTGGAAGTGTGTCCCAATATAACTCCTTAAGAGCTTATTTTAGTGTTTTGTTTTTTTTTTAATTTCCCTGCAGTGAGGAAGGGTTTTAATAAATTGTTTTTCTGAAGATAATGGTGCTTTTTTTTCTTGTTGAAACTGCAAGCCTGACAAAGGTACTTAATATTTAAATTATCTGACAACTCCAGGTGATGATGGGAGAGCTCACAAAACTCCTTCAAGGCTCATGTTCAGGCTGTGGTTGACAATAAAAAAAAAATACAGAAAGGCCTGAATAAGGACTGTGTTTAAGCTCCTCCTGTGGAATAATGTGAAAAAATCCCAAGAGAACATAGTTGCAAGTTTGTTTAGGAATGTGCTTAGTTTAGACTGATCCTACAAGAAAAATTACCTTTTGTTTACACCCAGTTAGATCTGGAATCGGGCTACGGGCTCTACTAGGAACTTTGGTTCCAGATACTTCTTTTTGTTCATCTGAAAGATGCCTAATATTGGTTAGGAGACAAGAGTTATTCACCTGCTATGACACAGATCCACACCATCTGCTTCTCTATGTGCTTGTTTTATTCCCCATGGCAAACACAATGACCAAGCCTTTAGCAGAGCGGAGGAAAAATCCAGTCTTAAAAAAGAGGATGTCTGAAGCAGAACATGCTTTTCAATTTTAGTAGTCTGGCTCTATTAATTCAACTTGCTTTAGAAATACAACTGTTGCTGTAATACTCGCTCAGATTGCAGAAAGCTGCTATTACACTTGTTTCTTGCTGGTTTACACCAGGAAATCAGCTTAGGTTAGTACATTATATTTCTTTTCTAGTTACTTGCTTTGTTTCAGTAGAGCAAGGCATCCTTTCTTATTGAAAGAATTGTTTTCTTTCTACTGTTCCATGGCTTCAGCTCTTTTACATATATTTTTTTTTTTTTTTGGTAAAACCAGGTCTTTCTGGAACTCTTCTTTAAAAACAAAAGCAAAAACCCCCATGCAGCAGAGAGGAACAAACCCAAATCCCCAAAGCTGTACTGCCAGCCCCTGCTGCAGGATGCCAGCAGTTGGTCTTCTACAGCACCTTGTGTAAACTCTTTTTCTGATTTCAAGGAAGTGGCTTGGCTGAATATCCAAAATTGTTGGATCCACATATCGTTCCACCTGACTAAAACCCTTACCCTTCTTTTTTTTTCTAAACCCTGGTGATAATAGGTGTGTTTTTCTTTTTTTTTTTTTGGCTACCTTCCCTCAGTGGTGCTGCATAACATGGACAGGATTTTGTCAGAACTTGGCCCTTGAAAGAACTTTTCCAGTTTATCTGTCAGAGTTTCATCTTCTCCTCCCCTTCCTTTTTGGATTTCATAATCCATGTACTGTATTAAAGGAATAAGACAGAGAAACATGACACAAAGAAAAAACCTCACGATTCATTTTTCTATAGATGCATGACAGCTTGGGGACTATTTTATCGCTTTTTCCTCACAATTCACCTTTTCTGTTATAAATGAGATGACTGAACATAATGACACTTTCCCAAATATTCTGAACACCAAGTATTAAGGCCAGGGAGGTGTTAAGCGAGGCCTACCTTGCTTACATGTATTCAGCAGACAGTTTCCTTTATTTGTGATATACTCTGCTCGCAGGGAGAGCTGCTCTGAATTAAACTCTCATTAGGCACTCGCTGTGTGGTCTGAAGCAGTGTTTGGATTGTGCTTTGAATTTGATTCCTTTGCATGCTCAAGCATAATCTGGAACAGACAGATGCTACTCTGGGTATCAGTGGAGCTATTTGTAATACTTAATTACAGCACCTTTGGGCATTTTGCGTACTGAGACCTCAACTCTGCGGAAATATCACCTGCCTTAATATTTTAAGTTACACAAAACTGTAGATGTCCTGCTAACAGAAGTATATAGCTAGCTTTTTAAATTTTTTTTTATTTAAAATTCTGTCCTAGATCCTGAGTTCAGCTCCATGAGTCATTGTGAGCATACACAGTTATTTCAACATTTCTGGCTTTAAAACATTATGAAAGGAAATAGCCTATGAAAAGTACAAAAACCTGATTTTCCCCTGAAATGTCAGTGTGCTAGGTAATTCTTCATGATCAAATACAGTCAGAGCAGAGAGCCTGAAATATTTTAATCTGTGAGTGGAATTCATTTGTTATGTAAATTAAGTGGGGAAAATTGTGCAGATGTGAGAATAGGAAGTTTCACATTCTAAGTCAGACTCCTAATGTCTTTGCACTGAATCATCTTTTATTGAAAATTTCATTAATTTTCTGTTAACTCTAATAGCAGGTATGTAGGAGAACATAATGTAAAAGGCCAAAGGTTTTTCCTTTCAAAACTACATATATGGTGTGTGTGTATATAAATAGTTTTATTTGCTCATTCCTTTGAGTCGTTAATTATTTCAACTAATCAAAGCTGTGCAAATTTGCAGGGTTTCAATTCACTCATCATTTCAAACTCTCCCAATGCAATTTGCTTTTTATGCACTTCCTTAATTTCCACAACTTCTTTGTGTTATTTTTTTTTCTTGTTTCCACATTTCTACTTACAATGGGAGGTTTCTCTGTGTTATGTTACAGTTGCAGCCCCACAGGTTTTAATGTCAGCAGCATTTAGATTTTTTTTTCTTCGGTCCTGGAGTTAGGGTGGCATGAAGGAGCTTGGAATAATTTAAATATCTGCTCTGTAGGCATAGGTGAAATAATCACAGCTTGAAATGATTTCTAAACAACTGTTCAGTAGCAGCATGGTGTTTAAAAGACAATTCCAGCTTCACCTGATCCAACAGGAAGCAGCATTTTCAGCCTCCTTTCATAAGGAGAACGCTTTTTGATTATTGCATTCCAGTAGCCATTGGTAAGTTTACAGCCATGTGAGTTTGTTCTGTGCTTTGCATAGAGTAAGTTTAATTAAAAGTAGATTTTGATCCAAAAATCAAGTGAAGGACAGGTGAGAAGGATGATTAAATCATGCTTCTGACGAAATGTGAAGTGGAAATGTGTAGTAGATCATCATTTCTCTTGAGGTGCCTTGATGCCTTCATATATCTCTGCAAATCTAGTCTGAAAGTGAGGGAAGGATTCGTTTTGAACTGAGAGGACATTTGTAAGCTGTGCACAGTCTGTCTCGCTCGTTGTGCTGTTTAAAAAAATAAACCAGGTTTTTATATAGTAAGCTTCATCTCCTCCAATTTATTTAAAACAAACTGTTCTTTCACAGTTACCAAATCATGAAATCATTTTAAGGTATGTTTTAATATACTTGACTGTCAAAGCATAGCAGTTTTCAGGAATATGCTTGATTATGTAAATGATCTCTCTATTACTCTTTCTGACTCTAAACTGCATGTGCAATACTGCTTTATGGTTTCTAGCATGTAGAATTTTACAGGCTATATGGAATACTCTCTTTTAAATATACAATATTCTATTAAATATATAGAATACTCTCTTTTATATATACAACATATAGGGTTTATAATAACTTCACCTGAGCTCGTACAGTAACTCTATAGGGCTGAAAAGTCAAGTAATTGGTTAGTAAAAGTTAGTTTGTCATTAAAGCAATGGCAATATATAAATAGAATAGTTATGGAGAATATTTATGTTTGAATACAGATGATAAACCTGTGGAGGTGTTTTTGGGAGACGAAACTTCAGGGGTTTGACAGATAGAAATTTACATTTAAAGTGCAAATTACTTGGGCTACTGGGTTATGATGTCTTCAGGGCCATTTCTGCCAGTGTTTCTCTAAATGTGACACATGGGACTGACTTCTCCAGCCTTAATAAAGATGGAAGTTACTAGAGCATGAAACTTTACAAACAAGTTCTATTGATATATGTTGAAGATTTTACTCATTTCCATTTTAAGTGGAAACCAGTTTATAGCCTTGTAAAATGGAGCATCCTAATAATTGCTTTTAGCACTAAAAATAACTGATATGGCTGTAAAGTTACATAGCACTTCACAAAAAGGATGTAGGAGTTACCCTGAAACAGCTTTGAAACTTAAGAATAAAACACAGACAATAGTCTTGGAATAGAAAACAATATAGTAAAAGAGAACAGGAGGTGGTGAAGAGAAGGTTTTTTGTTGAGGTGAGAGAGCTGTTATGGAGACAAAATAACGCTCAAGAGCAGAATATGTAAAAATTAAGATTGAAACCACCACTGGATCTTCCAGATGAGAGCCCCAGGAGTTTCTACCCATAGTTTATGAAAGTAGAATTTGAGATGAAACAACTCTTGAGCATAAGGAGACCAAGCCTTACATCATAAACCTACATAAAAACATCAATGGAAGATGTGGGAGAAAGGGAGAGGAAAAGTAAGACTTGAGGATGAATTTTTCACTAGTTTAGGGAGAGGAAGCAAAGACATTTGGTGAAGGCAGACATGTCTGGAACAGTGAGAAGGAAAACCGACTGGTATTGGAACCATAACAACAAATCAGCTTGAGCAGTTTGAGCAGTCAGTCTGCAGGCTTTGATTTGCATATTTGATCCCTTTTTTTTGCTTTTTTTCTCTTTCCCGTAAGAGGTAGCTGTGAAGTTAAATTAAGGTTATTGATGCCTGCTTTGGCAGTGAACCTTTGGCATGATTGATCCTTTAGTGGAGCAAGGGGAAAGCTAAGAAAGACTGAAGAGATGCATTTTTCTGATAATCCCCAAAATGTTGTCCCAGAAATGTATATTCCAAAGGGTAAACATGGTACTCAGAGTGCTCAGAAAACACATTTGACCCTATGCCTCCAAATATTAAGTGGATCTTGTTCCATCTTAACCTCTGCACAGGAATTCTGGGATAGAGATACCAGCAAACCCATTTCAGTCTGTTTTCAGATACTTGCTCAGAAGTATCAAAGGCAAAGTATGGATCTGGGGTCTCCCAGTGCAGAGCAGTGACCAATTCCTAACCACAATGTCTGTGAAGGTTTATAGGTATTTGACAGGCACATATATTAGTGTTACAAGCTCTTCTACATTGCACCCTTGAGTATCCCGGCCTTCTGAAGGTCCTTTTGGATGCAGCCATGGCCTCAGCTCACATACGTGGCCATTTGTAGCTGTCACTTTGTGAGACAGAAAAGAAATGGGAAAGCCTTGAGGCGCTAAGCCTGGGGTGTTTGATGCAGGCTGGGTCACTGAGGGGGGGAAAAAAAAAAAGGCGAACAGAAACTCTTTCTTCTAGTAAGAATACAAGGAGCAGATTCCCCTGCTAATATAAAACTCCAAAGAAAGATTGGTTAAAAACATTTCTGACGCTGATATGTAACTTGAAAGAATGGGAGTTGTTTCACTGCCGATCTCAGCTGCGTCCGACTGGGTCCCAAGGAGATCAGGGTAACGTTCAGTCAAATGCCTGTGAGGAATATTCTGGATATGGTGGGGAGTTGGGCTTTTTTTTCACTGTCTGAGTGAGGTTTTTTTTGGGGTGGAGAGGCTAGTGATATATTTTTTTTGTTTGTTTATGGGGTTTGTTTGTTTTTTTCTGCTAGAATTTGTCTATTCTAGAAGACTACTTATGCCACTTGTCTCAGTGGTTTTTTTGAAAGGCAGTGGGAAGTGTAGAGCTGCTCCAGATGGTTATGCACATGCCTTCCTGTGCTGAGTAGGTTTTTCTGCTCCTGTCCACACTTTCTCCTGAGCTTTTGCAGGGGGAAAAAAGAAGTCTCCTGATGAGATTTCTGTATTTCTCACATCAATAATTCATAATGTTCATTCTCTTGCTGCTCTGAAGAAAGGCAAGGAAAGAAGGAAGATTGCAGTAGAGAGAGGTGGAGAAGCAGGTTATTTCAGGAAAAAGGACTGAGAGGTAATATAATCTAAAAATGGATTGTAACTGCTCTCAAACTTGTCTTTATTGCCCTGAAGCCTCTAAATTATCTTTTCATAAAAGCCTGCTTCTCTAAGGCGTATTTTCTATTTCCTTTCTGGTCAAGAGGTCTCAGATTTCTGCATCTCGGAATTGTGACCTTGACAATCAATAAGTTTACGCTAATCCATCCCAGATTTTCCATTTGAAATGATTTACTTACTGGAAGTGTCACGTAGACAACAAAATTAAGCTGAAACGGGGAAGAGTTGTGTTAAAAATGCATTTATTTCCGTTAGCCCTTGCTGAGAATTTTGAAACACGAGCTTGTTGTGAGCGCCGTGTGGTGTGTGCTGCTCCAAGTGACTGCTGGAAGTGGGAAGGAACACTTGAAGCCGACAAGTGGGAGGGAAAATTCTCCCTCGCTTACAAGCTGACAAGTAGGAGGGAAACTTCTCCCTTGTTTGTAAGGGAGAAGTGTTTGAGTACTGATGTTCCAACAGTTGCTCCGTGGAGGTTTCGATCAGTCGGTGCTTTCATCGCCCCCTCTTAAACACATTTCCCTAGGAAAGAGCTCTGTGAGGTTCCACTGCCGCGGAAGAGGCGCTCTGCTCAAAATCCCAGCTCCTTTCCCTTTGGCTGCCCCTGCCGTGGGCAGATCTCTCCACAAACCTTTCACCCAAGTTTGCAGGGGCTGCCCACCTGGGACTCGGCAGTGAAACTGGAACTTAACCCTGGTTTAGATTTGTTAGGCACTCTGGCTACATCCAGGGACGAAGGCCAGCTTAGAGAAGTTTAATCTGACCAATATTTGTTTCTTGAGAGTTTTATTAGTTTATTTATTTAGTTCCACTAAAAGTAGCTGGAGTCAGTATTAACTGATACCAAACGCTGGTATCAATGTTCTTCTCTGGATCTTCTGAGAGTTACAATGTGAATAAACCGAATGTTCTCACACAGCTTAGCAAGCTTTTTCTGACGGAAAACACAGGTGGCAAAACCTTACTGTAAGTTCCCACAGTTTCTTAGTCTTTCCAACTAATCTTTAGCAAGTTTTAATGCTTCAGACAAGCCAAGAGGGTTTCCCTCCTGCCTTTCCACCCTGTCTTATTGCTCCAATCTCTTCTGTTCCTGTTTGTTAAAGAGTAAAAAGCCTCTGTCTCTCTTTCACCACAATTTATGAGGAGTGGAGTTTTTTGGTTTTTGTTTTTCCCTTCTGAAACACTATATAGCTTGAGTCTTTGAAATCCCTTGGCAGATAACAGAAGAAGAGAGGGGGAAATGGTGTTCAAATGCTCTCTCCCTCTGATCGTAGCTAAGAAAACCTCTGTCTGACCTGTCCTAAATTGTACTTGGAGTCCTCAGATCTCCAGCACTTGAAAGCTCAGTTTCTCCATTTTTGAGGAATCATTAATAGTCTGCTTTTTCTAGAGAAGACTTTGAGAAGCTTGGTTGACAGATGTTACCGAAGTGGCAGTAAGACATTCTTTACCTGTTCTACAGAAAAACAGAGGAAAGGACTTTGTTTTCCTCCAAAAACATGTGTTTTCATTGTATTTTATGTATGAAGGATAAAGAATGGAAAGAGGCTGATAAGGTTTTGTATACATAACATTCTGAAGTTATTTCAGATTTGCCTTACAGTGACTTCTTTTATAACTCAAATCTCCCTCTGCGTGTGTTTATAACAAATCTTGGATCATAAGAATTTTACTGAGTGGGGAAAAGTCCTTCTGTTGCCTGTGAGCAGGCTTTGGGTCCATAAACAGGTTTCATCTGTCTATAGCTTGATAAATGATAATGTTGCTCTGAGCTGGGATCGATTAAGGATAAAGCAAGGCTTGCTCGGGGCACATCAATACAGATTAAAATATGACTTTTTTCAGCCAGATAAATGCCATGAAAGATATTGCTGACACCTAGAATGCAAACAGCTTTGCTCTGTGGAGATGCTGTCCACTCCACACTCCCTTCCATGCAATTTTTATGTCCCTGCTGCCTCCCTGGACTCCTGTGTTTGCTGGCAATGAGGCTCATTAACATGGATACATGGATCACCCGAAAATCCACCCATCCCTGTTAGTTAATTGCAAGAACATCTGGCTGCTTGGAGGATAACTTTTAACACTGTTTCTGCCAGTTCAGCTCGAATAAAACTTGCTGCCATTTCAATCAAAAGCAATGCAAATAATTTTGGACAGAAGTCCATTTGAAAGGACCAGCACTGCTAGTCCTAAATATTGAGCTATAAAACTGGGATCTTTATCTCTGGCTATATTTTTTTAAACTATAATTATCTTCTCTTATTTCAGCCCTTTAATTTTTTAAGGAAAATACTATTCTGATTTGGATTTTTAGAATGGCTCTAAGGGGGCAAACTTTAACAGTGAACATTAAGACATAATGCTCAGTGAAGCTGCAAGATGTGGCACCCTGGAGAGCGAAGAAGTGGTACAGTGGGTATTTGGAGGCTGAGACCTAACAACTGTTTGGCTTGATTATTATGTGTTATATGAAGTCTTCCCTCTATATATTTATTCTCCTGAAGGAATGACAGGTTTCAGTCCTCTCTCCATGACCTTACCTTTGCACTGCTGCCCCAAGGGAGGTCACTGCAGGGGTTTAAGGCGAAGTTCGAGTGGTATAAAAGTAGAAGATGCTCCTAAAATGCTTCCTGCATAGTCCCTGTCTTTGAGCTCACTCTTAATAGTCAGTGGGGAGAAAAGGAAAGCCTAAGGTTGTTTAAAAGCTGGGGTGACTGTAGCTCTGGCTGCAGGGCAGGTCAGGTGTGGTTTTGAGGTGGAGTTTTGATAAGCCCACCTTGCTCTGGGAAGCTCCATGGGCTACAGGGGAACTCAGTGGCAACGAATTAAAGCAGAACCCTCTGTGAGGGATGGATTTCTTCACGGAAGGAGCACTGGTTCCTGAGTGTTTGTCATTTATCTGATTGGTAGCTTGGATCAAATCATTCTGTCTTATTATTTCCATCTTCCTGTCTGTAAAATGCAGATGCTCTGTGCTTTATGGCATGATGTGATCACCACAAGTGAAATACGAGTCTTTACTGAGGATGTATAGGAGTTTTCAGATCTTCTCCTAATTAGTTGTACCCCTGCACCCCAAACCTACATGGATACACTTTTTTTCTGCCTTTGCAGAATTTCGTTAGCTTCAGGTCAGACTGCAGCCTGCATTCCTGCATAACAATAGAGAACCAGAGATTGTTGTGTCCATTGTACCTTGGATTGGAGGAAAATGCTTTTAAAAACAAGCCAACGTCAGAAAAAAAATAATTTAAAATAAGTTTTAAAATTGGATCTTACTCAGTTTAAGTCAGTCAAGAGTCCAGAAAGAGAAATACAGAATGCAAAAGGAGTTTTGTTGAATGTTTGTCTTTGGGCTTCTAGAGTTTGGTTATGGAAGTTGCATACGACTCTGTGGATATCTCTCCTAAATTCTTGGAATGTATTATGCACTGTTTCTTCTGTGTTACCATTAGCAAGAAGTAAGTAACCTCAGTATTAGGGGGTGAGTTATGTGCATGTGGAATCACACTGTAAAAGTGAAAAGAGGAGCAAGCTGTGTGCAGGCTTCCTGTTCAAGCTTTAAAAATGTACTCCTGCAGGAAAAGAATTGAAAGGCACAGCAAAAACTAAGGGTATTTCTCTCACTCTTTCTTTTTATGCTATGTGCTGAGAGGTGTTTTGGGGAAAATCAAGAAGAAGAGTTAATATAAATATACCAATACTCATTGAAAGTCCCTGTTTCATCATTTCACTAATCATATGCTGGAGAGCACAAAAGCACTTGTATGACTGTTCCTGGTTCTTAAAAAACTGCTGTGTGTGCTGAAAGAGCCCTAATTTGTAGACTGAAAGCAGAACTTTTGAGTTCTGGGCATATTGTATAATCACTTACAATTTTGACAGGGTTAGCCTGGAGCAGAATTAAAATAAGTGCTGAATTTCATTCTTGTATAATATCTCTGAAATAATCGGGTATTTTCCATATGAAGTCAATGGGAGAGAGGAGAAAAAAAACAGCCTAAGCTCTCCTTAAATGGAATTTTTTTGTTCTGCCTATGTTTTTCCTTATCATGATGCGGACAAGTCACCATTAGAAAGACCTCCTCTTAATTTTCTCAGAGATCTCAGTAGAGTAAGTGGTTTAAAAAAATAAATCAAGAATTCTGAGAGTTTGCAAAGTAACAGTTGAGCTGTCAGAAGGTTAGTATACTGCTGTGTTTTCTCTTGGACATGTTGGTCTCCTACCTTCCTTCCTGTGATGTAAAGATCAAAAGTGCGTTTCACTATTTGTGGTTAAATGTAATAATAATTTGTGGAAAAAGGGACGTCTGAAGGAGATGGTAGTGTTGCTACACTTGATTCAATATGAGGAATTTGACTTGTCACACACCTGATTTTTATTAAAACTAGAGATGTGGCTGATAAAAAGGCATCTAAAGATGCAGAAAAGGTGATACAAGAAAGCTGAATTAGTCCAACTGCATTTTTTTTAAATGTTTTTGTTATGCAGAATAAGCAAAAGAAACGCTATCTGGATTGCAAGCTTTAGAACTGACAAATGTTCAAAACAGGTGTAAATCAGGTGATGTCAACAGCCAGGGCTTTGAGGCCGCTCCAGAAAAAAAATTCTGAGCCAGTGGTATTGCTGTCAATAAAAAGGGTGAGTCAGATCACGAGTGCAGCAGGATCTAATTCCAGGCTTTATCACCCATAACTCAGCACACGTTATAAGCTTCCAGGAGGCAATATTAAGGCAGTTCAGAACACAGAATGTGGGCTGTACAGATGGGATGGCTGTGAATCAAAGTTTGAAGCATCGACCGGGCCAAGTGCTGGGTCTGCACTTTGGCCACAACAACCCCCGGCAGCTCCAGGCTGGACACAGAGCGGCTGGAGAGCAGCCAGGCAGGAAGGGACCTGGGAGTTTGGATCAATAGGAAGCTGAACATGAGCCAGTGTGTGCCCAGGTGGCCAAGAGGGCCAATGGATCCTGGCCTGGCTCAGGAACAGTGTGGCAGCAGGAGCAGGGAAGTGATCCTTGCCCTGGACTCGGTGCTGGTGAGGCCACCCCTCGAGTGCTGTGTCCAGCTCTGGGCCCCTCAGCTCAGGAAGGACATGGAGGGGCTGGAGCAGGGCCAGAGAAGGGCAATGAGGTTGATGAAGGGTCTGGAGCACAAGGGCTATGAGGAGCAGCTGAGAGTGTTTAGCCTGGAGAAGAGGAGGCTCAGGGGAGACCTCATCACTCTCTCCAACTCCCTGACAGGAGGCGGGAGCCAGGTGGGGGTTGGTCTCTTCTCCCAGACAACTCTCAGTAAGACAAGAGGGCTCGGTCTTCAGCTCTGCCAGGGGAGGTTTAGGCTGGACATTGGGAAGAAGTTGTTGACAGAGAGAGTGATCAGCCATTGGAATGGGCTGCCCAGGAAGCGCTGGAGTCACTGTCCCTGGAAGTGTTTAAGAGGAGACTGGATGTGGCACTGAGTACCGTCATCTAGTAGGTGAGGTGGTATTGGGTTGGACTTGATGTCCTCAGAGGTCTTTTCCAACCTAACTGATTCGGTGATCACTCTAATTATCTTCTAATAAGGAAGTGAGAAAGAAGTTTGAGCACTGTTGACAAAACCTGCATTGAGATTACCCCAGGCCTTGAAGGAAAAAAACTAACAGTCAAAGGGCAGGGGGGAAATACTGGGCAGTGTAAAAAGGCAAGCTACTAAAATAAACTAGCATTGCATTTAAAGACCTGGGAAAATGATCATTTTCATAATGAATCTGCAGAAATGTGTTCTATTCCGCTTATTGAAGAGCTTGCTATCTTTAAAAGAAATGCAATAATGTTGTTAGATTGGAGTATTTCACACAGAATTACAGGAAACCTCAGTGGCCAGTGGTTGAGTTTACCTTATTAAACCTTGAAATTAAAATGAAGTATCCTAAATCTGACCTTCATTAAACTCAAAAGCACTTATAGCACTGCATGCATAGGCTATAAGAATGAGAACTTCATTGGAATATTGAAAGTATCAACAAGAAAAAAAAGGCATGCTTAAGTCTAACCTATTTCTCATACTTTAAATTAGATCATGAGGTGAGAGCCAAATCATCAGATTAGATGATCATGGCCCTGTGAGAGGGATCTCAGTGGCCAGCAGAGCTTTTGAAACTTTTCAGGGTAAACAAATACTGACTTATTTCATTTTACATTTAAATAGCATCCTTAAATCAAATCTTCCATATATCTTGGAGATGTCATACTTTTAATGCTTTTTTTTAAAGTGTTCCTTTGTATCCAGTTTAATTGCTTTTCTATAATTTCTTCAGAGGTTTTTTTGGTAAATATTTTAGCAAAAATTTCTTTTTGTTTGATGCCATATCAGACAGTTTGCTGACACCAATCTGATGTTTCAAGATCTGATAGCTCTTCATTTTAGTCCAAGAAATGTGCTGTAAACATAAGTTCATAGTTTAGACTCTGGTTCACATTTGCAGTGAAACTGTCATGTATTCTAAATTTTCAATATGCAATATAATATTTAAAAACAGGATGGAAAGGGAATTTACCTTATATATAATTCTGAAAATAAATAGCTTTTGTTTGTGGGTTTGTTTTTTTTTTTTAAAGTACCCATAAGGCTTAGGAAGGTCTCAAGAACATGAAGTTCTGCTGGAAATATGTAAATTCATGTGCATTAAGATATGTTTCTCTCCCACCATTACCTTTTTCTTTCCTCTCCACTTTTAGATGAAGTCTTGACTAAAATTCTGCAGGGGTTGTGAATTAATAAATCTTATTGGCAAATTAATTTTCCTAATAGTTAAGATGTTTTTCCACTTTTCAAACTCTGACAAACAGCGCTAATAAAAATTGCTGCTATTGACATTTTTTCCCCTTGGATTTTTATCGCCTTTAAACAGGCTAAAGCAGTAAGGCCTAAAAATGAACCATCTTTCAGAGCCAGTAAGTATTACAGAGTATTTTTAGAGTATAAGATGATGTTATTCTCTAGATCATGTTCATTGAGGCACCACTTCCCAAACCAAAAGTGTCTGTGCTCCTCAGACTGTAATAAAATATGAGGCAGCAACAGGCAAGGGAAAAAAAGACCAGACAAGCATGAAAGGGCTGGTTTTTTTTCATTTGTTGTTGGTTACTTATTTAAAACATGTTTAATAAAAATGGGTTCACCTAATTTGCAACGAGTAACCCTTGTTGGAGAATGGGAAACTCTTCACTGGATACTACTGAGCAGTGGCTGCCTGAGCTTTGCTTGCTCTCTGCCTTCATCCACACTATATTTTTTTTTTCATCCAGGGCTTGCCAAGAAAATAGATTTGCGAAGCTGTCTCCTCAATTTATACTTTTTTTTATAATAAACCATTTCTAAAATAGTGATACATTAAGAGCCTGACAGTTGGACACTTACTGGGCACTGTATATAGAAGCTTCCCCTCTAACTCTCAAGCACTGAAGATCACAGTACAATGAGAATATATGAATGTGAGGGGGGGAACATAATTTCATTACTTTTTTGGTGTCAGTATTTGGGGGTTTTTTTGCCTCCTCTTTCACACTTGATATTATTTTCACTGTTAATGCAAATCTGTGTGTATATTCATACCTCATTTGATAAATGAGATTTTCCTGTAGCATTTTTATCCTCATAGGTTTAATTTTTGTTTTATTTTGTTTAATTTTTATTTCTTCTAGCAACACAGTTCCTCATTTACTATATTTTTTAAACTTCAGTGGGTGAGACTGTTAACTCTGAAGTTAATTTAGCTGAGTGTGCACGCACCACACTGCTCTCCTGAAGTGCAGGTCAGGACTAAGATTGTTATCTACAAAACTGATCTGACTGCAGACTCTAAATGATCTGTGTGTGTCAGCAAAAAGTTTCTAAACACATCAGCTAATAAGCTGCTTGTTGAGTTAGTATTTCATAGAACGGCTTGGGTTGGAAGACACCTTAAAATTAATCTTGTTCCAACCCCCCTGCCATGGACAGGGACACTTTCCACTGTCCCAGGTTGCTCCAAGCCCCATCCAACCTGGCTTTGGACACTTCTATGGATGGGGCAGCCACAGCTTCGTGGACAACCAGTTCCAGAGCCTCAACACCCTCAGTAAAGGGTTTCTTCCTAATATCTCATCTAAACCTGCCCTCCTTCAGCTTGAGGCTATTTTCTCCTTGTTCTATCACTACATGATCTTGTAAGAAGTCCATCTTTCTTGTAGCCCCCTTTAGGTCCTGGGAAGCAGCTCTAAGGTCTTCCCAGAGCCTTCTCTTCTTCAGGCTGAATGACCCCAACTCTCTCAGCCTGTTTTCATATGGGAGCTGTTCCAGCTCTGTGATCAACTTTCCCAGTCAGTGGGAACTTCACTGGACTGCCAGGAGTTGTCAAATATGATGGATAGGATGTGTCTCATAGGGATCCGCGCGCTTGTGCACCTTTTAGTTCCTCAGGTGTTCTTGAACCTGGTCTTCTCCTACAGTGGGCATATCTAAATGAGATGTCACTGTTGTCCTGCAAGATGTCCAAGCCCTATTCTCCCTCAATCTGGAGCTGTCTCAGGCTCCTGAGAGTAGTCAAATACCTGCTCAGTCTGGGGGGCCAAGAATCCTTCCCATGCCTGGTGGGACAACAGTGGGTGCTCCAAAGCACTGGGACCCCGACAACAACTGTGCATCCTATTTCCTAAGGGTGCTGCTCTAGCTCCATGGGGGCTGAGAATGACAGATGAACTCTGCAATCCTCTTCCATCGTCATCTCTGTTCCAGCCAACTCCAGTTCCATCCTCTTGCTCTCTGTTGAGTAAGATCAATGAATATTTGTGCTGCAAAGTGCCACTGAAATGTCTGTACATTGGCAGGAAGTCTGAATGCAGCAGTAAAAACACCGGGCAGGGTGAAGAGAAATGTTCACTGGCGATAAGTTAGTAAACAGGGCTAGAAATGATTCTTCCACAGGTCCTTTTCTAGTGTATATTCACCTCATATTTATTTACCATGAACAACCAACCACCAAAGACTGTGTCTCCTTCATGTAAAAGTATACCAGAAGTCCTATGCTAAAGAAAATGACATGTGGTGGTCATCTTTGAATTCCTCTCTCTGCTCTGAACTGATACCTTATTTTTTTCCCTATCTTTATTCGACAAACATTTCACAGCATTCTGAGCGAAAACATAAGATTAGGAAAATAAATCCATGCTCAACTTTATAGCTTTCTTCTGCTGCCTTGAAAATGCTACCGAGATGAAATATTCCCCCGGGTCTTGTGTTGGCATATTGAATAATACTGGCCTAGGTAGTAAGGAGAATATAGTTTCATAGGATACTTTTCCATCTTCTTACGTGACATCATTTGCAGTAATTGGTGTTGCTTTCCATCCCCATCTACCCCTTATTTATGATATGTTCTTTCTTTGCCCGTTTCTCTGAGATTTCTGTGTGGTTCTGAGATGAAGATACTGCTAAAATCCAGATAAATTATATTCCCACTGTCTTCCTCTGTCTGCTCAACCTGCCAGTGTGCTGTAAAAGCCTTTCATGTTAGACTGGACCAATATCTGTTGTTTTTTTTACTTTCCTGTGACTCAGTAAGTTCTATAGAGAAATACATTCATAGCTTTTTTTATTTTTGTTGTTACTTAGTATTGTGCCTGTAGTGCAAAGCAAGTTCAGAGGTTGAAATGCATTTCTGAAGCATGTGTTAGACATGAGCATCACAACAGAGACTTTAGGAGCTGCCTGGGGGATCAAAATGTCCATGTCCCACTAAATTGAGAAGGAACAAAGTGTCTTGGTTCCTCATCACTGGTTTGTACAGAACTCAGTAATCAGCCTAATAACAAAACCATTCAGCTTCTCATTTAATCAAATTTGTGTCACCATAAAAGGCTTACAGTTTCCTGCACATAAAATGCCATATGCTGAAAAACCCAAAGTCCATCTTAAAGGTCTTGCTTCTATTTTACCTTCAGATCAACGGGAATTCTTTCTTGCAAATGTTAGCACATTAAAAGTCACTCCCTTGTTTGGTTTTTTCCTCTCCTTTGTTCCTGAGATTCCTGTATTTTCCTCCAAGAGTTTCAGGCATCACCTCAGAGTAGCAGCAGCTGCTGTGGTGGGGGCAGAGTCTGTGGGGAGAAGGTTGAATGCACCAGGATGTGTGTTCAGTAATTTATGTAAATGTCAGATTTAAATTTGTTTCTGTACCTAAGTCAGAATCTTCAAACCTAAAAGACAGCTGTTGCTCCCGGGGACTGGGACTATGCCTTGGGATAGAATTGGAGCAAAATCCAGTCTTCGGTGCAGAAGTTTGTTCAAGCTCTGCCATCTTGAACTCTGCCTCTGTTCAAGATGGCAAATCTACTTACTCTCTCAAACAAGTAACTGTTTTATTTTTATAAACCATCCCAAACCAGAGTTGCATTTGCTGACGCATTGTTGCAGTTTATCCCCATGTAGCTGTTCACTCCTTTTCCCCCAGTGGGGTGGGGGAGAAAATTGGAAGGGTACAAGTGACAAAACTTTGTGGGTTGAGATAAAACAAAAGCAAAACAAAACAAGGAATTCATTCCCCACTTTTCCCATGGGCAGGCGGGTGTTCCATCCACAGGAGAGCAGGGATCCATCACGTGTAACGGGGATTTGGGAAGACAAACACCATCACTCCGAGCATCCTCCTCCTGCTTCCTCCTTCTTTTCCCAGCCTTATATGCTGAGCACAATTCCATATAGTCTGGAATATCGCAGAGCCAGTTGGGATCACCTGTTCTGGCTGTGTCCCCTCCCAGCTTCTCGTGGCCCACAGCCTGGTGGGCTGGAGTGAGAAGCAGAAGAGGCCTTGGATCTGTGTGAGCTCAGCTCTGCAGTAATAAAACCAGCCCTGAATTAGCAACACTGCAGCACAAATCCCAAACACAGCCCTGTACCGGCTACTGGGAAGAAAATTAATGCTATCCCATATAAATCTAACAAAAAAACCCACAGCACACGCATCTAGAAAACACCTTGTTGTTAAAGTGGCAAACCCCCACACTTGTGTTTATGCTGAAGGGGTAAGAGTTTTAATCAAGGGACAAGAAGAGGTTTTTTTTTTCCTGAGTGGGGTTATTGGTTGTGTCATGAACAGGGTATTTCTCATCCTGGTCTTCAATCCCACCTTCAGGGGGCAAAAAAAAAGAGTGTTCCTGCAGAAAAGATCACCTTAACAGCTGTTCTTTTAAGGTAATATAAACCACTCTTGCTAAACTCATCTGGCAAGATGATGATGATAACAGTTCTTTAGAATATATTCTTCAAAGTGTTTGTGTGTTTTTATACATAATTTTTGTTATGGATGTCTGAAGCAATACTTTAGTCTACAGCTCTAGAAGGACAGAAAACACACAAAGAACCCAATGCAGAGTATTTCCACCAGAGAATAGATTTTTTTTTTGCCTGCTTGAAAGTTATACAAAGCATTCTAATTAAAATGACAAGCTTTTAAACAGTAAGTCTAGAAAACTCGAATATGCACTAAATATGCCATTGTTTTTTACATGGAATAAGGACAAAAATAGCTGTCTAGTCTTATTGCATTTCAGTACTTCATCCATGCATGTTTCTGTACAGTAGAGTGCAAATATCATATTCTATTTTGAAGACAGGTCCCCAGGTTTTTCTTGTCTGTGAACAGGCATTTGATCACCCATTATAAATTTGTTTTTACAACTAGTAATTAATTTTAATGATTATAAATGCTTATATTTACAGAAAGCCTTCCGTATGCAAACTCTATCCCTGTAAAATGTTCTGTAAACTAAGCGAGGCTTAATGGATCGCAAACAAATCTTCCGAGTCCTGATACGTCACCAAAATTTGATAAACATTCTCAGTCCTTAAGAGTGTTCTCCCAGCTTCAAACCACTTTTGTGAGTTGAGATTTATTCACGTGGGTCTCATGCAGATCTCAGAGCTCCATAAGCAGCCCAAAGCAGCGTTGGTAAAACACAATGAGCTTTTAATGAGTAATAACAGATTTCTGGGCCTCTTTCGCGTTCACCATTTACAACAAGAGGAGTAAAACATTTATTTTGCCTCTTGTTCCACGATAATTTTTAACACCCTCTGTTTTAAAAAGAATATCTTTCTACTGCTATCAAATCTTTTATTTCATTCT
Organism: Cephalopterus ornatus; assembly: GCA_013396775.1. Classification (NCBI taxonomy): domain Eukaryota; kingdom Metazoa; phylum Chordata; class Aves; order Passeriformes; family Cotingidae; genus Cephalopterus; species Cephalopterus ornatus. The sequence continues at coordinate 182,414 of VZRE01007498.1, read as the reverse complement.
CTTTTTTTCTAAATTAGCTCATCCTTGTGTCTTATAAAGCCACTGAAAAGTGTCTGCATTAAAACATTGCATTAGGTGATAAAAGCAGATATTTAATTGTATTAGGTGATAAAACACAGGTGATTAACAGGTTTTTTTGCAGCTTGTAAAGTATCAGCAAATAGTCTTTCAGGTGACTTGCATCAGGGAAATCTGTGTCTAATCCGGTATTTCTTTAAGTTGTATGAAAACTTAGTCAACTCTCAAATGAAGGACATGTGACAATGTGTTGTTCTCACACTTTGGGTGGTTTACTAATGTATTGATATAAAGAAAGTTTTATGTGAGGCTGAAGTCTATTTTCAACAGGCAGTGAGTATTAGAAGTATTCCTTCCTACCTCAAACAAATTTAGGTTCTGAATATCTTCTCTACCATAGAGCCAGAATTTATTTCTAAAGGAGGCAGAATACAGCAAATACGGCTGAGAGCAGCTGGAATAAATCATCTTATGTATTTTTCATGTAATTCAATTCACTACCTCAGATTGGGTAAAAGCATTTCAAATAGCTCTTGTTTTACTATTCCAAGCTTGCTCTTGTGAAATTTGGAAACAATTCAGCTTGCAAAGACCAGTGGTTCATTTACAATCCTATCAAATTAGTCTTTGCATGCAAGTTTTGAATACTACGTGTTATTAATGAATACAGTCAAGCTGCTTTTTAATATGGGCTTTAGCTTATTTTTGGTTCCCTCCCCCCTTTTTTTTTCAGTCTAGTTAAAATTCATTTCTGTAGGGATAAGAAAAATGAAAAAAGCTCAGATTCCATGTGGCCTTCGATTTAAAAACAGGTAGTTTTCTAAATGTTTGCTGTAGTCCTTCCCCAGTCACTGGGCAAATATTCCTGAGATAAGGTATTGTTCCATATCTAAATATAAGCAGATTTTTTTGTTTAAGAGCCTATGAAAATATTGACAGTACTTTTAACCTCAGAACAACTTATTTGTTTCTTCCCACTTCAGAAACTGAATCTCATGGAACTAAATTTTGAACAACCTTTTAAGGTACAAGGCCTCTGTTTCTGCCTGAAATTGTAATCTCCAAAGACTTACACTAAGTTTTGCTTGATATTCATTTAGTTAAAAATGAATAAAGTGCAGTGGGTTTTCACTTGGTTTGTAATGGGTGGGAGGAGAGGTTTGAATTTCCTATGGCTTTGCTTCTATCATTTCCCCGCTCTCATTCTGTGAGAATAAGTGTAGTATAAAAAATTAAAGCAGGTAAAATTAAGAGGTAGATGGGACTTTTTCCTGCACGTCACAGACTTTCATTCATTAAATTCCTACTTAAGGTTGATTTTCCTGTTTAGCAGAAGACAGAAAACAGAGGCAGGCCTAAATCTGTTCCGAGCAAGCTGCTTGCAGCTACCACAGGTGGGGGCTGCTCAGGCTCTTGCATCATCAGGGGATTCCAAACCAATCCAAAGAGGTTTTTTTTGCCTTCTTGTTTGTACTTACTGCAAAATTAGAGCTGCTTATTAAACACATCCACGATTCAATCAATGCTTCAAGGCTCTGAGGCTCTCTAGGAGCTGCAAGAGCCAAGCTCTATTCTCTGCTGTTTTGGTACAATAAAATCATTCCTTTCTTACAGCTCCTGATTTCATGGACTGGTGGGTTTTGCTTTAAACGGTGTAACTGTGTAAATGACTGCTTTTGAATTCCTCTGCTACAGGAATGACAGTAACTACCATATCCAGATTTCTTTTCTTCTTTTCAAAAGGCCCCGTTCACTGTCAATATTGTACAGCAATTTACTTCCAGCAGCTCCTTGTGTTTATTTTTACACTGCAACTGCACACAATTGTTTGAGAAAACTTCCTTCAGAGAAAAAGGTGGTGTTTTCAGAAAGCTAACTCGAAATCTTATGCCTTTCAAAGAGGGTGGTACAGCAATATGTGACTGGCAGCTGGGCCACTAATGACAGTATGGTGATTCAAAGCTGTAATAGTTCTAAACGGTCTGAAAATAGAAAGCTTGGATTTGGAGGATTTGATATGGGTTTGAAGGAAAAAAGAACGTAGGAAAAACCCGTGGTAATCTGTTTCGTTGAAAAGCTTAAGCTGTGGTGGTGGTTGTGATCTGGTCATGGACGGTTCACTGCGGCTAAATAACGTGCTGAAAGGATTGTACCTTCCTTTTTTTAAAAAAAAGACAGCAGGAGAGGGGAAAAAAAAAAAAAGACAACTCAAAGCAAGTCTATTAAACATTCAGATAAAGGAGCCTGGTAAATTCACCCTCAAAACCGTCCTCCTCTGTTACTGTAACTGTGTCCAGCCTCTGATTTTGGATTATAAATAGGACACCAGGATATAAAAGTTTAGATTAGTTGAAGTCTGTTGAATCTGACGCAAATATTACAGGTAAAATTCCTTTGCATGGCATTATGGGGTTATTTTTTCTCCTTTTCATTTGTTTGTTATTTTTCTTATTGACTTTACACAGGGATTTTCTTTCCTACAGAAGTGTTTGGTTAGATGGTTTGAGCTTCTTAAAATTTCTTAGCAATGCTGTCAGGTTTTCAGATGTCCTTTATTCAAGGTATTAAAGGAAGAACTTTTTTGCAGGGCAAGACAACTTTGGAGGACACTGTTGGGCTCCTTAAGGATGGTCATCTCTAGCATGGATTTCACAGAATCATCATTAAATATCCAGAGAAAGAGTCCACAAAGTAGAAAGTTCTTGGTTCCTATGTGTAGCCAGCTTGAATCTATTGCACTTAGGATTAATGGCAGTCAATATAAATAACAATTAACAAGCATTATGCGTACCACTTGTCAACCATTGCCTGATACATCCAAAATTTAGTTTATTGCAGAGCAGCTTATGTATTGAATACTGTTACTGTCTTATGGAAAACAGACAAGTAAAACTGGACTCTGAGACTGTAAAGCAGAGTTTTGGTGGCAAGAACAACAGTTTTATTACTGAGTTTTCCAGAAGTCATGTGACTGAAACCGTGGTATTTTCAGCCTCTTTTTAAGTGACCATCACGCACATTTAAAAGCAATTTGAATCCGGGTGCCGTGAGAGAAATTTTAGACCATCACCTCCCATCTGAATGGTCTTGAGTCAAAACTTTTAGGTTTGAACATAGATTCGCTTTGCTTAAACTCAGTAACTTAAAAGTGTTTCTCTGTGGTCAGTGCCGATCTGTCAGCATGGAGCTGATGATGTAATGGAAGTAGGGGAAAATAAAGGATACTGGTGTTGTAACACGTGGTCCCTACTCCAATATTTTTTTTTTTCTTTTCTTTGAAAGTCTGGAATACACAGAGATTTTGCCTGTGGTTGGGTGGAAAAAAAAATCTGCTTACTGATTTAATATTTGGGGGGGGGGGGGGGTTATTTTTTTTTTTTTTTCAAATAATTCTTGAGGAGAAATATTGAGTCAGCTGGAGTGGCAGGAGGAGAGCTGGACCCTGAGGTTTATAATATCTGTGTGTGTGCGTAAGAGGAGAAGAGTGTTATCGTGTAGTATTTTGGCTTCTGAGGTTTTTCTGCCTTGTTAAGCATTATGGTAGATCGTTGTATTTTGACGAGCTTGGCAGGGGCAGCTTTTGTTCCCCTGCTCGGATTTTTATCTTCCTGCCTTTTCAACGTCTGTCTTTGGGCACAACGAGAGCAGAAGAGAAATGTGGCTGAGGTGTAGCACTGACACAAGTCCCCGTTCACACTCGGTGACGAGCAGCACAGATACGGCATTATTGAATCTCTTAGAAATGAAGTTGACAACAACCAGAATGTGCCACATTTCTGCCTGCAGTGTCCCCCAAGATTCGGGTGTGCTGGAGAAAGATAGAGAAGATGGAGATAACAGATAACACAAAGTTTATTTTTTGGAAAAGGGAAGCATTTGTCACTAAGGCCACACTCAGATATTCCTGTGCAAGTCCCGCAGGATTTTAACAAAGGTACCTGAAGGCACAATTTAACTTTAAACAATTGATTTTATTTTGCTTTGGAAGGTAGTCAGATTTTTGGTGATTCTAGCCTACAGAAAGCCCTAAGGCTTTTCTCTGAATACTGAGTAGAATAACACTTTTTTTAGCTTGTAATGGCTTTCCACAATAAAGGCAAATTTACCTTGTCACAATATCCCTTCCTCCCTAGAAAAATGATTTTAACAAAGGTACAAATTGAAAGTCTATTAAGGATGACCAGAATCCCTAAGATTACTCCTGTCAGAAGATTACTCCTGTCAGGTCTCTGGGAGGATCAAACAAACAGAAAAGGTAATGTCACAGATCCTTCAGACTCACTTTTAGGAAAAAATCCAGTTAATTTGGCTGCATAACTGCTTTAGAAACAAATTGATCTGTTTTGGGGGATAATGGAACCTGCTCTAGGAATGTCGCGTCAGTGTCAGCGATTTGACTGTGGCATAATTATATCTAAGCAAGAGGCTGTATCAATATGGTGCATAGATTCAGGTACAGAGTGTTTATCTGTTACGAGTATGCATAGACCTCACTGCTTGTGAACACAAAACTCAGATGTTGGTGTGCATGTACAGAAAGCAGGCCTCTAATTTAGCTGTAGAATTATGTGAGACTTGAAATTGTAGTATAAAGCTTTTGCTGGCACGTGTTTGACAGAACTGAACTACTCATTACTTAGAAAGTTAATTACAACCAAAACACTGTCCTGAATCTTTCCATTTTGCCATACCATGGTGTGTGTGGAAAGGAAGAAAGAAGTAAACACTAGAGGAGCTTTGTTTTAAAGCTACCTCAAAAGGAGTTTTGTGTCACTCTGCCCTTTTAAACTGTGTGATTTTCAATTTCCATAAATCCAGCTCTTTGGGTCAAAACAATGACCTGCTCTGTGACTCTGGATAAGCTGAGTTGTGTCTTTGTAAAAATGGAAATGATAGTATTTACTTTATTAGGTACAAAGTGTTTCGAAGTCTTTAGATGGGAAGAGCCATAGTGAGCTAAATATACTTACTATTTCTGATCCCTTAGATTGCTACAGATTATTTCAAATAGTTTGAATGCAAAATTTAAATCACTGTCTGATTTTTAAGCCCAGTGTCTAAGTGGAATGTAGGAGCAGCAACATGCATTATAACTACCAAGAAGGCTGGACATCTTCCCTTTCCAGTGGTCCGTGGGTGCTGTCTCCAGTTTATTGGGCTAGGAGGGGAAAAAAAGACATTTTTTCAATGATGGACTTGTTTTCTGTGAACTTTTCTTCTGAGAAATTGTCCACTGGTCCTCTGAACCTGCATGAATTTCTGGTATTCCCTGCAGCCTCTGGCTTAAAAAAAAAAAATCAAGCTGGAGAGACTTCACAGGGTACATCCAGAATTTTAAAACTTTATACAATTTTAATAATGTATTTTCTGCTGACTCTGTCAAAACCCTTCAGCAAACTGAGCTCACTGTAGTGGGATGAGCTGGTCTTTTCTTAAAGGAGATGGTGTTAGTGCAGTGACAAGAAACTGCTACATTATGGGGGGAAAAAACCCTTTCCCAAAGCGGCAAAGACGAAAAGGGGAATAGGTGCCACAGGCTTTCATGAGCCTTTTGGAATTGGTGTTAATCTGGGATTTATACCAGACTTAACTGTGCTTGGTACAGCACTGATGAAAAGGTGGGCTGTGTGTTGCTGGTGCCCCAAAGATCTCCTGTGAAGGGCGTTCACAACCGATGTGATATTCTTTAACTGTAATAAGTTATCTTAACCATGATGTCAGTATTTTATCCTTTAGGATACACGCAGTACTTGAATAAGGCCTTGGCTTCTTAAATGTTGTCATCTTTAGAATCCAAAAATACCGTGTAAGCACTACGCATTTGTTTTCAGTGTTTTGGAGGCTCAAGTAACTGCTTGGGCTTGAGTAAAGAGTAGATTTATGGGAGTTCAACAGCAAATTTACAGGCCTTTTGTTTGTATGTCATCATACATGGAAAGGGAAAGATGGGGTGGAAGACTAAATGGTATCTATTTGTTGAGTTCAAAATCAAAACATAATACTCCTGAGGTAATTTGTTTTTCTATTTTCAAGATTTGCAGAACTACTGTACTAAATTTAGCATTTATTTGGACCTAGAGAGGTTACTTTGATTTAAGAAAAATGTTTCAGTAGAAAGCCAAAGCCATAAGTCAGGATACCCCAGTGTAATTTGGAGGAAGATGGGACAGGCACGTTATCCAGGTTAGGCTTCATTTAAGAAAATGCCACGTAAAATCAGAGCAACAAGAAAGGAGCCTCAGTTGTCTGGGTTTGTAAATATATCCTACATACTTTTGTTGAAAGGTTGTGTAGCAAAACAAAACCGTGATTCAACTTAATCTTTAGGGTATTATTCAAGTACTTGATTTTTTTTTTTTCCTTTCAAATAGGAAGCAAATTATTTACTTAGGAAGATGTGAGGATGTGTGTATCTATTACAGGTTGTGCAGCAATGCAAACTGTCTGTACCAGAACACACTAAAAAACTTTGGTTTGTTTGTTGTTTGTCTGGTTTGCTTTTTTTTTTAAAGTCTGAGTAATACTGTTCTGTTTTTAAAGGTGTAATTTTAATATACACAAGCTTCTAATGGATTTATTTGTTTTAAAAGATGATGCAGACTGCGGAAATTTCATATGTTAGCACCCACCAAAGTTCTGTTACTGCATCCACTCCTACTTATTCCTAAAATGTGATAAAAGATTTGGAGAAGTCCTCTCTGTGATGAAGAACTTTTGCATTATTTTTCAAGTGCCTGTTCAGGATCTCTTTAATCAGCTTCCAGCAGTCATTTAAACTGCAATGGTTGAGTCAATAGTGAGGTTACACGAGAATTGCTTCTCTTTTACCTTGTGAAGATCCACAGATATGGTCCCAGGCAACTCCATGACCTCCCACATCTTGCTCTCCATTCGCTGTGTAGCTAATTCCCAGAACATGTTGCTTATTTGGATTAAGGCGAACACTGAACCACTATATGAACACCTCCATGGGACTGCACACTGCTGTAGCTAAATGCACTCAGAAAACACCTGGAAGTTAAAAATAGATTTAAGTTGGCCACTTAGGCTAAAGTCGTGTTGGTAGTCTTAAAGCAGAATATTTGGGAGAAGGAGAGGTTTGTTAGAAAATGCTTTTTTTGGGTGGGGGGGTGGGGGGATAATTTGCCATACGAAGTACCCACACCTCCCCTCAGCCAGCACAGGTCATTGAAAGGGGGGGAGGTAAGAGCTTTGGTTCCATGGTGGGATGAACAGCTGGCACAACCCCATATCAGGGGTCATGGGCTGAGGAGTTTGCACTGGGTCTGCTGGAGTAACTACTCCTTACAGATGTGACCAAAAAAACCCTGAAACCTGTCCACTAAGCAAAGAATAAATCTGGCTTCCTCACGGGGAGAACAGAGCTCATTTTAACTCTAGCATGTGAAAATCAAACACAAATTTTTTTTCCTTCTAAGGCACAGCAAGAACAGATTGAAACATTTCATAACATGTGTCTTCCTAAACTGCTCCTACAAGGAAGCCATTCCAGACTTTCAGAGCTCTTGACCCCAGTGAAGTCCCTACACCTCAGAGCCCCAGCAGTAGCTCATGTTTGAACACATAAATGATGCCTTCAGCTTGTCCTTCTACCTGCTGAGAGGCTTTTGTCCCAGCCTTTTTTGGACTTTCACATTTCTCTTGTCTCCCTCTCTGTCCTTTCCAAGGCTGACATCTAGGTCCTTTTGATCCAGCTGAGTTGCTCCCACGTTTCTTGCCTGGATTCTAGCATCAGAGTATCTAGTTTTTATGTTTCCTCATGGAAAAAGCTTGCTAGGAGCTTTGTTTCTCCACAGGCTTCTCCCTGACTAACACAAACCTGCCTTTCTATTGCTGCTAGGATCCCATGCATGATTTTATAACCCCAAGTTCACATACTTCGCCAGTTCTTTCCTTATTTTTTTCCAAAATTCTGGCTTGTTTTAAAATTAGGGGATTTTCAAAGGGCTACACCTGCATCACAATACCTTGTCTTCGTTTGGCTTTTCCTGGGATTGCTGCTTTGCCTCAGTAACTTCTCTTAATCATTCCTGCTTATGAAGTGGTGTTTCACCCAGTTTGGGTAGTCATCAATTTGGGTAGGTGATGAGAACCTATACAGCTTAAATGGTAAAATTCAACTGTAACAGAGAAATGTGCCCAAATCTGTTAATTCAGTTCATTTTGCCCGATCAATGTGCAAATAACATGAGCAAATGAAAGATCATGGTTGTGCCCCAGCTGTTTCACCCACCTAAAAAAAGAGCACAATTAGACAACTGAGTCTATGCAAAGCAAGAAGCTCAGCTGCAATTCATCTTCTACAGCCTAAGAGAAAAGAATTACAGGTACATGACTAAAGATGGGCTGAAGGGATTTTAACTGGCCTCTGCAGGACGTGATTTAAACTTGTTTCTCAGCACAAGCAAAGACATCTTCTGTGGGAGAGACTGTCAGTACAGTTCTAACACTCTGGAACCAGTTAAAAAGGTAAATCACCAAATCTAGCATGAAACTATTTGGTGGTAGTGCTGATGGTTTTACCTCTGTGCTGTTGAAGGCAAACTTGAAAGGTTTTTGAGTCATGTGCAGAGATCGCTTCATGCACTCCTGAGAAGCTGTGAAACAACGGGACTGCTCAGCTGCAGAGCAACCCAGTCTGATCTGCATGGCAAGTGCAGGTTGACAAACTAGGATTACCTGAAAGTTGAACCTTGCCAAGACTGAGATTAACAATCTTTCACTGACAAAGAGAGCCACGGGGACTCCAACGGTTATCTTGACTCAGAGACCTGTGCTGAAAAAGAGCGGACTAAAAGGACATTCATGCCAGTGAAAAACTGGGCTCTTGTCACTAAAAGACAGTCCTCTGAAAGATGGGGTGAGCTTGAGGGTCATGGGATGATGCGGAATCGAGCCTTGCTCCCAGGGCTGTGTCTGCACGAAGCATGTAAGGAGATGCAGCAGGACACAGGTTACCTACTGCTTTCTCGGCAGGGCATTGTAATTCTCTCAGCCTGCTGGTGCTTAATTGGTTCTGGTCAGCATGAGCCTCATTTAGCAAAAACCAGACTTCTGGAGCTGTTTAAGTGCTCTGTTGCATGCTAGCTGGAACAAAATTGGGGTGATCTCACGGGCAGCTTGGTCTGCAGGTCAGATGGGGGGGAGGGAGGGAAGACAGTGATGAGTGGCAGGAGAACTCCTTTCAAGGCGAGAGTAGCTTCCCTTTTCGGGGTACTACATATATATTCTTTCAACATCTACTTTGGCTAATTTGCCAATTAATTGTCAGTTTGGTTTGGTAGGAGGTGCTTTGTGGGTTGAATTTGAGAAGACTTTGTGAGCTGCCCAGGGAAGTGCTGGTGTCACCATCCCCGAAGGTGTTTAAAAGATGTGTAGACCTGGGACTTCAGGGTATGGTTTAGGGGTGGACTTGGCAGTGCTGGGTTAATGGTTGGACTTGATTTTAGAGATCTTTTTCAGCCTAAAAAATTCTATGATTCTAATGTTCAGACATCCTAATTCAGCAGCTAATCAACTGGGTAGTGATGATTCAAAATAAATACACTGTGAAAACAAAGTAGGTTTAGCATATTGGGCCTTAACTGCCTGTAGGGTTTTACATGCTTTGTTAAACTGAAATTTTGTAGGCAGAGAATGCCTCCAATACCACAGTGGCTTCTCAATCCCAGGCTTTTGTGATAAGTTCCTTTCTAGAGGAGAAAATAAAATGTAAACTTAATTGCTTAAAGTCTGAAAAATGCTTTTCTTTGAACTCAATGAACCACAAAGATAAATAGTTTATTACTAAAGGGAATTTAGCTCTATTTACAACTGCTTGTACTGTGAAATTGGTTGTTTGTGATCTCTAAAGGCTTGCTTTCTTTTCAGGCAGCTCAGACTACAGTGCAAAGCCAGACTGTAAGAAAATTACAGTCTCTAGGACGGCCTGTTTCAGTTTTTATGGAAAATAAATATGGAAGCTTTACCAGCTTCAGGGTTCAAAGCAGGGAACCTGTAAAAAAATCACTGAAATGTAAACTAATCATCACTGACGGTCTTAAAAGCAATGACTCTGCTATACTAGATAAATGCTGTTCTATTGGTCCCTGCTACCTCGTTTACATCTCCAACACTGCTAGACCAGCTTTGAAAAACAGTCCTGGACATGGATATAACTAAGTCAACTCAGTGTGAGGGACAAATGCATCCCACAGCAAGTACTTAATGTACTTTATGTATTTATGAAACCTGTGATGGATGCCTGGTGACCAGCTGCTCAGCAGAAATGTAGGCCAATGATTTAGCACATGGGCACGGGTTTCTCAGCTATTCTGAAAGTTTTCAGCTAAGTTGGCCAACTGAAATAGTAGTTCTTCCTTGTGCAGCAGGTTAAACTGAGATTTTTACGTTTTTTCAGCATTTTCTGGGTCATCTTATAGAAGCAAACTGAAAAAAAAACTCTTCCCTTTTTTCTTTCAGAATAGCGGAGGAGGCCAGGAAAGAAGCACGGGGAGGGATGTTGGATGTATCAGAACTAGAACTGCTGCCATTCTATAACACCTAAGATGTCCTGTGGAGCATTGTGTCCAGCTGCGATGAGCTTTGCTCCTGACCTGCATTCAGGGAAGAGGTAGTGGTAATGATCAGTGGAGCTTCTCTTACCCAGAGAGACATCAAGGGCCTGATCTGTTCAGCTCCGGCAAGAGCCAAGGGATAATCTTTGCAACATTTTTCCAATAGAACTGGGGTGGATGTGGTGGATATTGGAGGAGGTAAGAAATCTGACACTTCTTAAGATAGTGTTTGATGACTTGATAAGTGGGATTATGTGAAAAGGGTAAAGCCACTAAAATAGCAGAGCAGGGAGACTGCTGATGCAGGAGGCACATTCCAGGTCTCTCTTCTTGTGAACAGATTGTCTTTAGCAAATAACTCAACTAAATAACTCAACTCTGTTAAGAAAAGCATTGAAAGGCTACTTAAATTTTTTCCAAGGTAATACATTTCTAGTTGTTTTTTTTTTTGTTTCTTGGTTTGTTTGTTTGTTTTTCCTTTGCCTTGCAAATATCTTATTTCAATAACGTATATCAAAAGAGGTGGACTTTGGCATGTATATGTTGCTTTCAGAGCAAAGGCTACAGTGAAAGTTAAAAAGGAAAAAAAACCTTAAGGACAATATGGTTCAATTCAGCTTTGACCAACCAATTAGTTGCCAGCACCAGAATCTTGGCTTTGCTTAGTTTTCATTTATACCATCACCAGTTTTTCCTGTTTTGAAATGCAGCTCTGAAGGCACAGAATGAGCGATGAGGACTTTGGTTACTGTGTCTGCAATGGCAAGGATTGTTTTCACTAATTATGTACAAATAATAGGCCAAATTAAAATGCATGGTTTCTAGTGTTCCACTCTGATAGTTACTAGTTTCAATAATGTTCAATACTTCCTAAATTAACTGCAAACATCCATCCTCTAGATCCACTGATACTCTCTGTGTGTCACATATACATTCAAAGGACCTGAGGCTCTTGTTTTTTTTGATGTAAAACAGCATGTCACCAGCTGTGATTTTGTTTTGTTGCATTTCCATAAAAGACTGATACAGTCTTTTCATGCAAGGTCGCGTCAGTGACACCATTTTGGTACAAGCCTATAAAAAAATAAACGAAGGCATTAGCCCAACCATATAACGTATTGTAAGGGCCACCAGTAATCAGTGCACGGCCAGTTTATTCCATTTAAACTAAACACTAACCTTTTCAGTACACAAAAGTGATGGAATCTGAAACCTGCTTTCGAAGACTCTGGTTTGGTCTTAACCTTGTGTTGTTGTGGATGTTTTGGCTTGGAGATGAGCCATGTAGTTGGAATTTGAAGGCCTTTAAAACCAGTGCTTCAGTGAAGTCATATGCACCATTTCCAGGCAAGGGTGAAGCAAATTGAGCTACCCTGGCATCTGAGCCCGTTTGGTGAAGGGGTTATGTGGCACTGGCTGGCAGATACTTTGTTTGCTTACAACTCTGAGAAGGAACGTCTTTGCCAACTTATCTCACTTGCAATAGGATTTGTGCCTTGGAAAGGTGGATCTCTGCTCTAACAGGAATCAGAGTATTTGAAGGAGATATGAGGCTGTTTTGCCAAATGAAAATGCCAAAGAAATTCCAGGTTTTCAACCGATATTTCTACAGTCGCATTTCTGCATGTTCAAAACTTAAGCTTCACTTTGATTTTTCTGCTAGAACTGCCAAACAAAAAGGTACAAGAAATCCAAATCTAATCACAGGTTGCATGAAGCTTTCCATCATGACCACACAGTGCCAGTTCTTGCAAAGGATAATTTATGACAGCATAGCTGTCCAGTATATGACATAAAATGGGAACTGAAGAAAAAAAAATAAAATGAAGAGTGTAAATGACTTCTCACGCATGCACACGGGAAAATGAAAGAATGTATTGAATGCAGCTGCATTTATGTTTCTCTTGGATCTGGGAGTGTTCAGTATGTTTGTTAATTTTGGGTGCAAATTTGATTACTAAAATTTACTTATGCTTTCGGATGGACGGGAGAGTGTAAGAAACATTGCAGGTGGGATTAGGATTTCAGGTGATCTTGACATATAAAAGATACGTATTTTGAAAACTAGGTTTTGCTTAGGGATAAGCTCTGGTTTAATTTAAGTTAGGACTGCAAAGAGAAATTCAGTGTTGAAATAAGCTCTTCGATGAAGAGCAGGAGAACAACCTGTTTTCCCTGCATGTCTTGAAAAGGACAAGAGCAGACTTGCAGCAAGGAAGATTAATGTGAGATATTATAGATAAATCTAAAATTTTTCAATGCTGTAATCACCCTTGGATCATGTCACAAATTATTTCCAATGATGAGCCGGATTTGTCTTATCAAAGGTTTTCATTTGTATTCTGAATAGTTTACAAAACAGTAGAAATAAAGGACAGGACTTAGATTTTAGTAAATCTAACAGTAAACAAAAATTTTCAAATCAATCAGTAGATTAAAAAAAAAACACAACACACTCCCAACCAAAAAATTAGAGCAAATTAATTGGGTGAATTATTTTTCGTGAATCACTCACTTTAGCTTGATTTCTAAGTTTTGCTTAGAGTAATAAGCAAAATAGAATAATGAGGCTATATGCAAATGTATTTGCGTTTATTATCACTCTGAAAACAGGTATTCTCTCGTTGCTTTAAAAATGTGCATTTTTAGATGTTCTTTTGAACAGCCCGTTTGCATATTTGATGGCTGGTGCTGTTGTGCTAAAATCCACGCCAGTATCATTCTGTGAATATTGGAAAAGAAAGGGTAAGTAAACATGATTAACTGCAGGCTGTGATGCTAAACATATTCCATTACTCAAGCAAATGTTTCTCTCTCTTTCATCTAATGAGAAATTTATGGATTAGCCTTTTCCTCCTTCCCTGATGGCTATTCCCTCCTATTGTTAAGAAACCAGGGGATAATATAATGACAGGCTCACTTGATTACTATCAATAAGCCTTCAAATGGTTTTTTTAGCAAGAAGCAGCCAAATTCATCCCAAGTGTAACATCAACAAAATCAATAACATACCAGTAATGAGTGAAGAAAACTGCCTACACCACTCACTGCAAGGTGTCTGGATGACCATTTTGATTGAAAATGTTTTGTTTTGGTTTTGGTTTTTTTTTTTTTATTTCCAAGCACATTTTTTAGTATCCAAACACCTCTTTTGACGGTGTGAAATCTTGCAGTATTAATCCAAGAGCTCATCCCGGGCAATGGAATGTGTGTTGGGTATCTGTGGGACACAGAGCCCTGGCTGGCCTCGGGAAGGTGCTGCCTGGGCAGGGGAAGGGCCCGCTTCAGGGATGTGTGTTGCTGAGGCTGAAGAGCGAGGCTGAGATGTCCAGGCTGTTTCCAGGAGCTTCTCCGGTGGGAGAGCTTCCTGTGATGTGATGGGGGAGGCTGGAGTAACTGGGAGACATGGGGGAACTGGGAAAGGAGCTTTAGTCCTCTTGCAGATGACGGACTCTACCAGTCACCTCAATGGGAAATGGTCCCCTCTGGCTCGTCGTTCATGGCGGGTGTTCACAGACCTAAACTCAGGCCACCAAAAGGGGTTGGCCTCTTTCACGTGGTCCTTAGGGAGCCATCTCTGTTATGTACTTCACCCACGAACTGGTTTTTCCTGGGCCTTGCCTGCACTCTGTGCCAGGAGCGTAGTGTGGGATCGCAGGGCAGAGCACTTGACCTGCACCAGGCTTTGGGGACAGATGGACTCACAGTTCTTGAGCTGACTGCAAACATATGAACCCTTCTGCCATCTCCTTTATTTGAGCTTTCAGACTGGGTCTTAGGTTAAGGAACTCCTCTCAGAAGTTCCCACTGGGAGATCCAATAACCAGCTAAACCTTTCCAAGCAGAACACCAAGCATCTCAATAGACAGCCTTGTTTCATAAGAAAGGTTTTATTTTAAAGCCTTTTCCTCATTTTATTTCTTGGAATTTCATTTTAACACATGGCTTATCTTAAAAAAATACTAGGGCTGCGCTCTCTTTCTGTTGATGTGAGATCTATCATGAACTTATTGCTCATTTTTTAATTAAAATTTTCTATTATGTAAAGCATGAGTCTTAGGCTGACTGGCAATCATTCAAGCTCTTGGAATATAAAGTCTTAGCACAGCCTCATAGAAAATTCAGTGAGAGCCTCCTGCAGGAGTTCCCTTACCCACAATGAGATTTCAGCAAATTACAATATCCCTTTCAAGAGTAATTGCAATAAATCTAATATAACCAGCAAACGTGAAATATGTCAGTGTATCACAGTTCATTAGAACAGGATCTCCATGGCAGACTAATAATAAATAGTAATGCTCAGATAATAGCCAAGAAAATGTAACATCTGAGCATTGAAAGAACATAAATAAGGATGTGAACTCATTGGATTGTGTTCTGAATAGAATAAATGGATGCCCTGTGGACTTCTATCAAAGTGATAGATGAGGGCTTTTCTTTTTTGACTACTGAAAATGCAAAGAAATAAAAAATGTATCCAACCCCCAGACTTCCAATCCTCTCCCTGCATTTGCAGTGGCTCCCCCCTCCGATGGATGATTGAGGACTGGGAGCTCAGAATGTGAAGGACAGCCGCCCCGGCAGGAATATTTGAGATCATAATCCAACTTGTAGCAGTACCTTGGGCACTTCGGGGGATACGGTCAAACAATTCCGCTGTGGCTTTTGTTTTGCCTTACTTTGCACTGTTTGTAAAAATACCACGTTTTCTGGAAAGCATGATCACATTTTGTTTTGTTCTCAGTTTGTCCCCGTTCGGGTGGTGTTGGTTTCTTCCCTTTGTTTCTTTATGGAGCACGATCCAATTTTGTGTGTTTTCTTCTGCAATGCTGATCCTGTCAGTCAATAGCTAGCAGTTATATTCATTTTTAATACTATTTTGTGCTCTTTCAAGCAACTCTATCCAAGCACACCAAAGCATATTTCAGCTGCAGCACAGCACACTTTATTTTAATCTTTCACTGATATCAGTGGATGCACAGAAAACACGACTTACTTGCAAATTATAACTGAATAATTTACAGCATGGCCAGATTATAATTGTGAGCTCGTGAAGGAGAAAATTAAAGGTTTAAAGGACAAATTCAATTCTGATCCAAAACTACCATAACATGTGGAGATAATAAAACATACATCAGTAGTGAAAATTGGTCCAAATATAATTTCTGAATAGACTCTGTGTGTGTGTGTGTGTGTGTGTGGATAATCCTCTGATGACATTTGATTGTTTTTCAGGCTGAAACATAAGTAATCAAATCTCATTTGTCAAGGCTGGTTTCTCGTTTTAAGCATTTGAGGGGGATGTTTCGTTCTAAAGAAAAAGTCTACAACATACCACGTGTGTTGGAGGACTTTCCTCTTGTGAGGTATAAGGGAGAGGGCAGAGACAGGACACCAGACTTGACTGATGAACCTTATGAACCATTATGGAAATCCCACTCTTTATTCTGTATTTCCAGTAATTTATACTTGCTTACAACTTCAGAAACCTTTAATTGTTTGGGATGGCATTTTCTTTGCAGAATTATTCCTTATGCAGTGCTTGAGTGCATAATAAATACTATTTATCTACTGGTTTAATGTTAAAACTTCAAATAGTTATGCATCATACACAAAACAGACAAAGCATTATTTATTAAAAGTGTATCTATTTCAAACTCCTGTTAAAGCGGCTCCACTTCCGTGGCTCCACAGAAGTTTGAGAAATGCAATGTCTTAGTGTTAGAATAAAATTTTTCTTAGACACTCACCTGAATCCAGGAGGATTGCTTTGCTTCTGCAGTAGTTTAAAAACTTAATTATCTTGTCTGCTTCTCTCTTGTCTGAAACAATAACAGCTTTGTTACTTTTAGAAAATCAGAAGTGATTGCGACATGGGGCTGAATGAAAACCCTCTTGTCTGGGATCCCAGTGCCACAGCTGATTGTCAGACAGCAGGCTTCTTGATTCCAGAGTTGATATGCATAATGTTTCAGCAAACTCCTGCTCTGGGCTTGGCCAGGTGTTGTGATAATTTCCTCGTCCTGTGGGCGTGAAGATTTTAAAATCCAAAATGGGTTATGAAGGTTGCCTGGTTTGATCTCCTGGACGGCATAAGCTGAGAAATAGAAGCTCCTGATTTCAATAACAAGAACATAATTTTGGTTAGAACTTAAACATGGTTCTTTCAGTTTTATTTCTGTTTGTTTTTCACAATGAAAGCAATCCCTGGAAAATGCACCTTTTCCAAGCCTCCTGCCGTTTTCATTCTAGTGTTTATAAGTCTTGGCATTGGGTAAAATTGTTCTCAATTTTTTGTCTAATTTCGTCTAGACCACACTTTGACCTTGTTATTTTGTCTAGTTATGTCACCCACATCAAGTTTCTGGTATTAGAAAATTACTTTCTGAATGAGCAGTTGCAGACAGGGAGGAAATTTCCTCCTTGCTCCTCTCTTGGATAAAATGTGGTGTGTGAAGCAGGGCTTCCAGGCCTGGAATCGCTCATACAGTGTGGAAGGCATTAAGACCCTCCTCCCCAACTTTTGAATCTCTGATGCCAGAATTTACACAAACCCATTTTAATGCTCTGACTTGATAATTTGGTTTTTTAAGCTTAGCAATAAGACAAAGAATTGTGAATAATATGACTATTGTTTTGACTTTGGAAGTCCTTCTGCTCATGTCTGCATTTTACCCAGGATGTTCTCCAAGGCTGTTGAGCAGATGAACTCTTCCAGGCTCCTGTCAACTGTGGAAGATGAGGAGGTTAACCCTTCTTCAGCGTGGCTCACAGCTCATCCCTGACCTCTTTCTAGAATTTACTGCCTTCTTAATTATGCTGCCACCACTGAACAGTTAATCCTTAATTAGTCAGGCTAGTGAAAACCTTATTAACAAAACAATTTATTTTTAAGTTGGTCCCTGACATCGGGATGGAGAGAGTATCACGGAGAAGATCAGCTGGTGGGTCTGAGAGGTCCTGTTCTTCAGTGGAGGGGTGTTGAAGAATGGATGAAGAGAGAAGGGATGGAAACAGGAACCTGAAAGACCTTTAGCCTTGGAGCAGGCCGAATATACGTACAGCAACAACGGCTTACTGGGGAGGTCACAGCCTGTGATCTGGGCACACCTTGGAGGCATTCTTTTAGCAATCTAGAACAGGAGAGGAACAAGCTGATTTCTTGGAAGGTGGGAACATCAAGCCTCAAGGAATGTGAAGCCCTTGAGAGCACTGGATCATTCTCAGGCTGAAGAGTCTGAGAGTATTGCAGTGCTGGTGCTGTGGGACAGATGAAAACCCAGGTTAGTTCTGCCAGGGTTTTGGCTCTTGCTGTTTAGAAGGTGGTTTGCATTCAAGTTTTCTTTCTTTTTTTTAACCCTCTTCATCCTTTTTCCATCTTTTCTTCCTCAAGTATAATAATATCTAACCCAAATGCAGTCCTTCAGGTTACAAGGTTCTTACCACACAGAGGGACTTTTCATGTGTGTTTTCTCCACTTTGTTCTCTGAAGGAAGGGCAACTCCGTCTACTACTTCAGATCTTTATAAAATTTAATTTTTGAACAGTGTCATAGTTCTCAGCAGAGAGATCAAACCAGAGCTGCATCAAATTGCATTCTGACCTCAAGGTATTATCCTCAAACTGCAATTCATGGTGCTTCCCCTCATTAGTTTAATGAATGCTACAGCAGTTTGTCTCGGTTGACTTTTTTCATAAATAATTGGAAGTCCTTTGTTGCCATGGCTTAATATCATTTCATGCCCTATCCCTTAATGATTCACACTCAATTTGTTAATCTGGAGCTCTATTTTCCCTGAAACAGTCCTGTCTGTAGCGATTATTCCCAGAACTGCACCAAGCTGATTGAGAACTCCAGCTCCTGCCTGTGAACCGTTACTCCATCTCCATCGGAACAGATGCTGAGGAGATTTACTGCTTTACTCTGCTGACTCTTTTGGACTAGAAATTTTGATCAGGTGCTTCTTATGTGAGCAGAGGTTTTGGTAGTAACTAATTTACATTACTTGTGTATTATCCTTCTGAGCTGGTGAAGTTACAGGCTCGATGTGCCGAGCAGCTGCCAGTGTGGTTGTAGAAACATTCACACTGACTTGTGCTGGCCCCACTGTGAGATCTAAGTTGTTGGGTGACCTGCAGAAGAGGAAGAACACACCCTACTTCTCTTTAAGCCTTTTGTGTATGTGCATTTTTATACCCTTGTGGTAATGATGTGGGTAAGGGCAGTGAAGATCTGCCTCCCACACGGATTTCGGTGCTGTTCTTTGCGTCCTTAAAAGCGTTGGTGGTGCATTTTTCAGTACATTGTGTTTTGAAGTGGTCTACAAGAAAGGAAGTGTGGTTGGAAGGCTAAGCAACGTCTAAAAATATGTATTTACAGGTAAACAAGTAAAAATATAATCCCAGAATGGACAAATCACAAATAGTACTCAGTTTTACCTCTGCACAAGCAGCAGACTTCAGTGACCGAGGATGTAACTGAAGACTGATTTAGTGCCAGCTACAGAGCACAGGTCAAAGGAAAAGAGGGATGCACATTTTTACTATTTTTTTTTTCAGAAATAAATTCCTGAACTGAAATGCTTTTGTGGCCCTGTGCCCACAGTATTCCAATTTTTCTTGATTGTAGCGGTGGGGGAGTGGAGAGGAAAATCATAAATTGAAGGCACTGTTCTATTTATGGAACATTCTGATTCACACCCAAGGCACGTTGAATCCCTGTTCTTGCCCACAGCCAGGAAAACAGATTGGTTTGGTACTGTGGAACCCATGGGCTGCGGGCTGGCATCAGATTTAGTGTGAACTTGAGCGGTTTAATTTTTAGGAGAACATTTTTCCATATGTTTGTCAATTTGAAGTGGTGCGTTTTTGATTTTTTTTGGTGATCTCATATGTATTAAATTCCCAGTCCTCTGGATAGTGTTCTGGATTTATGTTTTCAATTAAAAAAATAAAAAGTCAGAACAACCCCCTCACATTTTTTGTTCACCGCTTTTGGATCCATCCTTTTTCAGCTTCTCCTAATTCTGTTGGCTGACACAGGATTTTTCTGTCTATACTGGATTGTCACCAACAGTGGCACAGTTGTTATTAGTGTTGAGCTGAAGAGGTGCTTCTCTGTTAGATGATGTTAAATATATTGTTTTCTTTGTTGCAATGGATTTTAGTTGTTGTTTAATTGTTATTGATGGCAGCTTGAAGAATCATATCCTCTCTGAAATGGCCAGCTATTACAAATTGAAGCACTGATAAAACCAAAACAATTTCAACACCACCCATACATTCTACACTCAAGCAAAACAAAAGGCCACATTTTTTATAGATCAGCATATTGCTATGCAAAATATTTATAGACAAGCCAGCGAGGTTTAAATGCAGTTCAATATGGATTAGGGAAAAACTAAAGTAGTTTGAATAAATCAATAAGTTTCTCATTAATACTACCCTTAGTATGAAAATGTTTATAGTTAATACAAGACAGCACGTCTTGTCTAAAAATGAGCCTGTCACATCATTTTGTCTTTTGTGCTTCTTTCTACCCAGTAATTATTGATCTATCAACATGAAAATTCTATAAATTTTCTAGATGATATCAGATATTTGTCTGATGTAAGAGTAGGGGGTTATTTTAAATCAAACTAGTGTTGTAAAATATTGTGTAAAGTATGTCAAAATTGTGAAAATGGGAATAGATTTCACGTGCCTATGGGCTTGATAAACATGTGGTTACGAGCCCTTTTGTGTATGATGCGTGATTTTTATTGGAATGGCACGAGTGGGTGTTACTTTAACGTTGGGTTTTCAAGTTCAGGCAACTTCACGAGAATTACCAGTTCCAGGAGAAAAAAAAGAAAAGTTATTCTACCACGATTTGTGTGAGTAACAGGGAAAACTGTTACAAATTTGTAGCTCCACCGTTCTGCTGGGCCCAAGGTGAGTGCAAACTGCAAGTGCAGTTGAGGTGAGATGAGCTCTGTTCTTGGTGAGTGTTTAGAACAGCTGCTGGGTATGGGAATTAAGTAAACAACTGGAGAACCTGAATGTGGAATAAGCAGATATCTACATATTTTGGTGATTAATTTATATTCCCGTCTCTTAAATTAGAATGTCTGACTGTGGCTACTTATGTTTGATTCAGAAAAGAGCATGAGCTGGTGTTAGTAACACTTTAATTTCTTTTCATACTATCCACAAAGCAGAGGATTTTTTTAGCAGGTGTTAAACTCTGGGGCCAAACAACGTACTTCAGTGAGGGAGTAAAGGCCACATCCACAAGGGGAGGCTCAACTTCGATAGACAAAAAACATTGCTGAGCCAGCTACAGATCACTGAGGACTTCAAACCCTGCTGTGGGCTGCAGATAAATACCTCGAGTGCTTGACTCTTAGTGGGATCCT
This sequence comes from Cephalopterus ornatus, assembly GCA_013396775.1. Classification (NCBI taxonomy): domain Eukaryota; kingdom Metazoa; phylum Chordata; class Aves; order Passeriformes; family Cotingidae; genus Cephalopterus; species Cephalopterus ornatus. The sequence continues at coordinate 161,422 of VZRE01007498.1, read as the reverse complement.
TGCTGCTGCAACACACTTATTTCACTTGCTAATTGTAAAGTAGCTCACGTTCTGGCTAAAATTAGGATACAGAAAATCACTGTGAGGATCTTCATCTCATAGGCCCCCTTGATATCGCTTTTATATTCCCAGGGCTGAGCAGCGTGGCACCTAGTTCACATCTAAACCCTACATACGATACCTTTCCCTTACAGCATTTCGGCTTTAGGATCTGTCCTCGGTGAGCTCCAAGGAAGTAGGAGTTGTGTCTGGCACTGGGAATCCTGCACATCGGCCTGTGCTCCTCTACTGTGAACCCTTGTGGGATTCCTTGATTCAAACATTCGGAACAAAACAGGAATAAGACGTGCGCATGTCATCCTGGAAAAAACTGTGACAATTACCAAAGGAATTGATGGTAACCAGCTCAGATGTGAAGATATTCAACTACTGACACGTCAAATCCGATGAGCTGGATCGCATGCCGTGCGTCCAAGTCACAAATAGGAATTCTCCTGCAAAGCCTAAAAACTAACAGGCAAGTAATATTAATACTTAGGGACTTGTTTATTCCTTCAAAAATGTTTTCTGGAGAGCCCCAAGAGTTTTGTGCAGTCCTTGCCTGTGTAGGTACAGCACAGTAGGAAATAGGCCATGAAAAGCACAGAATGCTTTAATATCCCCAAGAGATAAATTTTCCAGAGAGATTGGTGGCTTTACAATAATAATTTTGTAATTCCTACCTTCTGTACTCAGGCACCTGTGGCAATGCTGTGAGAATTCCCAGTCAGCTGGCTCAGGAATATCTGCTGACTTGTGCAAACTTCACTGTTTTTTCCACACAGGTCTTTCTCTTATTAAAGAGAACATAAACGGGTATAGCTCTTACTTTAAATACAGTTTTTAAATTAGCAATCATTGTATTAGAAAAGAAATCCCTCCAACAATGTGTCCATTTGTTATGATGTTATCAATGATAATCACCTGATGAATGACTGTACACATCCACAGTTCTACTAGGAGTTGCATTTGATGCCCAAGCTACTCTAATTGCTACCTGTGTAATTGTGTCGCTCACATAAATTACTAAAGACAGGTTGATTTAAACACAGTGTTAAACTTTAAAAGGAGTGACAGCACTAATACAGCAAAATAATCAGAATAGATCTATTTGACAAAGCCAGTAATTATTAATTTGAATACCAATTAGTTCTGAGAAGGTAGGTTTGTTCCAGCTCTTTCCCTGGACTTGAGAACACTTACATTCATTTTCCAAAGTATCCAGAAAAATAAAGGCAAAAATTAGTTATGCAAAACCTACATGTGGCCAGCACTTGCCTTTTCAGTGTTTCTATTTCCTGCCATGATGAAAATACATGTGCTGGTAAATCCATCTGCTCAAAATAGAGAATTTGTTGCCCCATTGTCGAATTTAAGTAATGAAATCTCTCAGTGAGAGAGTTCTGCAGGTGGGAAATCGATCTGAGTGGGACAGTGTAAAACACTGATGGAAAAACTGCTAAGAAGGCTTTTGGAGATATATTGACAATGCATCTGCTTTTCTCACAGCAGTTTATCTCCCATTTGAAACTCTCGCCTTTAACGGGGTGGTCATTATGATGGAGGCTTGTGATTTTTCGCTTGTGAGTGACACATCTGTCTATCTGTTTATCATCTATCTATCCACTCTATCTATCTATCATTAAGTATTTTTAACAGGAACAAAACACCACGTTTGCCCTCAGATTTCCTTTGGTATTACCACGGGGACCAAGTGTTATTCATTAAAATTGGAGCTTGATGGTTTTTTATTATCTCTGAAATGCAAATAAGTGGCTGTACTTTCTGTAACCAGGCATTAGCTGAGCAAACACAAATTTGCATAACTTAGAGAAGTTAGAGCATAGGTTGATTGCAAAGCCTGATGTCGCAGCAGAAAGACTTGTTAGAATAAACTCTCAAGGAGAAATTGTTCAAGTCTCATCACTTGGGACATCTTAAACTGAGCTGGAAAAAGCAGCTCATTTTAACATTTAACATTAATTTAATCATTTAACATTACAGTGCTTTGTGCTCAAAGTGAGATGAACAGCTAAATCAAAATATTGGTAGGCCTTTTTTAACAATGCCTCCCTGCAAATTATGGCAGGAATGAATGTAATACGTACTTTAAATACCATTGAATGTATCATTTTGGCTAAGCCCTTGAAAGTGCAACTGAAAAACATGAAATAAGTCAATAAAAACACGTGAGTATATTTTTATCCTTCTACACATTCCTTTCTTTCCTGCTTTTAAATATGTACACAGGGAAATGTTTAATTCAAGAGATTTGGCAAGTTCAATATTTTAGTTTTTTTCTGGAAAGTAATTTATGTGGGACAATGCCTTGGTCTGAAATCTGTCCTATCTATCAACTGTTAGGAGAAACAGGCAATAAAAGAGGTGCAGAGGTACAACTGTGTCACTGCAAATTTTGGCGGTTTTTTTTTGTGCTTGGAGCACATATGTTAAGATTAGGTACAGGCACAGATTTGGCATTATTTTGTTGGGTGTAAAAACACGTCCATTACTGCCATTGTCTCATTTCTTTGTGTCGTAGTAATTAATAATGATTAAAAAAATGGAAAAAGGGGATGATAGAAATAATCTTTCAAGGACTTTTTCTCCCCCAAACCTGTTCAAAGCTTGGGTTAAGCTTTTGAAATATATCATTGTTTTCAAATGCTTTATTTTAGGTAAGCATATGAGGCATAGTCTTACCAAAGTGAATAGACTATTTTTTATTATTTACTGAAAATCATAAAAAAAACCCTATTTTTGATTTACCAGGACTGTCACAGGATGATCTTCTGACAGTGATGGAATACAGAGATTAGCTTCAGGAAAAAGAGTACCATGTGGATTCTCTGAAGATGTCACATCCCAGGTTAGTGAAAGGGTTGTTGAAGAATTGGCAAAAGAGCATCGGAGAGAGATCCTGGGTTAGTGGTGTATGAGAGGTGATGGGATTTGGTAGGCTATGGGAAATGTGAAAAGAAAAATAAATTCATGCAATGGGCATTTTGGAAGCAGATTTGCAACAGCGTTAGAAAGAAAAATATTATCTTTGTCAAAATACCATTTTTGTCAAAATGCCAAAAATCGTCCTGAAATTTGTGGTTGTAGAAGTGGAACCAGAAGGGCAGACCTGGGAATTTTCAAGGAAATGATGATGAACCTGAAGGAAATCTCTTTGCTGATTTGCATCTGGCTTTGATGTTTAACATCCTGGCAGAAGCTGAAAGTCAGGTTGGTTTCAATTTTGAAAAACCTGTGTTGTTTATTGTTTTTCTGCATGTTGCTGATGTTTTGTTTTGCCAAGTGGACAAAATTCTGGAGGAGTGTATTGTAAATGAATCAAATCCGTCTCTTCTACTTAACAAGAAAAGTCTTTTCCAAATATTGAAAATCTGAAAAAGCCACACTGAGCTCTGGAAAATACCTGCAGTGCTCAAACTATTTGTCCTCTGATACCTGATTTCAAACACTAGAAATATCAATTATGCCACCTGAAATCTGAGGCACTTTTAGCAATGCTGAGAGGAAAAAAAAAGAAACCCTAGTGTGACTACTGTAGAGAAGAAGGCAATGGTTAAGTCCAATGATTAAAGAAGGATTATGTGTTCATAAACCGTTTTTTTTCCTAAGGTGATGTTTCAAAACAGTTCTGGAGAACTCTGGGCTATTGGGTGTATAAATACACATAGCATTTTTTTAACTATAGCATGTCTTTTAATGAGAGAAGGAGCCAAGTCGTGAATCTGTGGCACTAGTTGTTACGCTCCGAATTAAACTATGAACTGCCCAGAGCAGTTGCATTTTTTATTCAGAAAGGCTTTTAAAAGCCTTTTGGTTCGTTATAACCTCTAATTAGCGTCCGGAGAAAGAGTCACACACTCTCCTCTAAGAGAAATTCTTTTTAATTCAGTGAGAAAAAGAAGATGTTTTGGCAAAAGTAAAACGCAACCAAGAGAAGAGCGTTTCGCTGAAACATTCAGCACAAAGACCCATTTTGTGGAAACGGAAACACCCACCAACAGTCCATGCACCAGCCCTTCCCCACATGCACACACGCACTCACAGGGGGGTGGTTCCCACCCATATCAATAATTCAGTGAGATTCGGATCCAGGATCTCGCACTAGCAAGAAAAACTTTCTTATATTTTAAGGAAATGCCACCAAGGGGCTGGATCTTATTTGGACAAAAACGCCAAGACTAAGCTGGAAGCTTTTTAATTTTTTGGAAGGCTGGTTTAGGAAATGTTATGTGTGTTAGGTTAATTAGATGAAACTTGTGCAGCAATGAATGTTTGCTCTCTCTAAACAGTGAGGGCAATCACTGTGACAAGAAAACCACTGAGAACTTTGTTCAACAAAGCTCAAGATCTGCTGCTTGTGGGAAGAGAAGGACACCTTAGAGCAATAACATTCAACTTTTTTCAGCTTATAGGTTCCAAATTTATTTTTTTTTCCCTGCAGTCCCTGTAGGGAACCTTATATAAGGTATTTAAATCTGACAGCATGTCAAGGGCCAGTTGGATCTCTCAAACTGACAATGTACTCCATGATTTAAACTTTATTTCAGGAGCTCATTTAGAATTAAAATAAACAACCATGACAAACAGGGCTCAATCCGCTTTTACCCAGAGCAGTCTAATCATGTTAATTCGCCATTCAAATTTCACAACTTTTAACTGATGAATCTTAATATTGTGCACATCTGAGGAAAAGAACTGGTTACCCAGCTGATGGGGGGACTGCTCATCCTTCTTCCTCCTTCATCCTCTGGAACATACTGGGAAGATGGAAGCTTCAGCAGTCCAGCTGCTGTTGGATCTGCTTCAAAAGCTTTTTAGATGATGTTTTACACCCTCCAGTTTGGAAGTGTGGTCTATAGCATCTCCATAAGTTAGTGGATTCTGAGGAAATCACCAAACAAATGATGACAGCTGCAGGAGGCAGCACTTTGCAGGTGACCATGGCTGCAAAAAGGAGCTTTCAGCTCCTCCTGGCCACCTGTCCTGCCTACCTGGTGCTCTGGATTTGACCTGATGACAGCGCTCCCAGCACACATCAGGCCTCAGCATGAGCTGGGTTAGCCAAAATCTAAGTAGAAGTTGAGGGAAGAGTCACAGAACGAGCCTTGCTTTCCTAGTTACCTTCAGCAGACCACACAGTACTTTATGTCTGTCCAAAATTCCTCGGCCAAGGGACTGCAAATCATTGCTCTGGCAGATAGAAACTGCTTCACTTAGGAGCTGGTTAAAGCTCGGATTGCTTGCCAAAGTGTTGCTCTTAAAAGAGGCCCAGGGGAAAGCAGGTGTTGGAAAAGTGTGTGAGATTTGTCAGTGTACGGACAGTTCTTTCCTCCGGTGAAGAGGGAGACCACAGTCACTGTATTTTTCTTGCTTAAATGAATCTGCTTAATTGCTGTAGCTGTTGCTAAATGCTCTCTTCTTCTAACTCATGGAAGCCTCCTGTTTAGTACAAGGAATGATAATGTTCATGTATAGCCAAGAGGACATTTTGGGGAAGGAAAGGACAAGTAATCGTGATGATTTTTGACAGGAGGAAGCACAGGATACTCGGAATATTACTGGAGACAGATAGCACAGTCTCATTAAGCAGATTAATTTCTGACACGTAGTTTCTAAACCCAAGTCAGGTTCAAGAGAGCTGGGCAGTCACCCGATTATCCTCCAGTGAGATCATGCCAACAATATTGATAAATACAGGTTGTTGTCCTCACAGACCTGTGTGTGTGTGTGGGGGGGGATCTCAATGCTCTCATTTTCTGTGCCAGAGTGCACTTTCATATCAATAACTGTCTTCAGCTCTAGGCTCACTTTATGCTTGTTGTCTTTCTTTTTCTAAGAGTTAGGACTCCTGCCAGGAAAGCCTCCTCTAACTGATAAAATGTTTTCCTCTGCGAGTACACTCAGCACTTGATCCAGCCTTTACAATCATCGCTGGCTGTACAGTTGGTGTGCCCCAACAAGGAACATCTGAGCTCTGCTGGTTCTCAGGAGGGCACGTAAATGGGAAACCTTAACAAAACCAACACCAGTCATGAAATCTGTTTCGGGGGGGGAAGAACTGTCTGGGCTCCCTAAAAGGTGTTTTTCCTTGTGTTGCCTCCCAGCAGAGATCTAGTCCTGTCACAGCCAGGATTATGCACCACTCCTTCCTTCAGTTCTTAGCACTTACAGGAGGACAATTTTCCCTCTGTAGTGCCATTGCTCTTTGGCTTTCCAGCGCGGCACTGTGGGGTTGCAAGCTGTTACATGGAAAGCAAGAGGTGGTTTCCAAGAAACCATGGCTGCTTTTTTATGTCTTCGTGATAACTGCTTTAAATATCTGACTATTGGCAAAGTTTTCAAGCAAGTAAGTGCCAATCTTCCTTCCTTTTCACCTTGCAAATATAGGAGGAGATTGTGTGATACCTACTGAAATTTAGATATCCATTATTCCGGTGATTAAGGGGGGATTTCATACATCATGTTCCTTTTTAGCAATAAGTTTAAGTTTATAAACTACAGGAAACTGGACTTGCTATTTATGTATCTTAGGGGTTAGAATCAGCCACTCCTTTATGTTCAAATTTTTTTTGCTTATCTATTTCCTTCCATCACAATTCTTTTGCTCTAAGTTTTCTTACCTAAATTCAGGCTGTATAACAAAGGTAGGAAATGAACTTGTTGTTAATAAAAAAATACTATTTTAATTAAAGAATTAAAAATATTAGATTCCAGTGAGCCCCAGGTCCACCATTTCTGCATAATCACTTCTCTGACTTGTCCTCTTTTACATTTTCTGTGCAACTCCAAAGAACAGAATTAAAAGAGGAACTTCTAAGAGATTTTTATCCTTGAAATATTAATTATTAATGAGATAATAAATTTCCTATGTTTTCTATTAACATTTCTTTAGTCATCAAGACAGCAGAACAAAGAAATGCCTCTGTAGCTGAAGATACTCTACAGATGATTGTTTCGAATAAAGCTGGAGAATTCTAAGTGATAGATAGATATATATATGAGATTTTTAAAGTATGTTTTGCAATATATTCATTTCTCAAGGAGTGGAATGAGTGGAAGATTGTTTACATGGCTGATGTTGTCCTTGTATACCTTGATGTTTTACTGTTAGGGTGATAAAATTCAATTTTATCACTCTGTGAAACTCACTGGGGTTTGTGTTAAACTGCAACCACAGGTTTAATCTGCTGGGGTTAGGAAGAAAAGGGGTTTAATTAATATCTGTGTGCCCATGGCTTTCACTTTCAATTACTACTTTGAATTCTATCTAGGTTGTTTTTTTCTGAGAACCGGTCTTTAAAATATGCTCATTCCTGCATTCCTGGTTAGTGCCTTCATTTCTCATCAAAGTAATTGTAAAATGAATGAAGGCAACAGATTAAGAAATTGAATCTTAAATTATTCATTCATTATTCACAGGACTGGGAATCTCTGATAGAGCTAGGAGAATTCAGAGGGGAAAAAAAATACAGGATACTCTGGGAGTTACTACATTTTTGGACGTGAACTTGAAATGGCAAGGTCAGATCACCAACAAACTAAGCAAACTTGAGAACTAGGAAAAGAGTGTGTCAGAATATATATGGCCGAAAGAAAGCTTTAGAGAACTACAGTTTAGTGCATATTTAGTTTTAAAGAGCAAAGTTTGGGGAATTCCTTTCAGAGTTAATTCTGAACTGAGTAATTGCAAGATACTTGGAGATGTAGCTGTACTAATTCCAAGATGAATCTCCATTGCTCAGTAGCTTGTGGCAGCTGCAAAACAGAGCCAACAAAAACTTTATATATGGACAGCTCAGAGAATTGAATTTTTCAGTTGGAATAATCATATGAAGGCAGGTGGGAGTACAGAAGGTTAAATAAAAACACCCCAACATTCTTGTGGATGGAGAGATTAAGGACAGAAATAAACTCAATACATCAGTCACTTCAAAAAGATGTTTTAATGACGGGGATCCGTGACTGGAGCAGGTACGCAGCATTCTGCCAACCTAACAAAATTTGGTAGCTACTTGATGAAATTCTTTCTGCTTCTGTCATGCAAGACAGAAAGCTCTTTGCAACCCAGCTTGGAGGAGAAAGTTTTATCATCCTCTCATCCAAAGGTCTCCAATCCTTAGAAGTACTTCAGGTTCTGGATAATAAGGATTCCTCGCGGTGTATCTTTGTGCCCTGTTGCGATTCCATAGGGTTCTGCAACCCTGAAGGGACTGATCCAGACTTCACAGTCAACACTTTAAAAGCTTTCAGGAGCCTGTGCACACAAATCTCTCCCTTCTGCGAGGTTTGCTTCTGATGGGGGGGAAAAAACCCTTTGGATCCTTAACGCGGAAAAGGCATTTTCTCTGTTATCTACAGATATGTCACATGGCATAGACATTTGAGATGCAAATATCTTGCTTTTCACAAGCTCCTTATGATAACTGATTGCATCAGTCAGCTCTCTGAACGTGCTAACATGAATATTTTTGGGATCAACTAAGTGGAAAATATTGAACTTATCAAGTATTGTCTTCCCTAAGCATTTTTTTATACCAATCTTTAACCGGTGCTCGTGTCCTCTTACTTATCTTGTGAATGTTTAACAGAAAACAACTTACTTAAAAAAAAAAAACTTTAACAAAGCTTTAAAAATCAGTGATTCACCGTGATTGCAAAACTAAAAATAATACCTTTAAGACCCAGTTATTAATTTAGAGAATTTTGTGCTACTTTTACCATCATCCAGAGGTATAATGTTTGCAAAATAAATACTGCTTCATAGAAAAATCCTTCAAGGTACTGAATGCATGTAAAGTGCTGCCAAACTTTAAGATGACCACTTAAAACTGTAAATAATTACTTAGAAAACAGGCAGAGGTTGCACAGGCAATTCTCCCACTAAAAAACTGGAAGACAAAAGAAATAAGAAAAAAAGGCAGCTATTTTTCATAAGGGAGAAGAAGAATGAGGTAAAGCATAAAGGTTAACTTGATTGACCTATCTTTCCTGGAAAGATGCTGAAATTCATGGTTCAACAAAATATTTGTTAACATCCGGAAGACAAGAGTAAGATAAGAACCTGTATTCATTCATCAAGAAAAAAGTCACCAGCTACTTACTTAATTTCCTTTGGAGACAGAAACATAACTCACTGGAAAAAGGGAGAAGAAATCGATGTCAGAAACTCGATAAAGTATTTTGGCATTTTTGCAGATGACATTCTTATACACAAAAGAGGGTGACAGGAATAAAACAGGAAAAAGTGAAAGCTCGGTGTGAAAGTATTTGGAGTTCCAGAATGAGGGAATCATTGAGGTTTGCTGTCAGAATGGAGGGAGGCACAAAACGAGGTCCAGCAGACCTCAGTAGGCCTTGAAATCCTCATGAGAGACTTGGGCAGCAGAACGTGGAACATACTTCCCAAATTTGTAGTAGGGGATCCTTCAAACACAAAATTCAGGTTCTGAGTGGCTTTGCTGAGGTCCAGAAAGGCACCAAGCCATGCAGAGTGCAATACAGACAGTGTGGGGTAGAAGCAATTCTGTGCAACAATGACTCGGAGCCAATTTATCAGAAGCACAATTAGTAGGTGAACAGGAGTTAAAAATATCGTGTTCTTGCAAGAAGAACAAACATTACGATGATGTACATAAATGGCATTGCCTCCATAAGGAACACAAAATAATCATTTTGCTTCACTTAGTACTACACCTTTAACCTCAGCTGGAGTTCAGTGTCAGCCTTCCTGGAAAGATGGATAGTTGGGGTAGTTCAAGCTGCAAACATTACCAGATTTTCTCTCCTTTCTTAACCTTTAGTTCTCTAATTTTTATTTTTTTTTCCCAGTCTGATATTTAATAATGGACACACTTTTTCTATGGTTACTCCAGATCCCAGCCCTGTCCCCCCACCAAACCCCTTGAGTAAGGGAGCAGAGGAATTCATGGAAAGCAGTCTCAATGATTCACAAATTCCATAATTCCTGCAAGATCCCTGCTTGCTTGATGCTTTCTCTGGTCAGCTTCACAAGCAGGTGATGTTTGTGCACTTACTGCTCAGGGGTCTTTTCTCCATGGTGAGAAGTCAGAGTTCTTCTCCGTCTTTTAATGTGTATCAGAAGACAGAGCTTTATAATTTAGTAGCCTTTTAGAGGTGATATTTACAGGGAAAAGCCCAGGAACACAACAAAAGCAGACTTATCTCCACTTAAATAGCTCCACAGACGGAAACCTACACCATGAGTGCCTAAGTGGGCAGAAAAAACTTCCTTTCCTAACTGGCAAATTAATGTCACTTGTTAATCCTGGTTACAAACTTGTTTAATTGAGCCTTATTTCACTGATTAATGCTAAATGGGAATTAACTATTTCTGACAGCCTAGCAGTGCAAGTGTCTCACTGCATTTGTTTCATCTCTCCCAACCCATTCCAGGCAGGAAAGACCCTCTGACTCCCCAGCTGTGAGAGCACGTGCTCTTGAGCTCCTCCTCATTTCTAAGAACCCATATCCATCAGGTAATCCATCAGGCACTGGGGAGGCAGCTGGTGGGACACAGCAGCACCTCCAGGCTTGTGAAACTACCTGAGCAGCTGGAGATCTCTCACATCAGCAACATTTCAATTCTGTTTCAGCTGCCCTGGTTTCTTGTCAAGTTAATACTCATATTGTTCTTATTTTTTATTTTATTTTCATTCATATACTTTCTGGAAAAGATAGTTTTCACACGACTGGCAAGGAATTTTGCCTAAGTGTCTGTTCAAGTGTTTCTCCTGACAGCGGGAATACTTTCCTCACTTCGTCATTCAGCATGTAATAATTTTTCCCTTATACTCTGAGTTTCTTGAAATGGGTTGAAATCTAAACATATTTCTGGCAGCAGCAGTTCCACCAGACATCTTAATTATTATGTTTCCACGGGAATGACAGCCAGTGTAAGGGAAGCTGATGTGTATCCCTGCAGCTATGAGCTTTTCATATTGGAACTTGAGGCTGTCACAAATTACCTGGGAGTGAGACAGGCACGAACACCTCACATCACATTCACACCACTTGCCACATTATGTAGTAAGAGGGCTAAACCCTTTCAATTCTCACTTTATTTCTGTGCTATTTAACTTACTGCTGATCGTCGGTACCTCAGACAGGTATCAAAACACGATAAAAGCAGCTCCACTCTTTGCTAGTCTGGGGCTTGATGCCAAACAGTGCCCACGGGGAAGGGCTCAGAAGCAGGGCAGAGGAGCAGAGGTGATGGAGCACTTGTTAAAAAAAAAAAGCACCTGTTTTCCTTGATAACCACAGCTCTTTATGCCTGCTGCCAATTTTTTTCCTCTGTTGGGGCACGGGAGCTCTGCACCTGCTGCCTCGTGGTTAAATTGGAAGAGGAGGAGGCGTTTCCCACACTCCACACTGTGCAACTTTTAGGATATAAACATAAAGGGGAAAGGAGATCTAAAAATAGACGGTTCTGGTCAGGTATTGTGTTGCCATGTTGCATTATACAGCCATTTAATTATTTAACCAGTTCAGAGGATATTGTTTCCCCAGGAAACATATGACAGGGAAGGGAAATTTTAGAGTTGAATATTATGTATTAGGGTTATTCTGCTAATTTTAAACTCCTCCTAAAAGAGAAAAAAACTAGCTAAAAGAGGAAAACAGGTCAATGTTAAAATGGGCTTCTTATATGGTCGTCAAAAATACAGTGATCTCTCTACGACTTTGAATAAATTTATTACCAGAGAAAGAGGAAATAATTTGAAAAAATTGCTATATCATATTTTATGTGAACACTTCTATGCAATTTTGAGCAACAAGCAGTTGTCAGCAGCAGCTGAAACATCACAGTCAGAAAACAAATAGCTGACAGTCAGTAATTTGCAACTAAGATATATTGATGTCTGATTCTCTCCAGCCATCGCAAAGTAACTTGTCTCCTTGTCACTCAGTTCACTGAGGTTTTCATCACCGCTGCCTTCCACGAGGATGCTGAGGCCTTATATCTGCTATCAGGCTGAGGTTCTTTCTTTTCCCCACCAGTGGATCCTGATAATAGCCCAGCAAGGCTTTTCACCATCCCTGAATGCTCACTTCTGCCAGGAAACCTCTGAGAGTTTTCTTCCAGTGTCACAAAGTTGATCAAAATGAAATACTAGAACCTTAATAGCTGTTAAGGATAATTCAGGGACGGGATCAGCATGAAGCTCAAAGTTGCCCTGAAATACCCAAGAGAGGGGTTAGCCCTCTAATGAAATATCTTTCCTTAATTAAAAGTGCGTAATTAGACTCAGTGAATAGCCCTGTTTCCATCAGGTGTCTAAAGACACTGAACTTTCCCCTGAGCGTTTTAGGAAATTTCAAGCTTGAAATTTCCAGCTTAAATTTTTCAATACCAGAATGCTTTAAAAAAGATTTTAAGATTTTTTTTTTTTTGGCAAAAAATACATTTTATTAAAGAGAAAAATCTTATGTTGCTTATGTTCCTAAGTCAGTGGTAATTTCCATCATCTTGTTGTCCACCATATTTCACAGTCTCCGAAGTATCCCCACGGTGTCTCTGTAGACCCTCCTCTAATGTTACCGAGCTGAAAACTAGGATGCCCTAAAGAAAGCCAGGCAGGAAACATCTTTGAAGAAAATATAACAGCCAATTATAGCCATCCAATATCTATGCAGACAGATTCCATGGATTGCAACGGCAGTTTAGAGATAGCAGGAAGTTTGAGGAAAACTTCAGCAGAAGAATCCTTGTGGTTTCCGAAAACCACAGATTTCCTGGATCTCAGTTTGCTGCTTTTGAATGAGAACCTTGTTAGGAGGGAATGGCCACAAATAAGAATGAAAAAAGTGTCAGTCCCGTGGAATAAGCCTGCGGTTTTGTCAGAAAAGGAGTAGTTGCTTGTAAGAATGGATTGCTTTGGTTTTGAGCGGCGTTATTTCATTTCTCACTGGTGAACCTTGATCCAAATAAATCCAGACTGAAGGCTGCCGGTGGGAGAAGCTGCGGGAGTTTGTCCTGGCTGTGTGTGTTCTCCTGTGCACAGGGGGCAGGGTGCTTTCTGCCTCCTCCAGGGTGAACCAAAGAGCTTCCTTCCTTGACAAAACTCCTGTTTGCAAAAGCTGATTTGGGGAGGAAATAATCAGCCGTCGGCCCCCACTCCCTTTGCTCTTATCCCACGGCCACACTTCTCAGCCAGGCTTTGTAAGTCCAGTGGTAGAGCTCCCAGGGCAAAGCCAGTGCAGCTTAACTCGGACATGGAGCTGTGGGATATTTGATGTGGGAACATGTCGGGCTTTGCCCTTAGAGAAGGTGCTGACAAAGCTGGGGAACTGAGGAGCAAGATTTTGGAAAAATTCGGAAAAATTCAGTTACTGAGAGCAGTTTGACTGCAGGTGACCCACAGAGAGTGTGCAGGCAGGCAGCCTGCTTCTGGCATTGAGGACAGATGTTGAGTAAATATTTAATACATATTATATACATAATATTTTCTACATTTTGATAGACCTTGCAGAATTGCCTGTGACTGTATCATTCAGAGAAAGAGGAAGGTGAAGTAGCATGAAAGAATAATTCATTGCACTTCTGTGTGGATGAAGACATAATGAGGCTTTATAAGAAGTCACATATGCATGAAAGAAAATGTCTTTGGGGTGCCAGCGTTAATCTTTACTGTTCATTTTCACTAACCATGAGAAAATCCTGTGTGTATAATTATAACCACACATAAACCACAACATATCCCAGCCTCTCTGTGGAGTATAATTCTTTATATTTAGTTGAATTTTAGTGGACTCCCTCATGAAGAGGCACTTATGGCCTTACTGCAGCAGATGAGACCTCAGAGACTAAGAATCAACCTGGCTGCATCAAAATGGCTTAAGCACAGGATAAGAGAAAAAGGAGGCAATATGTCTTTGATCCCAACTGATGGATTTTTTTTTCCTGCCTTTTCTATTTAAGGTTTCTGACCTGATGATCTCATTAGCTCCCTGGATTATTTCTGTATATCCAGGACAGTGGATGAATTAAGGGGCTTTCTAGCTTTATTTTGATAGGATTTACTGATTTGAGAGAGATTCCCTGTGCTTATGTTTACAAGCACCACTGGAACACCTGCAAAAAATGTCAAAATAGAAGAAATGTGTCAGTTACCCCTGAATTTGTCATTCAGAAGATGAATTGCTGACTAGAGCTCTAGGTTAAGGAATTTCTAACGTGGTTTGCACAAACTCACAATGGGTGATGCACTAGGAAATATCGATTTGCTAAGGAATTCTGTAGCAGCACTCCAGAAATCAATGGACAGGTAATGCCAATTTGGAAGTCAGAAGTATTAGTTTTCTAACATGTAATGTTAAATAGTTCAAGTTCTGGCTTCTGTGAGAGAAAAGTGTGTCTCTCAGGTGTCTGCCTTGTGCCAGAGGGTTCACACGGAAGCACTTTAATGGGACAGATCCGGGCATCTGTCTCCCTTTGGAAGAGAAGGGGATACTTTGAAGGTCCTCCCTAGTGCTGCTTCTGGCATTTTTGCATTTTGATAAGTTAATCTTTATAACCCTCACATGTCGACTGTGTGGATCCCCACATGGAGGGGAGTGTTAGAGGAGGGGTAAGAACAGATTTCTTGGCTGGGCTTAAGTAAACAGGAGCAGTGGCACTTACAGAAGCGTGCAGGTTTAAAACCGGCAGCGCCGTCACCTTGAGGGGCTGGTTGGAGCAGGGCGGTGTCCTACCAGAGACCACGGGACTCTGCTGCACATTCCAGAGGTTCTGCTGTGCTTCTGCCACAGGCTTCTTGGCCAAATCTTTCCATTTTTCTCTGCGTTGGCACCCAACTGAAATCTAGAGATTTTGCCCATTTCAATTGCTCTGATTTAGACTGATTATGCATTGAAAACACTGCTGTCCCCTTGGAAGGATTGCCAACAAGCCCAAGGGGCAACTCGGACAAAATGAGATTTTAGTCCTCACAATTCTCACCACAAGCACTTGCCAAATTCAGTAATGTGACACTGAAGGACGGAAAAGATGGATTTGAAAAATGTGTGAGAACGGCTTTCGTTGTTAACATGCACTGGCTGCAAGAATTGGACATGACCTTGTGTTTCTTATTTCTCGCTCACACAGCGTTTCAGTACTAATTCTTCCTTTAAAAGCAGCATTTTTCTTTTCTTGACTCAAAAAAAAAAAAGATAATTCTGAAGTTAAGCCTCTTTTGCTGGTGTTACGTTTTCAATTATGTTGATATATGCTCCCAACCTTCTGTAGCCTACCTCTCAGTTATTTGCTGAACAAGTGTTATCTTTCAATCACGTGCTCTTGCCCCCTTTATTTTCATTATTCAAAATTTAAATGTGTTTATTTCCTTACCAAAGCCACACTTCTCCAAGCCTATCCAGCTCCCACCCACTCAGTCTACAATTTTCTCCTTCTAATAAAGCAAAAATCTATTTTGAACCTTGTTTAACAAATAGAACAATCCACATAAATCCTTTCTAATTCAGATGCAACATGGCAGTTATGTCCACATTTAATTGCATTTTGCTTTTTCATCCCAGTTCTTATGTCTTCTCTGATTATTTGATTAACTTTTAGAAAGTATTTAAAAATAATGCGTTACAAGAACATTAAAACTCCAGGCTTTGGACTCAAAGGTGGCTGCAGAACTGTGTAGCACCAAATCCTGACCTCTCTGCACTGAGCATTCAAGGAACGTGTAGAGAAGTAACGAATTAATTGATATCACAGATTTATCATGAAGAAAACCTGATGGAACTGTGAATATTTTTTGAAATATGTTTTGAAGGATGTGATTTCCTGGGCTGGGCCTGCAGGATATTCTAAGACTTGGTAAGAAAGGGCTTGAGCAAGTTTTTAGTACTAGACCTTAGCTGTTAAAGAAGTGGATTTGTCAGTGAGTGTTTTCCCGCTCCAGTGTTTTTGTAAACAATAAATGTCTGTTTGTCACCTTATTTCCTTGCCTACCTTTTAGACTGAGAAGGAAATTTTCATGTCTTACCGTAGATGGCTTAAAATCTCTAGGGGGAAAACCAAGCAAGCAAGTAAAAGCTTGTCCCAGTGTTCCTGTTCTTGAACAAACAACCCTTGAATAAACAAAAAAAGTTCTAGAACTTTGCAGCCTCAGTTGGACCCCGTGCAGCTGAAAACCCCGTCAGCAAAGCCATCACCTGAGGGGGGTTCCCAGTTGCTAAACAGCTTGGGAATTCTCTCAACTTCTTACCTTTCAAGTATTTAGACTTTAAAACGAGATTTTAGAAAGACGTGGATGGATTACCTCTTATCCTCGTTTAGAAAATGATACCCCCTTCTGGATTTTAGGGTCTGTTTTCACTAATGTTACAGCTCAGAACCCCAGAACGAATTTAACCCCCTTTTATCTGTACAATGTCTGCAAGACAGGAAAACACCACTAAGTTTTAAATGAGCAGGATTCCAACAGGTTTTCTCAGCTTTAGGGATGTTTCAGGTGCCAATGCTAAGAGGTTATAATATTTCATGCCTCTGTTTCACACTGAATACATTGAATTTCTGTAATCCTTTGCTTCTGTGTTTTCCAGTTGCCAATAATCCGGCTGTGTCTCATTCCCAAACTTGGGCTGTGTGGCCGCTTGGATTCCCTGCCTTGTACAGAATGTGTGTTGTCATGAAGTTACTGAACAGACTTGGTTTGCAGGTGCAAGGGTCAGGCTGAGCTCTGAGTTTTATGTTCTCAGTGACAGATTTTGGAAAAAAAAAAAAAAAAGTAAATTGCAGAGACAAAGAAATAAAAGATTGGGTGGGGAAATGGGTGGGAGGATGTAGCCAGAAAAGCCTGGCAAACAATCTTGTGCTTCAGAGGAGAGATTTTAATAATAGATACAGGCAGAGCAGAAGCAAGGATAAACTTGTGAAATTCCAGACAGGAATGGGAGATGTAAATGAATCTAGTATTTCAGTCATTAGAGGTGGGCAACTTCCTTTCCAGTGGCATAAAAAGAGTGGAAGTAGATAAAAGATTGATAAAGTCACAGATTGCTGAGGGGCAAATACTGATAGGAACCTGCTCTCCTACAGAAGAAAATGATTACTTACCAGTGGTTTTATAGCAGCAAAGAATGACCCCAGTGGTGGCTGAGGTTTCTTGTGATGGTCATTTGCTTGTAAAGGACAACTGGAAATGGCAACGCCAGTCACAGTGATGAACACAGGCTGGAAAATCCTCAAGAAAAAGGGTATGTAATAAGAAAATAATAAACTCTGCTAATGATCTGTTAAGAACAGCGGCAGAAATAGTTCACTGGCCCATATTTTATCCACTCTTCCAAAGCTCTTCCTTCTACTGAGCAGACAAATTGTCTTTTTCTGCAGAGAGGCCAAGTAGAAAGTCACTCCTGGCACCCCTTGACCTGACCTTGAAGGCTTTGTCATTGGAGGGTGTGTGGCTGTGTTTGAAACACAAGCAAACTTAAATTCCTATTAGCTGATGGTCTTTGGACCTTTATTGTCCAGGCAAGCTAATTAATTTACCACTTTAATAAGGAGCTTGTAGAATATAAAATCTTGCTTGTTAGCATGTTAAAAAGGCTGTAAACTGAGCACTCTCTTTAGATTGTAATAGAACCAGCTTTATGAGAGCAGGGGGATTATAAAAGCTTCCTCCACAGAACATCTCTGATTTAAATTAATAAAAGCACTAATGAAAAATCATCTTGGGGATGAGATAATAGGCCTGCTATGAGACCTGCAGAACCCAGTCCCCATGGACTACAGACACTGAAAATCACAGCCTAAATTGATTGCTGTTTACTGAGGTCTTTAGCATCAGAACCAACATGTTTAAACCCAGGTATGACCAATTCAAGGTCATCATCATTTCCCAAAAGACACATTTATTTTCCTGCTCTTTAATGATACCCTGCAAACACAGCCTCTTTTCTGGATTGCATTTGCCTTTTTTTCGCTGCGATAACTTTTGTCCAAAGGGGAATTAAAGTGGTGTTAACCAAAACCAAAGTGCCTTCTGCCCCTCCTTTTACTGATTCAAACCAACCCACCCACTCCATAAGTACGGAGAAAAGCCCAAGAAATTCACATCAGCCTTGGAGCTTGTAGTGGTTTGCACCTTTTAGGAGTAAAGGTGTGGGTACACCCTACACACAGGTCAAGGAGCAACCAGAGTCCCCTTCAGAACCTGAAACAGATGAAACCAAATGAGCCTGGGGACATGAGCTGAAGTTTCCCTGGATCTGCCATACAAGAGAGGTGTCAAGGAAGGTGTCACAAAGACATAAGTATGAAGATTCAAAAGAAGGACTGGGAAAAGCGTAGAAAAAAAGGGTGGTCAGGGCAGGGTTTTAGCAGTGGAAAGCAGATATTGTAATGCTGGGAGCAGGTTTTGCAGCTAAGCACCTAAAAAGAGCCAGGCAATGTGTTTTCTAGTGGAAAACACAGCCTGAAGGCAATTTTGGTGCTCTCCCTTCTTTATCCTTGAAGATCTGGATGCTATAACTGGAAATAAATTCAGAATCCTGTAGGGAAATAGTGACTTTTTATGGAAACTGCTAGGAAAGGCTGAAACAGTATTTATCATCTGTTCTGAGGAAATAAATCTGTGTTGAGGATAAAGTCATGGTTCCTCTTCCAAAAATTCGATTTTATTTTGGTCTGCCATCTTCTGTAGGCTGCTCATGTCCCTCAGGAGCCTCCAGAATCGGAAGAACTGGAATTCAGACAACCCCCATCTTCATTACCTAAGAATCATTCTCATCCTGAACTTTAAATAGCCCTCCATAAAAATCTTAACCCTTTTCATCTAATTTCACAATTTTTTGGGTGGGGTTTGCACATCCTTTCACTCAGCACCACCAGCTGAGGGGTACAAGGTTCTGCCCAAGTGCTTCAATGAGCAACACTGGACTAGATGGGTTTTTATTACCTTTCTCTTTTGAGTTACGTGTTTTAATTATATGATCATTGTTTGTTTGGTTTTTTTTTAATTTCTTCAGACTTCTGAATAGTGTAGCAGCCTCTGCAAAGAAGAGTTTGAATGTTTTTTTTGAGTGAGCACGTTTTCTCTGTTGTCTTTAAACAGAAGGAAAGTTGCTACGATGTCCTTCTGGTAGTTTATGTCACAGAAAGGAACCTTTTGCTTTAGCTTTTAGTAACTGTGAACCTGAGCAGGGAAACCCTGTCAGGTGGGGCTGCTCCTCACGTGGAATCCAGCACGAGGGTGCTGTACATCGTCCTGTTGGAAGCTTAGGAGGTGATGTCACTTCAGATTTAATTTGCCGGCTTTATCAACTCTCCTGCCAATTTTTAACTAGAATTGCCACACATTTCAGAGAGAAGGCAGCACTGCTGAGATCTGCCTGCAGGCAGCTGCTCTAGTCAAGATTTCACGTTGCTCTGGAGCAAATGTAACCCTCCCAAGGCTGCTCACACCTCTGGGGAGGCAGGAGACAAAAGGAGGGGAAATGTTTAAGTTAGAGAACCAGAGAAAAACCTTCCACATGCTGTGCATGTTTTCTTGTTATTAAGAGAGGTTCATTAAAGGTCTTATGTTAATGAAGATGCTTGTACAACCAGCCATTGCACGTATTTCTGAGAGAAATGATAATACGCCCTTTCCTGTGGCTCAAAAGGGATTTTCTTATTTTAAACTTTACGTGCTAATAGAGCACCCTTCCTTTGAAGTCAGTGACCACTGCAAATATCAAACATATTTATAGATAGGTACCAATATGCATTTGTGAACTGTCTGTCAAGTTGTTCTCTTTTAGCCTATCCCAGGGTTTAGGGAGATTGCCTCTAATGTCACCCTATCAACAAAAAAACCCCACAATGAGAGCTCTCCAGCATCTGGAGATAAAGCACCAAGAGGACAGTGCTTGACTTCATAGCAGTAGCTCATGCAGATTCTTAAGTTTTCTTTTCTTTTTTTGTTCCCCCCCCCCTTTTTTTTTTGTATTTCTTTGTATTCCCTTCAACATGCAGTATTCACTACAACTTGCTTCCTCCTTTGGCAACAGTGAGACAACAGAAAGAAACTCTCCTCTAGACATAATTTAACTCCCAAGTTAAATTCCCTCCGAAGGGAGCAAAAATTTAAGTCTTATTTGCATGCAGAAATTCACTGTAACCAGGAAAATATCATGGACTAAATTCCATGAAAATAAATCTACACCTGTTTATATCACTATTTATTTTCCACACTGCTGTAACTTTTATTCTCTTCAGTAAAATCTCTTTCTTTATCGTTTTCAGTGATCATATTCTAAAGTTCTGTCCTAATAGAAAACTTTGGATAGAAATTTCTTCCTGGTCACCTCTGTTCTTGTCTGAGAACAGAACTGTCTGACCAACAGCCTGTAGAAATCAACAGTTCTTTCCTCTGGCTCCAGTGGACTTTGGGAGAAGATTGTTTGGATTATACTGGATTTTCACTGCTCAGAACACAGTGAACTGGAATTACCTCTTGCTGCATCAAAAGGAAGCTCTGTCACTGACTTTTATTCAAGATGATTACTTTTTTCTCAGCTTTTACCCTTCCTTTGTGGACTCATACACTGCTGCTCCCAACAACGTTTGTAATACTTGACAAAAACAAACGAGGTTTTAGCTGAACATCTCTGTATCCCATTGAAAAATGAAAACAGGTCTTAGCTTGTAACCCCAAAGCCATGATGTTTCTGTCTCTCACCCATGATTTTTTAAAATCTTTGAGTAAGTTGTGAATTCTATGCAGTGGGTGCTTATTTCTTATTTTCTGATTTCTAAGCCACCCAAGCTCTAGTGCAGAAATCAGTGTGGTTCTAATACTTCGGGAGCGTCTGGAGCAAGACAAACACAAGGCCAGCACTTTGTCAGGCAGTGAAGGGCACATCTGTGCAATAAATCCACGTCTGCTGCGTGTGATGGGCCTTTCAGAATCATGACAAATATCTCTGGAAATAGCTCAAACAATTATTTTCCCCATATTCTCTTTTTCCCTACTCTCTCAGATATTTGGCCAGACCTTCATTCCCCACATGCAAAACATGCCCCTGGAATCAGAGCCTGCTTTATCAATCATCCTTTTCAGAAGAGCAGACTGACAAACTTGAAAACATCACCTCAACCCACACCCAGAGTTTGGAAAAAGAAATCAATTCTTGTAGAGCTGCAGGATCTGTCTCTGTTGCCACAGAAGTAGTGAAGTGGGTTGAATGTGCACAACAGAATTGTGAAAAATGAAAGGATTTGGAAGAAACAAGCGGTGACCTGTGCTCATCAAAGCAGTTCTGTCTCCCTGCCATGACAAGTTTACACTTTCAGATGCAGCACAAGTTGGCAGGATTTTTTCTCATCACACTTATCTGGGAATTTTCTGCATATTTCTGTTGTCATCACGAATTTGCTGATGGAAATTGGAAAGTCAACTTGTGTTCCCATTTCTGCTTCAAGTTAAACCAGGGTAACTGTAGAGTAACTCACTTGAAGTTATTTGCAGTGTTGTGACAGTACATTGCCTGTATTTCATATTTTGTAATACAAGAGAAAATGCCTCCTTTTTTAATGTGATTTTAGCCACGTTACAAGCTGTAGCTTGGACAGATATCACCTCCTGCCAGCCCCTTTTTAAAAGCAGATTGATGAGAAAAAAAAACAAACCTGCTTGTTCTGTAGAATATTCACTGCCACAATCTTTGAAAAATAACCACTCCAACCAGAATAATTTTTCCAAGTCATCATGTGGTTAATGGAATTCAAGGTCCAGAGGCTGTGAATATTTTCAGCTCAGAAAGGCTGAATGAAGATGTCAAAAGCCCCTCTGCAGAATGAGGTGTTTTGTCCCCTTCCACCAGTTCTGCTCTGTGCACAAGGGGGAGCCTCAGTGCAATTGGAACCTCAGGAGCGGGACAGGAGTCTGCATTTCTTTCAAATAATTCAGAAGAGAGGGAAAAGGCACCCACCAGGAATGCCAGAAGTTTGGAGAATGCACGTGGAACAAATGCCTTTGTCAAATGCCAACTGTTGCCTGCTCACCAAAATACGTTAAGAACTTGTATGGTTTGTGGCCTAAAGCAAATGGAATTTTACTAAATCTGAAGTTCAAGAAGGCTTAGGAATTGATTTTATGAAATTTCAGTGGAGCTGTGTCGTTGATTTTTGCCCTGCCTCTGAGCTAAAAATACCATTCTGGCAACAAAGGATGCAAATCCAAGTTCGCACCTGGGAAATAAACCCCAAATGGTTCTGCCTTCGAGATCAAGAGTTTCCCACAAAAGACTCCAGTTTGCAGAATTATTTTCTTTTGCGCTAAAAAATTGCTCTCAGTTCTTCCACCAAAAAAAAAAAAAAAAAAAAAAAAAGAAATTTTTAAAAAATATGTTTTCAATACCTTATTTTTTCTATCTTTCAATTCAGAAGTCTTGTAACTGATACAAGTGTTCTCTGTAGGACACAGATACACAGCGTGGAAAGATATTTTCTTTACAAATGCTCTTTATCAACATGTCAGTTCCAGAGACTTTTTTTATTTGAAACAGCTGCTAGAATAGTGTCTTTATGTGAGTGCATAAAAAAGAGCAATAAATATATATGTGTACACCCTCATACAGATTGCATCCTTCCAGCAGGGTGAACTACTCACTGCTAAAACAAACCTCCTCTGGGTTTCTATCCTGTGAGCCAAATTCCCATTAGCACTCCACACTTCCAGGTGCATCCTTCTGCCAGCACAAATCCACACAAATACATCTTGGTAAAGATCCCTGCCTCGCTGCTTTTTTCAGTAATTTGCATTCAAGTTTTCATTTCCTTCAGAAAATCTAAGAAAGAGGCACTGCAATAACCTGAGAGGAGCCTAAAAAAAAAAACCCTGGAAATAGAAATATTGATACAAGCAATAGCTAGAGACTGGTAGGATTACAGGAGGGGGAGAGCACGGGGAGGGAAGAGGATTGTTTTGATAAGCCTATCTTTGTATCACACAGTAAAAGACAGTCCCTGTCCCCAAGGACTGCCCGTGAAAACACCCACGGGAACAGAAGTCAGACAGGGAGGAAGGACTTGCTCAAGGTCACACTGAGCTCCTCCGTGGCACAGCTTGGAGCTCCTGCCTCCAACATCTGAGTGCTCCAAACTGTTTGCTGAGCTTCAGTTTTGCTGTCAGTTCTTTTCGAGGAGAAAATACTATTTTAGCAAAATACTTCTAAATATATGTCTCAGTATTGGAAGGCAGTGGTTCATTTTAGGCTACATTGTATATGCATTATTTCTTAACTTATGCTGATTCTTTCTGGCCTGTAGAAATAATATCCTCAGTACATCCACGGCACTTGCAGGCATTACTCTGGAAGACAGGAACACACACAGCATCTGCTTTTTTTGCTTGACTGATTACATTAATTCCATTTCACTCTGTGCTGCTTCTGCTTCTATTTCTTACGAAATGCACCTTACCAGGAAGGTCAGATTGGCACCAGATGTTAAATATGACTTATATTTCCAGGAACCAGCAAGAACTTTCCACTTCAGTTCAATCATAAGTCAGACATGGACCAAATAAATCACCCACCTGCCTTTGATGAAAACCCATATTTCACTGTGACAAAAATAAGAGAAAATGGACAATTCTAGATAAACAGCATTGTTCCTGGCACATGGCTGTTGCAGTATCAAAATAAAATCCCCCTGTTAATGAAGTCCTGCAAGTGCTAATGACTGGTGACGTGCAGCAGCCCACAGCTCTGGTGGCTTGCAGCAATTCAAACACACAGAGACTCTGTTCTGCTGCGTGGTTAAAACCTCTGAGAGGCAGATCTTTACCTGATTGTGACACAACAGAAACCCTTCCATTCTTACAAAATGAAAACATACCCATACTATGCATGGCTCCTGTGGTCAGACATTCAACAGCTCATGCATTGTGTTTCTCCCGAGTGTCATTTACTACCAATACGTTTCTATCAGTTGGATCCATTTGTGTCCTGCAGCTTTCCCTTGTATTTATGCTGCTCTTCCTTTTGTATTTATGCTGCTCTCCCTTAGCTAAACACAGGTTTCGCTGTGATAAAATGTTAATAATAAACACCATAAAAGATTCATATGTTTTAGGCCAGTTTATGTGAGATAATGAAGCAGTATATTTTAGTACCATGGAGTGTATTTTCAGAGTGACGGATAAACCTTGTTAACAGCAGAAGCAATTGCAACCGAGTCACATTTGTGACAGCTTCAGGTTGTGCTCCTGATCTTGCAACAGGTCCTGCCAGGGTTGGTAGCCTGCTTAGTGCTTCAGCTGCAGCGATTTGTGCACGAGCCGCTGCCTGTCGGCCAGGAACAATCCTCCCAAGGGAAGAGGGCATGCCAGCGCTGGCACGGCATTTTCTTCCTCCAAATATACAATTGTATTGGGTTTCTGTGGCCAGGTTTTGGTGGCAGTGGGGCTACAGGGGTGACTTCTGTTAGAAGCTGCCAGAAGCTTCCTCTGTCTGGTAGAGCCGATGCCAGCCGGCTCCAGGCCAAGGCCGAGCCAATTAGGAACGATAGCTAATGCCTCTGGGATAACATATTTAAGAAGGGAAAGAAAGTTGTTGGGCAGAGGAACATTGCAGCAAGAGAAGAGTGCAGTGAGAACGTGCGACCAATGTAGACACCAAGGTCAGTGCAGAAGGAGGGGCACGAGGTGCTCCGGGTACCGGAGCTGAGGCCCTGCAGCCCGTGGTGCAGACCAGGGTGGGGCAGCTGTGCCCCTGCAGCCCATGGGGGAGCATCGGGGTGCAGAGACCCCCCTGCAGCCCATGGGGGAGCATCGGGGTGCAGAGACCCCCCTGCAGCCCATGGGGGACCATCGGGGAGCAGAGACCGCCCTGCAGCCCATGGGGGAGCCCAGGCTGGAGCAGGTGGATGCACGAAGGAGGCTGTGACCCTGTGGGACGCCCAGGATGGAGCAGGTTCCTGGCAGGGACCTGCAGCCTGGCGAGAGAGGAGTCCACACTGGAGCAGGTTTTTCCCAGGTTGGACTCGTGGCCCTGTGGGGGACCCACGTCGGTACAGCTCATCCCTGAAGGACTGACCCCATGGGGGAGTGACCCACGGGACAGCAGATTGGGAAGAGCTGCTGCCCGAGGGATGGACTCACGTTGGAGAGGTCCATCAAGGACTGTCTGCCACGGGAGGGACCCCACGGGAGCAGGGGAAGGACTCCTCTCCCTGAGCAGCGACAGAAACAACTGATTGCAACCTCCATTCCCATCCCCCTGCACCGCTGAGGGGGAGGAGGGAGAACATAGAAGGAAGGAGGGGTGGAGGGAAGGTGTTTTTAAGATTGTTTTACTTCTCATTCTTCTTCTCTGATCCTGTTAGTAATAAATTTAGTTACTATCCCCACTTGGAGTCTGTTTTGCCTGTGATGGTGATCAGTAAGTGACCTGTCCCAGCTTTTATCGCAGCTCATGAATCCTTCGTTGTATTTTCTCTCCTCTGTCCAGCAGCTTTAGTGGGTACCTGGCATCCCACCAGAGTCAACCCACCGCAACAACGGACTCTGAAATGGCAGCTGGGGAAACGAGATGTGTCAGTGCAAAGAGACCAGCTAAAGAACATTTCAGACGACCCCACTGGAAGGCAGGAATGCTGTGCGCTGCTGATGACACCTGGGACTGGACTCAGCGTCCTGTGCTGTGGCTCACAACCCTCGTACCACTGTGCTGCGACCACCACTCCTCTCGGGTATTTTGAAGGCTAACTTCAGCTGGAGGTAAAGTGAATCGCTTTCCCTCTCCTCATTATTTTGTTTTCCACATCATACAGTTTTCGAGAGCCTTAATTTATCATTTGGAAAGGGCTTTAAGATTCTTTCACAGAACTGGCTACAAACATGCAAAGTATTAGGAAACAAAATCCCACGAACAATTAAAAATTAATCACCTCCAGGCCAGAAATGTCCAGTGGAAATAAAAGGACAACTTGGATTTGCAGGAAGGACGCTCCATTCTCCAGAAAACTGAAGAAAAACAATGACTTGCAACTAGGGGATGTTCTTTTGTCCCTCGTCCTGCTGCCTTTCTTTCTTCTTCTGCAGTTGGAAGAGGAACATCCTCCTGGATGTTTATGGTGCCATGAAAAGCAGAATAGAGGACAGGGGAGACTTGGGGGAGCATGGAAGAGGAGGAATATGAAGCTGAGAAGGAGAAGGAGCTGTCAGAGGCTGCCAGAGATAGCTGCGGATGTGCCTGGGGGAAGGTGGGGATGGGAAGGGATTGATCTGTAGAGGCAGGAATGGTGAGGAGTTGGGATTTGGGGCTCAAACAACTACCTGGAGGCCAATCATGGGGAGTGTAGGAGGAAGTTCTCACCCCTTGGGACAGGAGGAACAATGGCAATAAAAGACTATATATGACCCACTGGACCACAGTGCTTTATGCACAGGAGAAATAAGTGTTTGAGAAGAGTTTTTTGATTTACAGACATAGGAAAAAAAATTGAAGAAATCTGAAGACAAAGACTCAGCAAGGCAATTGAACTAATATTCAACATTATACATTTTAAAAGTGTATAAATCAGTAATAAAAATCCCAAGAAAAACTGACTCAGAGCACAGAACTTGACTGTAGTTGCTCCAAACTAAAAGTGTTCATGCATGTGATCTGATATCTGCTGAACTGCAGGACACTTGCCCCAAACTCTCTAGAAGTTTTATGTTTAAAAGGCTTCTTTTAGCTATTGTCATGCAATGTCCTTGTTGGCCTTTCTCTGTGGAAATAAAAAAGTTAGTAATTTTATCTGTTCAGATTTTTTTTTTTCCCAGCTTCAATTATTTTTAATGGATGTTTCAAGTTCTCCTTTTACAGAATGTGCTGAGAGCTACTCTTACACTAGGGGAAAAAAAAAATCAGCAACCAAGCTGTAAACGCCACATTTCTTTAATGGTTATAAAGACTAACTTTCTGAATCTTGATGGCAGTAAACCACTTCATGGAGTGACTTTTTTCTTTAAACAAAAGTCAAGCAGTCCACAGGCTGCCAGCCCCACAGTGTAAACAAATCTGTTTTTCCTGATTCCCTTTGTCAAATCAGCCTCCAGCTGAAAAACGTTATCTCAGATGAAATGTAGCAGCAATAATTAGAGCTGCCTGGTTGTATGTCGAGAATAAAGAGCCAGCCTTACTGAGATCAAGGTCAGCAACTGAGGGTTCCTAAAATACATGCAATTTTTGGAATGAAAGTTGGGAGCGTCGTTTCTCTGTAGATACATGGGCAAAACAGCAGCAAGCCCAAGTCTGGGGACACATTAGCACATTATTATGTGTTAATTTATTAAGTGCATAGGTAGGATTTTCACTGCTGTACCATTAAGCTGATAGCCATCGTTGCCAGTAGAGGACTGGCCAGGACACCTCATGTGACACGTTGTCTGTAATCTGATTTACTTTGCAAAAATCTAAAAAACTGAGGAGGGCAAAAACACAGTCCAAAATATTTTATAGGAATTTCATTGCAGGGGAAAAGATAGAACTGAGCACTTGGCCGGTCCTGACGGTTCCTATTTGAGTTTGCATTTGCATGTGGTGATAGGCACTACCTGTATTTCCAGTGTCATTTTTATTCAGCTGATGGCGTTTGTTATGCTTAATTGGAAAGACCTTTCCCCTTATTTTCCCAACACTCCACCAAAAAGTTACTTGTGCTTTTAAGTTTTTAGCTGAAAAAGAGCATTTTGTCCTTCTAAACACTGAAGAATGATGTCCTCTCTTGACTTATGTGTTTGTACCTGGGTAGATGGGTTTGCATTTAAGCATTTCAAGTGAATGCACTTTTTTTTTTTTCAGAAATGAAGAACACGTCTGAAATCATTTGATGGGAAGGAGAAACATGAAAGAGCTTTCTTCAATTTGATCAGCAGGTTTGACAATTCTGTTCTTGGTCAATAATTTGAGTCAAAAAAGGCCATGAAGCTCTAATTTTGTTAACATTTATTAGAGATTTTCCCTTTTTGCTAAAGATGCTGTGTTAAGAGAAGGTTGGGATGAACACAGCAATGAACAGGCAGTAAAAATTACTTTTTATACATCTGGAGAGTCAGTTTTCTGGCTTCAGCTGTATATTCTTGGGCACTGTGATGCAGACCTCAGCTGAGAGCCACTCTGTCCAGCCTGTTCCTTGGTGCTCAAACACAGATCTGCAGAGACAGGGAGAAGATTTCTCATGGGACAGTGCCTGAGCAACCTCCCACATGGCGCTGGAATGCTGGGATTAACTCTCATATCTTGCAGGAAGACTAACTGAGGAAAATCTAGCGTTGGTTTGCACTGAAAAAACCCTCTTCATAAAATCCTGAGCGCCAGGTGCTGCAGGCTGTGACAGTGTGAGGGTGGAACTACAAACCTGAGAGGATTTGCTTTTTCTGAGTGGTTTTTTAATGCATCCTTAGGGCCAAGAACCTTTGCCACTGAGTGCCTCCTGCAGCCTGGCTGCAATGGGAGAGGAAAAACAGCAGAAGAAACCAAATTACATCGTGCTCTGGTGAAATAAGGCCACGTTCACCGAGAGGAAAGGGAAGCAGAGGGTGAGGACGAGATCGTACGGAGGGACCATTCCTGAAGAGCTCATCCTGACCATTGCTTTAGGGACAGCAAACACCAATAGTTTGAGCATTTCTTGCAGAAAACAGTGCTATGAAAACAAGTACTGCACTGTTTGAAGGCCATTTTAAGAGATGTTGAGATCCTCCTTTCAGCACTGCTCCACAGAACAACTTCGGAGTGTTAAAAATTATATCCTTTGTTTAGATTCTCTTTTTGGTCACTGAAGTTTCAACCTACCCCGAAAATTTGTGGAGAAACAGGGCAAAAGCAAACACCAAACAGGAGAAACATCCACATTTTAACTCCAGTTACTTTGTTTCATATAGTTTCTGACCCCAGTGCTGAAGAAAGTTTTGAGTCTGAATATTTATTCAGGCATTATTTAGAACATTTCTTATTCAGACTACCACTGTTTGTTCTTTGGGGAAAAAAAACCTCGGAGAACAAACAAACAAAACCTCAAATCCATATTATTTTGTTTAAAAGTCCTAAGTTCTCATTTGGTAAACAGGATTTGTTTTGAATTAATCTGAAATTAACATAGCAGTTCCTAAGTTGTCAACAGCTTCAGCTTTTGATTGTCAACAGCTTCATTTTTCTACAGCATTAATGTGCAAAAGCATAACTAATTCATGTCAGTACAGAGTCATACTTAATTGCTGCTATAGACTCAGAGAGAAAAAGTTATGGATTCGCTAGAAATAGGGGGATTTAGACTTAATAATGTAATTAAAATGATTTTTAAAAAGCATCAGAGTTTGAATACATCCTTTTCTCACACAATGCTGCACTAAGCTATGGTTTAAATTACAATTTTTAATATCCTTGAAACATTGTTTTTCATTGTGTAGTCTGCAGTGTGTGCTCTCTGACAAGTGAAAATTAATTCCACTGTGTGTTTACTTCGAAGACTGGCTGCAAAGTTGAATTTCTGGGCTGTTGGCAGCTGCCTCCTGCAGAAGCCAGGGTGACACAGCAGCTTTGGAAGCTCCTTCCCAGCACAACCAAGAGATTCGGTTTGGCATCCTCTTCCTCGTTCTCTTTTCCACATTTTTTTTTTTTTTTAATCATAGAACTTTGGTGTGGAGAACTGATCCAGGAGTGGTTTTGTGTCGGTCGATTTAATTTGAGTTGAGTTTTGTGGGGTTATTATTCACTTAGAGGCAGCATAAAACGTTTCGTACCCGGGGCAGGATCTGAATTTCTGAATTAGAATTTCTGCTTCGATCGTATGAAGTCAAAAATGTATTTGAGGAAACAAATTGTGTTGTCCCATCATCTCAAGCCTTCTGAGCTAAGGGAGGGGAAAACAGCTGATGTCCTGTAGCAAAAAATATTTGCAGTTGTGTGCAAGAGGGTCTGTCACATTTGGACAGGCAATAACATCCTCTCAGCTGGAAGATTAGTATCACTGCACCTCTCTCACACATTATTCTCATCTGCTGTGCAAAACTGGAATTTGTATCCACGTGCCCTGTCAGGAAAAGAAATATTTTTGCCTACTGAACGTACCAATTTAATTTCAACTTAACAATTCTCCTGCACTGTTTTAGTCCATACTCCTGTTCAGAGCTCCTTGGCTTCTGATTTGGGGACATTTATTTTATAGTTAATACATTACTAGTTTTCTTTTTAGTTTGTTTGTTTGTTTGTTTTTAGGGCCTGATTTTTATGATTAACTTGCAGCATTGCCAAAAAAATTCCCTCCCCCTCTGGGAATAGCAAGTGTTTTAAATCTTCTAGTGGCCTTCTAATTCAAAGCCTATGTATTTGAGGTCTCAGTGGTGACTTAATTTCAATGGACCTGAGACTGCAGCAGAACAAAACTTACATACAGGGCCATCTACTAAAAGAAATAAAATAAATCATGAATATTATAACTTCTTAAAAGCTAAAGAAAAATATAAAGAAAAAGTAGCTTGCACAGAAATGTCTCAGTCCCAAATGATAGCATGGGGAATAATTCTTCTATCTCCTAGTTTGGGGTGTAGATTAATCTCTGATCCATCTCAGAGAAAAAGGGAACAAAATGAAAGTGGAGCTGTACAGCACTGGGAGCTTTGGTAGCTTGGAGCTATGTAATACAGGAATTTTTATCAACTATTTTGCCAGAGGCTTTGGACAGAGGGAATATTAAAATTAATTTATTAAGTATACAGGTTGGATTTTCACTGCTGTACCATTGAGCTGATAGTTACCACTGGAGGACTGAGCAGGACACCTCCTGGGACACACTGTCTGTAATCTGACTTACTTTGCAAAATACATCCCAAAATATTTTATAGGAATTTGCATTGTAGGGGAAAAGATAGAACTGAGCACTTGGCCGGTCCTGACGGTTCCTATTTGAGTTTGCATTTGCATGTGGTGATAGGCACTACCTCTATTTCCAGTGTCATTTTTATTCAGCTGATGGGGTTTGTTATGCTTAATTGGAAAAACCTTTCCCCCTATTTTCCCAACACTCCACCAAAAAAGTTACTTGTGCTTTTAAGTTTGTAGCTGAAAAAGTGCATTTTGTCTGTCTAAACACTGAAGAATGATGTCCTCTCTTGACTTATGTGTTTGTACCTGGCTAGATGAGTTTGCATTTAAGCATTTCAAGTGAATGCACTTTTTTTTTTTTCAGAAATGAAGAACACGTCTGAAATCATTTGATGGGAAGGAGAAACATGAAAAAACCTGCTCAAAATTGATCAGCAGGTTGGAAAATTGTGTTCTTGGTCAATAATTTGAGTCACAAAAGGCCATGAAGCTCTAATTTTGTTAACATTTATTAGAGATTTTCCCTTTTTGTTGAAGGTCCTGCTTTTGGTTTTCAACCTATGGCGAATTAATTAGAATATAGCAGGTGGTGGGGACTTCTGTGTGTAAGATCTGCTTTTTATTTCTTCATTTAAGTTCATTAACAAACATGGCCTATATTATTAGTGATGGGAAAATGATTGCAGATGGATTTGTTGTTTTGTTCTCTAGCAGCAGAGTGAAGGACTTGAGAGGGTGCAAGTTCTTGGTGACATGTATTTTTATCTAATTAAAGAAACACATCGGCAGTTTAGACAAAATAATTTTCTGAGCACACTAATAAATGTGTAGAAGAATTTGGAGATAGATTGTTTTGGTTTTCTTTTTTTTTGTCTGATCCAAGCTTGTTGAGGTGTTTTGTTTTTTTTTTAAACTGACTCCATAGTTGGTAATACTTACAATTATTTTTTCCTCCAATTAATGGCATAAATGATTAATTTGATTAAGGGTTCTAACACATCAAATCAGTAAACAACCTTCAAGATGAAGTGGAACACATCCAATCCTCCAGACACCCAGCAAGAATAATTTATTCCAATTAGATCCGTGAAATGTATTTATACTTATGGCCTATGATAGTGAGCCAAACTACGTGGGTTCAGTGTCAGTAAAAGAGATGCAGAGTCTCTCCAAATACTTCCTTTGCTTCATGATTGATGTTGCCAGTCACATATTTTAGTCTGTGGGGGTTTTATTCCTTATTGCCAAATATTGCTCTGGTGCACTTTTGTTCAAAGTGTTTTCCTTTCATTTAGATAAAGAAAATATATATATTTTTAAGTGAGGTTAAGAAAGGTTTTCTAAACATTGCAGTGGATACATAACATAATATTCTTCAGAAATTCCACCGCGGCTGAAAGTTTATGAGGAAGAAATGCTCAGTTGTCATTTTAATTTCCTCTTGTTATATCAAAATTACTATTTTCACACTGCCTTCATTTAATACCTAATTGAGAATGTCAGATTATTTTTTTTTGTTCTCAGCAAAAACTTACACTGGTAGAAAAGCCCACGCAGGAGATCCATCACAGCAGAAAGCTTGATTGTGAAGTGGAAGTGGCAAATCAGCCCCTGGCTGATTCTTTGGTATCATGGGAGATGGGACTTCTTTGGGGACTTCTTTTGGAGCCCAGGGTTGACTTTTCCACTTGACTCCGGTATGAGTGATTTGGGACTTGTCGGCTTTGATTGTGAGAAGAGACCAACTTCTTCCAGATCTTTTCTGTCCTAGTACTTTGCTCCAAGAGCACACGGAGCACCACTCCCAGCGGAACACAGAGCTGGCTTGTTTGAATTGGGCACCTCCCAGGTATTTGGCAGAGCTGGGGACAGGATTTTGTCACAGTGAGCTGGCAGAGAGCATTCCCTATTTCCCTCTACCTGGTTTTCCCCATGTTTCTGTCCCTTCTGCAGCTGATGGTTCCAAGGCAATGTCAGGCACCTTGCCGTAAAGGCACGTCACTGAAAAGGCTCAGGAGGCCTCTCAGTGTTGGATGCTGCTCCCACTAGAGAGTCCCTAAAGATCCTGTACTTTACATGGACTTTTAGTCCCAGGAAGGGACAACCAAATAGTGCTGGAGCTTTTTTTTCCCTGAAGGCGCAGTCAGGTTCGGGATAGAACAAAAAAAAAAAAAACCAAATTGTTCTAGCAGACACATGGTTCTTAACCACATCAGCTTAACATTTGAAGACGTTCTTCAAGCGTGGAAGTAAAAAGACCTAAAAATATTTTTTTGCTTTTTGATTTTCTTTTCCATCCCAGTGTTGGTGGCAGGCTCACCCAGCTGTGTCCACAGGTGTGGCATGGATGAAACGGGAAAAACTGATGGGATTCTCGTGTTGTCCAAGCAGCTGATGAGGGGCTTTGGCAGGGTGAAGGTGAGCGCAGCATTGTGGGGTCCAAAACTTTTTACCGCCCATGAGCATTAAAGCAACAGAGGAGACTGAAATGGAATTAAATTTTCAGCTAGTTTCTTTTGAGCTCTCCTTTATTTCTTTTCCCTTTTTCTTTTTTTTTTCTTTCTTGAAATGCTTACAGGAAACATGTTTAGAATCCCAAAGTAATGGAACATTAAAAAACCATCTGGAGATCTAAACCAACTTTAAAGACTTAGAGCAACACTGATGCATGACCACAAAGACAGATACAACCCATTGTGAGTGTGTGGCAGATAACTTGCAGTCGTGCTCAGGAACATAAAAATTCCGATTGTTTTTCTTTTTAATAAATAATCTTGGTATTGCTAAATAATTGCAGAATGAAAATGATAGATACTACTATTTGGCTGCATAAATACAGGAAGGCTTTATTTAGCAAATACTTACCTTATTCTGGGAGGGTTATAAACAGAGAAACACCAATGCGTGTGCTAAATAAATGGGATTGGCTTGATGGAAAAAAGGCATAAAAGACATAAAATGTGATATAAAGATACAAATTATTACTTTCTGTGGAAACACATTGGAGTCATAGAGACCTTTTTCCGCTCCAGTTTCTTCACAGAAGACTAGCAGTCCTAAAGAGAGTTCGAAATCTTCAGCCTTTTCCATGTCCAATTATTTTCCAGAGGGTGCGTTGCTGGTCCATAGAGAGCCACGTGTCAGGCCCACTGGTGGTGGGTGTCATGCAGCCTGCACTTCTCACCCCCCAGTCCCTGAGAAGAGGGGACCTTTCCAAAGAAACCCCTGGCTTGTCCCCCCTCTCATGTGCACCCAGCTTGGGAACTCGGGAAACTCAAGGTTATGCCCCAGCCAGAAGCTTCAAGCTTTACCGGGTGCTACACTTTAATTTCAACCCCCAGTAATTCCCACGTGAAACTTTTCCAGAGTCTTAGGTCTTCCATACCTTGAGTTCACCTGCTGAGAAAAAGGTACACACTTTTCTCTAAGAGATTTCTTTTACTTTAGTGAGAAAATAGGCGTTTTGGCAAAAACGGGGTTTCAGGAGCAACATGCAACCAAGGAAAATATTCTACAAAAACATTACATTTAGTAGCAGGCTTCTAGGAGCAAAAGGACTTCCCTGCCTCCCTCCAAACAGCATTCTGAGCTCTGCTTCTACACCCTTCCAAGAGTTTTACCAGCCAGCAGGCATTGCTGTGGAGTAGGGAACTTTCGCTGCACTCAGCAAACACCAACCCACAACTTAAGTGTAATACCACAACTTAAGTGAAATACCATTCAATCTGTTTTAAGTTACCCACAAAAGGAAGAAAAGAGTAAGGGAGACTAAGAAAAAAGGGAGATTAAGAGAAGAAAGAATAAAGAGATAAAGAGAGGAGAGAAGAACAGTCAGTTCTACGCAGTCCCATGTTGGCTCTGGAGACAGAAGTAAGATGGAGCCTGTGTGTGCCTCTTTTATAGACTTTGGCTACTGGGGCTCCATCCTGCAGGATTAATGTGATCCATGTGACAACCAACAGACTGAAAATCAATAAGAAATAGTCTCCAGTGAAGCTCTTGAGACCCCATCTCCTGGTGTAATCAGGGAGTTCAGCATCCTCCAATAACCAGCTCCGTGTCAGGGAGATTCCTGCCAAAATCAATGGAGCTGAGTCAGTAACTGTTTCAGCTTGACACCCATACAACACATCCTTTCACTGCACTGTCAACAGCGACACAAACTGCTATGGGAGAATCTCACTTTCCCCGGCTCACTGTGTATGAGCACCCTCAGCAGACCAACAAAAAGTCCCCTTAAGAGTACAGAACTTACTGTACTTTCATATCATCCATCTATATTTTGATTTGTATGATTTCACTTTTCATGGAAGAGTCATAAGTCTCACTGCAAACCTAAATACACATGTGTTAGGTTTACAATAAGTGAATCCATTTATTTCGGTTCTGTAGTTTTTAGTGATTGTCATTGGGAAACGGACTGAATAATTCACTGATAATTCAGAGATTTTCTTGCTTAACTGCATAGCAGATTTTTACTTTTGCCCAGCAAGGAACTACTCACTTCTAGAAGCTATTCCAACCCTCTGGCACATTCAGAAGATATAAATGTCAGATAACTCTCCATTGGAATTATATGATTTTAGCATAGTTTTTCTTTCTGTTCCAGATGCTGGTTACTGGAGACAAAGAGCAGAACCCTTATTGGATGAAAAGGCAGTGAAAGCAAGGTGTATTTATCCAAATATCTACCACACAGTGAGACGGAAAAGTACTGCTCTATTCAGTACTATTTTAATTATTGATGGACAGTTCAAATATCTGTCATCTCTTCTGCAAAGAATATAAATCTACTTTTTCTTATTCAAACTAATCCAATTTATAAGGTTGGTAATATTTTCTACTCAAGGTTTGTGTTTGCTAAAGAAGCATTTAAATTCACTTAATATTTAATACTCTTTACGATCTACCTGATATAAAAGGAAGATATTTTCCAAAAAGATGACAAAACATCTTTGATGAAAACACTGTTTGAGAAATCCTGTATATTTCTTAAACAACTAGCCTTTCTCAAATAGAAATTCTCCCATAAAAAATATACAAAAATTTGGTCCGCAAAGAAGCTGTGGCTGGCTTGCTTTATCCCAGGAGAAATCCAATAGGATTTGTCCCAATAGGACAAAAAATCAACACTTAAGATCTCCAGAACCTTTTTTTTTTTTTTTTTTTTTTAAAAAAAAAGGCATTTTGAAAATTATGGGAAAAGTGAACAAACTCAAGCGTCCTGCAACAGGTACTTGGAAATTCTTGCAAGCTACTTTTTCCAGTTTGATTTAATGTGGCAGTTGAATGGGCATCTCAGTCTACCTAAAGCACTTGGAAGCAAGGAATAGTTAATATTCCCATGTTATCAAGAGAAAGGTAAGTGAGTGCAATGGCTTGCTGCTAGAGCAAGAAGACTTTGGGGCTGCAGTGGTTTTTATGACTGCCAGCAGTCTCCAGGAACATTGTTTCCTGCCTCCCACCAGGAAAACTTCTGAAATCATACAAGCACAGAATCATAGGTTTGGGTTGGAAGGGACTTTAAAGATCATCTTGTTCTGAGCCCTCGCTGTGGGCAGGGAGACACCTTCCACTAGACCAGGCTGATCAGAACCCCATCCAGCCTGGCCTTGAACACCTCCAGGGATGGGGCATCCACAGCTTCTCTGGGCAACCTGTTCCCATGCCTCAGCACCCTCACAGTAAGGAATTTTTTCCTAATATCTATTATAAACCCGCCCTCTTTCAGTCTGAATCCACTTCCTCTTGTCCTATCAACACATGCCCTCGTGAAAAGTTTCTCTCTCCATCTTCCTTGTAGCCCCTTTTGGTACTGTAAGGCTGCAGTGTGCAGAAATAACT
Organism: Cephalopterus ornatus; assembly: GCA_013396775.1. Lineage (NCBI taxonomy): Eukaryota > Metazoa > Chordata > Aves > Passeriformes > Cotingidae > Cephalopterus > Cephalopterus ornatus. The sequence continues at coordinate 124,702 of VZRE01007498.1, read as the reverse complement.
TATAGACACGGATGTGAATTCATTAGGTTTTGAGCATGGGATGTGTTTCCCAGGATCTATGTGTTTATTTCCTAGGTAACCACCACAGCTGGCACATTCCTGGAAAACTGGTACAAAGCCACCCTTTTTGCTTGATGCACATCCCTGAGCATACACTGCACGTTAGAAACAGTCAGTCAGCAGTAACATATTCAGGTCTTTAACCAAAGGCTGTTATTTGTTGCCTGTTGTAGTGCTGGCAAACATCCCAGCCCGCATAAAATACTCCTGTGGGAAATCTCTCCGTAAAAACTTTCCTGCCTCTTTTGTTTTCGGCAGAAGCCCAGAGCAGGAACTCATCAACGTTGGAGGCAACAAAGCTGCACCTTTGCTGTGTTCAGGTTGGATTCATTAAGTGTTCTGAATTGAGCTCTGGAGAAAGCAAAGGCAACAAGTCCTGTTCTAAACTCTCAGCAAATGGCTTTGCAGAGATGGTAAGAACGACACAATTTGGATGTCTGTGGCTAATTTTCAGATTAAAACACTAAATTATGCAGAAATTAAAGAACAAAACTTATTTAGGCTGCAATTCTGTCGTTGCTACACACTGAATTACTGGACATAGAGTATGGCTTGTGAAATTACTTGCTGTTTGGAGACCTTTTAGATCTGCACATTTTGCATTGAGCTGCAGAATAAATTTTTATTGTGGCCTCTGAATTTTTCATGCTTTAGTTGCATAAACTTGCTAACAGAATACGGAGTGATCACTTTTATTCTTCCATTTTTTTTCCTAAATAAAAATAAATGTGTACAGGCAGGAGAAAGGAAATATAGAAAGGAATGCAAAACTGTGGATAGATTAGAGAATACTCTCCTAGTAAATCAATGGAAATAACAGAGGGCATGATTGAGGATTAAAATGTATTAAACTTGAAATAAATAAGAGCTAGTCCCTGAAGGATAGACTCTGAACTGGAATGGCTGGGAGGTATTTGGAGCCTCAGTTAGCAATTTTGTCTAGAGGCACACAAGATTTGTCAAAAAATTTAACAAAGTTTTAAATATTTTCAAGCTTCTAGAAAAGCAAAAACTCCCAATAAAAATACCTCCATAGTCCCAAATTCAATAACACATGTATCAAAAACTGGCGAGAACTGATAGTTTATCATTTTCACTTTGTGCTGTGAAATTTGCTGGAAGGTTTTGTAGGCAGTGACTATCACACCAATGAGGTGCTCCTTTAAACATGTCAAACCTTTCAACAGTTTTAATCATGGTGAGGAAAGAGACCTGCTGAGGAGGACGATAGAGTTTGGGAGTCAAAAAAATAGCAGCAAAGTATGAGATATCTGCTAAGATTTTGAAGGTGTTTTTTTTTTTTTCCGAGGTCTTCAAGGCTGAGGCTGAGGAAGAAAGGGTAAAATTAGGGGCAGCAAGATTAAAATATTCCTCAAGGTTACTCAAGATTAGCTGTATGATGAATGGTCCCCAGAATGCTGCATAAATCAAGATAACTAAGATAAATGGAAGCCTAATTTAAGGAGTGTGCTGTCTCTGGATCAGAACTGGAAGGAACCACACACACGACCGCTGGTTTAGGAGGTACAAGAATGATACCCAAATCGGAGCAGATCTCTACAGGAGGCTGTTTCCTGATGTCTTCACCAGAGATGGCAGAGAAAAATTATCCAGGAACTGAAGTTGGGCAGTAGCAGCAATTTCTAGTGTGATTCCCTTCTCACAGGAGGGAACTTTTGGCCGTTTTAGGCTGGAACTTCTCTCACCTGTAACAATGACGTGACTCTGCTACAACTTCCTTTCCTGTGCCTAACTGTACATTAATCATTGTACTTCCTTTTCATGGTACACTCAACCCTCTCCTCATCTTTCCTTCCTCTCCTCTGCTAATTACCTTTTTGAACGGCTAGAAGATATGATCAGAGAGGCCAGGACTCCTTTGCCTATGTTATGCAAGAATTGGGGTATCTTCTTTAAAAATTACCCCAACAAAACCCACTTCACAAATATATTTTTAAAGCTGAGATGCCTTTAACACTTGCAATAATGTTCAAAATCTGCCAGAGGACTATTTTCATTGTGCATGTTGCAGAAAGCAGCACCCTGACCACCACTGAGAGGGCACAGAGCCTTATGACACCAGAGAGGAGACAAAAAGCCTGTCTCCTGCTGGTAGAATCTCAATGAAAACATTCATCAAAGGAAATTTATAGTGCACTGACTTTCCAACAGACCAAAGATGATGCTGGAGCTCCTGAAAGAGGTGATCCAATGGAAAGTGCTGACAGCATTTGACAAACAACTGGGGTAAAAGATCTAGAGGCTGGGGTCATCAGCTGCACTGGTCTTGAGGAGGCATTTGAGTTGTGGTCCAGGTACAGCAGGGTTAATAAACTCTGAATCCCTTGGGAAGAGTAAACTGGAGGCACCTAAAATCTGGGGTTTGTGAGTATGGACTGCAAATCATGATTAGGTGATGGCTGCTGGGAGAAGGTGGCAGCTAATTAACTCCTGAACATCTGTCAAAGGGGTTGAACACTGACTTGGGATTGTGGCCAATGCACTGTAGGCTCAGGGAAAGAAAGTTTCCATGGCCTACCATGTTTTCCAAATTAGGAATTTACTCTTTTTTCCCACCTCCACAGCCTTCCTTTTTTTCTTTGTCCTGAAAAGTCCTGTTTGTTAAAAATTCCTGCTGATGAGTAGGGAAGTATCACTCACTGACCTCTCTGTGGTTTAGTTTTATTTCTCAGGTTTCTTGCTTTCAATCAGCATCACTTGCCCAGCAATAAGCTGACATGGTAATTTAAGGAGACTCACTTTTGTGTTTTACAGACCTAAATTTAGATGCACGGTGAAATCTAAGCAACTATTTCTACTTGCTGATCGTTCTCCCATTTACTAATTTGTAAATAAGTGACGAAGAGGTGAGCACTGCCTTCCTCAAGATGAATATGAAGGGGGAAAAAATCCAGTAACAAAGTCACTGATATTGCCTCCAGTACCAAGGGATGCTCTCAGCATTCATCAAATAATTGATACTGAACGATGCATCATAATGTCTCTAGGGCTGCTCTTTTTGTTCCCAAGAGCCTTAAGGAACAGGCACTTCCAAAGAACAAGAATTCTGGTCACACCTACCTCTTCTAAGATGCTTCCCCTTTCTTTCTCCCATCTCGTCCACAATAATTGTGTCTCTTTAACTGATCTTAATTAAAAAATCAGGAATCATCCTGATGCCATCCGAGCCAGATGAATAATTTAGTTTCATGAAAACTTTAATGAGAAATTAAGCTTGTTTGCAGGGGTTTGCAGTGTTTCTTCAGCTTAATAACCATCCTCCCTTTGTGTTCCTTCCACTTTACAGTTCCCCCTCTGAAAGCTTCCAGCCAGTCACTCCTGTTCTTTTTCCCATCCATGAGCCTGTGGGATGTCAGGGTGAGTCAAACAGCAGAAATTATTGTGATTTAAAGAAAAAATAGAATAAATAATAACAAAAAAAGTTCGAACAGCAGTTTTAAATTTTTACTTTCAATCTTGGATTCTTGCAGAGGTCCAGCTTGCAGATTACAACATCCCAAGGTATTTTCATCTGTCTGGAAACTACTGAAGAACAGATTCAAGAATAATAATAGTAAAACTACGTAAAGTTGTATCATATTAATGGTAGTCTCATCACAAATATTCTCTTCATTTGTCCTTCTTAAAGAAACTAAAAATTAGAAATAGGCACAGGCCCAAGGAGGGACAGTGAAAATTATCACAGGCATCGAGGGACTTTTACAATTTGGTTAGGGGAGTTATTTCAGACTATAAAGTCTACTCTTTTCCCAATTCTCAACATTATGTAACTGGGCAATTTGTCCCTTATAGAAGTTAATACCTGTCTCCCAGCATCTGCACCCACCTACATACACTGAATAAGTCGTTTGATTGCTTTGCCTTGGCACAGCAATTGCTGTGTGCCTGCAATTTGGGCTCTGATTTTTATTTTAAGCTTGAAATAGAGAAGACAAGGGGGTGTATCTATAATCTAATACACATGTATGTACCTGCCTCTCCCCCTGGTATCTTATTCAGTGGTTAATGCTTTATAATGGAACTGTTTATATTTGTTAGTTATAGAATATTGCACATTACATGCAAAAAAAAAAATCTGGCACCATTCATAAATCATACTTTTATTCTGTACTCTGCTTAGGCAAAAATATGCACATATGTACAGACACATTTTATTACACAGAGGCACTGCTGAATACAAATAGAATATTTGTCAAACTTCAGACTCACATAAAAACAACATTGTGCAAATATCTGATTCTGCCAACCCACTGACACATCCTCCACATTTTTAAGTGTTCTGCCTAAAGCAGCATAGCTAAAAGACTGTTGTAGTGGGAAGAAATAAGGGAAAATATACCACAGATTATTACACAGGAAGAGAGGCAGCCGATGTCACTAATAGGAGAAAACATTGCTGACACACCAGGGAACCTTCCACTTAAATGATATCAGAGAATTAAAAATCAAGCACTGACAAGATAAAGGTAGAAGTGGCTTCTCAGATTGAGACAATGTCTCACGTACATCACGGTGTCTGCCAGACTCAGGAAAATTACAACTTCCTTGATTTAAAATAGAGGATAAAGCAAAAATCATGTAAATATTTAAAAATTTACTTCTCTGCTTGATGCGTTTTGTATAAGCAATCAATATTATTTGCCTACACGTGGGAGCAGTGTTCCAAATATATATTCCAAAGCCTCTGCAAGCTGTGTCAACCTGAAGAGAAAGCAGATGTGGGACGTGCAAAAGAGAAGCTGCTGCCAGGTTCTCTTACCTGGGCATTCACAAAGGTCTGAATTCTACACACTTTTATGTTTAAACCCAAACTTCTGCAAAAAGGTATGGTTTGAACTGCCGACTCTCGGCACCTGTACTTGGACACTAGCACCTTCCCAGGAAAGGACCTGCTTTGGTCCTTAGGTGGGTGCTGTATTTGCGAAAGTGCAGCAGCTCTTGTAGAGCAGCACAGAGACACTGGGTCTCCTCACTCCTTTGGAAAGAGGAGGGAACTCACACTTTTTGCACCTCCTCTTACAACCAGTTTTCTTTTTAAGTAAGGTGATAGAGGAGTGACTGTATTAATTTCCCTAATTTACTTAAATGACAGTCTTAACCAAGACCACGAGTTCTGTGAAAGGGCAAACGACTTCTCCATGGTATGGCAGCAGAGGATGAGAAAAATAGAAGCTAAACATTTTTTGTCCACACTTTTTCAAACAATACAGATTTTAAATCGTAAGGTAGACACTTAAAGTTAATCCAGAGAGGATATTTAGTCTGTCTCTGCTCCACTAGAAGTACGACTGCTTTCTGTTCTCTCTCATCCTCTACACTTGTGGAGGTTGACACAGAAGACATAGAAAATAAATTGAACATAAAAGTTATTAATTGCTTATGTTTGTAGGCATTATTCTAGCAAATCAGCTTGCAGGAATGAAGTGGGGCAGGACAGTAGAGTTCCAGACAAATACACACTTTTGGCACACGGGACAGCAGCAAACACAGCAGGTCGATGTCTTAATTCTGAACTGTTTATAATGCTGGTATTTACAGGAGCCAGATCAGATGTCATGATGGAAGCTTCTGGGAAAAGTTCCACAGTCCAAAAATAGTTAATTTGACTTTGGTAAAATGTTGCTAATTACGACCCAGAAAACTGTTGCACTCCAGGGCTTCTTGCCAGGTTCCTTCAGATCTAGATCAACTCATAAGTACTTAAAACAGATTTTATGTTATTGTGTCAATAAGTGGTTAAGGGGAAAAAAACCACTGTGCAAAATAGTATCCATTAAAAAAACTTTACTGTAAATAAGGGAAAGGAAAAAGTTATAAAATCATACATAGTGTACTAAAAATGCCAAATTGCCAGTTTTATTCTTTCATACATTGGTTGGCATCAGCACAGGAATTTCTGTGAACAAAAGGCAATAAATTTCACCAATTGTGTCTGAAATATATGGGACCTTACCACGACTGTTTTGCTTTATAGGTCCTGGTGTACTAAGACCACATCTCAGTCGCATGAAACACAGCTCTGTCAAAGCATCCCATGATTAGCCAAGTAAGGGATTGGGAGTATTTCACACACATTGCAGCTGGGGTAAATTCTTCATTAGAACAAAGCTCATAATTTTGGTAAGTCCACCTACTTTCAGAGCTCAGCCTCAAAATATAATGAATATCATGTCAATGTTAATCAGAAAAGTAAATCTCAAAGGAAAATCCTCTCTCAAGCCTGAGCCCATGGTGATTTAAAAGGAATAGTGAGTGGAAGAAATGGAAACAATCAGTGTTCCACTAATAAGGGTTTGCTCTTTTTTATTTGAGCTCTGAAAGCATTTATAAAAAATAACAACCACAACTTTAGCCTGATCTCACAGCTAAGAAAGTTCACGGTAGCTGACAGTGAAAACAGTGCAATCTTCTTTATCACCTTCCCACAAAATAGATACGTTTATGTGTTATACAGAGGAATTCCAAACCAAAGCTGAGAGTTTTAAATCGCTTTAAAACGTTAGGTAAAGGGAGTAGAATTTACAAATGCAGAAGCCAGCGGCCTTGACAGCAGTTTATTCATATCCCATTTTTTGTAGGTTCTGTGCTCTTTTTCAGAGACACCTGCAGGACTTTTAACTTTGCCTTGCTGCTGCTGGAGGGCTCAGCCAGTTGGTAAAGCAGGAACTCTCAGAAAGCCAGGGTTCAACTCCTCACTTGGGAACAGTTTTAGTAAGTGGCCTTGGATGAGAGCCTATAATTACAGATGAGGTGGCAATCTGGAGGTAATATTTTATTTTCTATCTCGCCAAAATAATGCAAGAGTTAATTAAAATTTGCAAAGCACTAGGAGATCCTGAGGCTAAATATCCTGTAGAAGGTACTAATAGTCCATCTTGTCTGGTTTTGACCATATGCACACAGCCAGTTTGATGTTTTTCCAGAAAAGACTAGTCTTGTCTTCAGCTCTTCCTTACTGCTCCATGCAGGTTTTTGTACAGAACAAAACTAGCTGTAATTGATATAGATTTCCTGCAAACATCACCATGAGTTAAATAATGTATGTAAATTTATCCCTATATTTATGAAAGAATTATTTATTCAGTACTCTTCCAATTTCTATTGTCAGATTTTATTTCTTATCCTAGAATTAACTGCTTAGTGAATTTAGACATGTGTTTGATCCCTCACAGTAAAGCATTTCCAGTATGCCAGAAGGTATGGCCACAGAAACTGTCTAGAGGCTAATCATTTATTCAAGTGGTGTGTGCCATTTTTATGAGCTCTAGACATGCAAGTGGAAAATTTTGCATCTGGCAAGTGACTCCAGTTTGATGCACCCACTCTATGGACATCTCCAGACCTACAAATGAACAGGGAAAACTGAAAAATGGCTCTGTAAACCATGGCCAGTCTTTATGATACTGAATTTGCCACTGGGCCACACTAAATACTGTATGAACATATCTGATCTTGTTGTCAGTGCAGCATGTTTTCTGGTCTGTCATAGAATCATAGAATCATAGAATCAGCCAGGTTGGAAAGGACCTCTGAGATCATCAGCTCCAACCCTTGATCCAGTACCACCAGACCGTGGCACTGATGCCACATCCAGTCTCTTCTTAAACACCTCCAGGGACAGAGAATCCACCCCCTCCCTGGACAGCCCATTCCAATGCCTGATTACCCTCTCTGTAAAGAATTTCTTCCTAATATCCAACCTAAACCTCCCCTGGCACAGCTGAAGACCGAGCCCTCTTGTCTTACTGAGAGTTGTCTGGGAGAAGAGACCAACCCCCACCTGGCTCCAGCCTCCTGTCAGGGAGTTGGAGAGAGTGATGAGGTCTCCCCTGAGCCTCCTCTTCTCCAGGCCCAACAACCCCAGCTCCCTCAGCCTCTCCTCACAGCACTTGTGCTCCAGTCCCTTCCCCAGCCTCGTTGCCCTTCTCTGGCCCTGCTCCAGCCCCTCCATGTCCTTCCTGAGCTGAGGGGCCCAGAGCTGGACACAGCACTCGAGGGGTGGCCTCACCAGCGCTGAGTCCAGGGCAAGGATCACTGCCCTGCTCCTGCTGCCACACTGTTCCTGAGCCAGGCCAGGATCCCTTGGCCTTCTTGGCCACCTGGGCACACTGCTGGCTCACATTCAGCTTCCTATCAATCCAAACTCCCAGGTCCCTTCCTGCCTGGCTGCTCTCCAGCCGCTCTGTGTCCAGCCTGGAGCTGCAGGGGGTTGTTGTGGCCAAAGTGCAGGATCCAGCACTTGGCTTTGTTGAACCTCATCCCGTTGGAATCAGCCCAACTCTCCAGTCTGTCCAGGTCCCTCTGAAGAGCCCTCCTGCCTTCCAACTGATCAATACTCCCACCCAACTTGGTGTCATTGGCAAATTTGCTAATGGTGGACTCAATCCCCTCATCCAGATCATCAATAAAGATATTAAACAGAACTGGGCCCAACACTGATCCCTGAGAGACACCACTAGTGATTTCCTTCTGAAAAAATGATAAACTCAACCATTTGTTTTACATCTTCAGTATCATCACCACTCTCTCCTTCAAAATGACAGCTCATCATTTGAGAAAACTCACATCTAAGCCCACAACCCTGTGGATGGACAATATCTTCTATATGTGGTATTTTTGCAGCCTGCTGAGGTCAAAGGAAAGAAGCTGTCTCAGTGTATCACCTGGAAACTGGATCAAAGTCTTTCCATACAGGACTGATTCAGAGAGAAAACCCTTTAAAGGCTATTTTGTGTGCTGATCAAACCTCTGGAAGACAATATGGCTTTTAGTTATATATGACTTTCATGACATAATTTCAATGCATCTCAAGAACATTGACGAGGAACATCCCAAGAACATTGGCTAAGTCTTTAAAGAGAAAACCAAGGGGAAAAAAGGACACATAACCATTTCAGTTATCAAAACTGGGATTTGTGGGCTAAAAAATCTGTTATCTTTAGAGTGATCTGTGTGAGTAGTGAAGTCTGAAGTGCACAGGTCCCTGAGTGTTGGATAAAAACTTCAAAACTGTGGTCCAAAAGACCATAAATGAATCAATTCATATGCTGAAGGCAAAAACATGCTGAAGGCAAGTCAGAAGTCACAAACGGTCCCTTCTAGATGTAATTCTCTTAACGAATGAGCAGAAACCACTTGCAATTTTCATGCACAATTTCTGTTCCCCAATTGCCTCCTAAAGTGCTATCCTCCCCAGCTTTACGGTGTATTATGCAGTTACACTGTCTTTATATTTAGCTGGAAATATCAGTTATCTTACTTTCGTTAATGATTCCAATGTAGCAAGGAAAACTTTGGAGAAAGTATCAATGACAGCTGCAAGGAGTTAATTGTGCATGTGATAATGGAACTTGATCTTGACTGAAGGACGGCAAAGCAGGCTGCACCCCAATTGAGTAATTTTTGCACTGAATAGTTACTACTCAGTTTTTGTTTGGATCTCAGAAGCCAAAATTTCTGCTTTTGTATCTTAGTGAGAGGCCTAGGCCAGTCTTTCCACTTCATGTTTAAGAAGATATAAAATCGTTATGGTCTTCTCCTCTATAAGAAAATAATAACTTGAGGCACGTGTGGATGAAAGTATATTGAAGTAGAGCTGACTGAATTTCTTTCGCTCAAAACTGGTTTGGTTGAAAACTTCTCAATTCTACTGACAATTTTTTTTTTCAGAAGTATACTTCTATTTCCCTTGTTCTGCTGTAAAAAACACGCAAGTGGAGAAACGCTCAGTCAACACAAGATGCTCATTTCAGAAAGGCTCCAGAGTGGTAATAGGGGCACTTCTGCTCTTTGGCCCAGGCTCCCCAGGCAGAAGCCACTTGCTGCTGTCCACTGCTCCCTCCTGAGGAGAAACCTGACTTGGGATTCCCATTTTCCCCTGTGTATGGGGATTAGCATCATCCTAAGCCCTGCTCCCATTGAAGACCCCAGAAGCATTTCTGAATCAAAACACAGTCATTTCTGCTTTCTAACTGCATTTTGCAACAGAATCGGCCTGTGGGTTTATTGTTTCCTTGTGGGTGAGAGAAAAACACACTGTTCTCTTGAATTTTTTGAATGTAAAAACAATTGAACAGTTTTTATTGCAATGGATTACTTCTAGTTTATTTTTATTACTATAAAGGTAGAAAAGAACAAGCTTGGTGGTGCTTTTGATGGATTTTGAACTTAATTTTTTATATTTTTTTGCATAGCCATATCTCTACATAATGTAAAGCTGAGTACCATTAGATCCTTGAGAAAACCCAGTTTAGTGAGTCAGTATTTATCTTAAAGACAATATAGATGTCAGAAAACACAGAGATCTGTACCAGCCCTGAAAGTCTTTCCTGAGTTCTGGGCATAATAATAGAAATTTTTTTTATTTTTTTTTTCAAATCTGTTTGCTGTAGCTGCTGAATGTAAAATTAGGTAACCTTATACAGGCCTGCTTGGCAACTTAAGGATGAAAAAAGTGATGTTTGCACGGCCATGTGGGAGCTGCAAGGCTCAGTGCCTATCTGTTAACATCCTCCCAAGGAAGGAGTTCAGCCTTATAGGGAATCAGTAGGCTACTATCAGACTTATTACACGCAAAGAGCCCAATTGGGAATTACGTCTTAGTGATCCATCGTCAGTTGCTGGGGTTACGGCTACAACTGTTTTATCATTATACCTGCTGGGATTTTACTAGCAACAGCACACATCAGTCTGTGCAGGTTGTGCTTGTATCACAGCAATGCCAGCTTGTCTCCTTAGATCGAGATCCAAGCCCATTAAATTGCAGCCAGGTGCTCGGTGTTTCCCCAGCTCAAGATTGCATCGTGCATGTTAACGATGCAAGAGATGATTTTTTTTTTCCATCAGCCCACCGTCCAGCTCAACTTTCTCAGCGTAAATGACTCGTTTTTTCGACGCCTTGCACCACATGCGGCTGTACCCAGACCTCTTGCTGAGCCCTCTGCGGGCACGGGCACAGGCATGGGCACCACACCCAGGGAGGGGCGGGCTGCCTGTACCCAATTATTTACTGCTCATTATTTACAGCTGGGAGCTGGTGGCTGGCAGGGCAAGGAGCAGCGGAGCAGCACTGCCCACGGGCATATTTAATGGAGTGGGGCACCAGTGAAGAGCTCCCCGGGCTTCAGTGCAGCAGATGTGGCAACAGCCAATGGTTTTTTTTTCCCCCCACGCAGGAAGATGTCAGGGAAGGTTCAGGTAGGATTCACTGGAGGGGGTTTCTTCACAGAAAGGGTGATTAGACACTGGGATTCGCTGCCCAGGGAGGTGCTGGAGTCACCACCCCTGAAGGTGATTTAAGGAAAGGCTGCACATGATGTAGTTGGCGTGGTGATGTTCGGTCACAGGGGGGACTCGGTGATCTCAGAGGTCTTCCCCTGTTCTTGGTGCTGGTGAGGCTACACCTTGAGAGCTCTGTCTTCTCAGTTCAGGAAGGACGTTGAGGTGTTCCAGCAAGCCCAGAGAAGGGCAACAGAGCTGGTGAAGGGTGTGTAGCATATGTCCTGTGAGGAACAGCTGAGGGAGCTGCAGTTGTTTACCCTGGAGAAAAGGAGGCTCAGGGGTGACCTTATTGCTCTCCACAACTCCCTGAAAGGAGGTTGTAGGTGGGGGGTCAGGCTCTTCTCGCAGTAACAAGTGACAGGATGACAGGAAATGGCCTCGAGCGGCACCAGAGGAGGTTTAGGCTGGGCATTAGGAGGAATTTCTTCACAGAAAGGGTGATTAAACTTTGGAATGGGCTGCCTAAGGAGGTGGTGGAGTCACCATCCCAGGAGGTGTTTAAGGAAAGAATGGATGTGGCATGGTGGTGTTTGGTCAAAGGTTGGACTTCATGACCTCAGAAGTCTTTTCCAAATTATTGATCCTGTGATCCTATGAATGAGCAGTGTGAGGAGGTGAGGTGAGCTTTGCCGAGGGGCTGTGCCAGGTCCTGGGGGGGCCCAGACTCTGAAGCAAAGCTGACAAGGGTCCTCTGAGGTTCCATCCCAGTGCCTGATCAGGTCTTTGTCCACTTTACCAGTGGCACTGGAATGCCACTGACAAGTGTAGGTGATGAAACTAAAAAGGATCAGGAGATGGATTTTGAGGCCAGAGCACATCAGGTGACACGACTTACAGAGCCTGTCCTGCCAGGATTTGTACTGAGCTCTCTTTAATGTAAGGCTCTAATGGCTGTACCAAAATCTTGTTTATGTTTTAGTTGGTTTGACTTGTTTAGTGAAAATGTTCAAAACAAGGAGTAAATATTTGTAAAAATTATGGAAGGCAAGGAGTTGCTGCAACTTAAGGCACTTTACTGCTAGTTTATTTAAGAGTCTGTATCATGTGCAAGGGGTTTTTTTGGATGTAGTGTTATTAGAAACAATTCTCCTTAAAGTTTCTTCTGTTTTAAAAGTTGAAGGGAGCACACCAAACCTAAACAGCATGATTGCTTTGTCATTGTATGCCATATACAGTCAAGGGAAAGGGACAAATAATATTCAAAATATATATCACATTGTTGCAAAATAAAGAGTCAGTGTCTGAACGTGTGCCTGTGTACAGATAAACAGAAAATTACTGCTACTGAGAGAGCAGAGGTGTTACTGCAACATCCAAAGCTGCAGCACTGCCAGCCTTGTGGACTCAATAATTTAGTAAACCAGAGCAGTGATCTCGCAGATAACACTGTGCATGCAGAAAAGCCTGTTCCTCATATGACCCCTTTTTTTCCAGGTTTAACATTTCAAATAATAGATGATCTTGGTGCCCTAGGAAAGAGAATATTCAACACTAAAAATGACCTAATTTTGCCAGCACAGCTCTTTCCAAGATCACAAAAGAGTGGATAAAATCTGCCTTTGCCTGTGTAACTTAATCATATTCTCCCCAGTCAGAAGGCAGGAGAAAGAGAAATGCAGGAGACTAATATCTGGTGGTAACAATAAGGCCCATATGCGTATAGATGGTATTTATGGTGCCCTAAGCATTTGTCAAATGAGGATTTTTCTTGCTGTGGATCAGCTAGGCATGCTCTGCTTCAGAAACTTAAGTTGGTTTTTAACTTTGGAATTGGGAGTGTTGAAGGTGGATGACCAAGCATGTCCATAATAGGAGAGCCTACAAAGGAATAGAAGTGTTTCTGTTGGGGGTGACCCCGCATTCAGGAACTGAAAGGAACTTCCTTTGAGTAACCAGGCACATAAAATTGAAACCAGAATGCTTATTCCATTTGCCTTTCTCTGACTGACTCCCCTTTAGCTGGTGTCTGGCAGCTTCTCGAAAGCCCTTCTGGGTTTTACCTCACTGTTCTAGGCTTGGGGAGTGTAAAACTGATACCTACAGTCAATGTGCCTCCCAAAGAGATGTGTCCTGGCTCATGCCTAGAACGTTTTTCTGAAGCTTTTGCTCAGACTTGGTTTTAAAAGGCTGCCACATTACCCATAGGTCAAGAAGTGTCAAAGATAGGCTCTCAGGCCCTGGCTGCACTCAGCTAAATTCAAGGTGGCAGTGATTCTAGGTGCTCATTTCATGTGTGTGCTGTATTGCAGGCTCTTGTGGTGGGGCAGCCATCCCAAAGATACACAACAGAGAAAGGGAAACATAAATACCAACAGGGAATTCAAAAATAAATAACGTTCCTGCTAATCTAAGATGGCAACATTTTACAAAGGACTCTGGCATCAGAAGGAGGGAACGAGCACTGCCGAGAACTTTCAGAGCTCGCAGATTCCATCCCAGAACAGCACACAAGGAACTGCTGAGTAACACCCGTTGTATTCTTACGGACACCTGGAGGGCTGCCCACATCTTCATTTCAGTAATTGTGCTCTCATTGCTGTACCACGTGAGAAACAGATCCTGGCGACAAGGAGAGGGAAGCCTTGGTTTTTTTTACCTAGGTAGGTACAACTGACTGAGTGTTGTAGCAAGGAGGATAACACAATTTAGTACCTAATCTCAGGAATGCAAGTGGGACCTGGATTAGAGTTGTACAATGAAATGAATGTAAGCAGCCTTAACTCGTAACTCAAATATTTGAATTTAATTGCCTAAACTTTCATTAATTTTTGCATATAATGAACAGCCAGGAAATGTGAATTTTACTAGGAAGATATGCCTTCAGCATATGATAATGTGTCTTGGCTTTGGTGTAGTTAAATTTGTATGGTAAACTTGTAACTATTGGTGTGCAAGGGACTCCTGCTATATTTACTATATCTCATTTTTTTCCCTTTATTGAATGTGTCACGTCGCCAGTTACACATGGAAATCAATTTTTAAATACTTGTGCATGTCTGTTCTCAGAAGTAGGTTACATTTGTTCATCCAGTCAGGAAATGGAAAAACACCAGACTATCTTTTTTGAATACAGCTCAGCAACCCTCTGAATATTGGCAGATGAGGGAGCTCTACCCAGGGAAACGCTGCAGAGAGCTCTGGATACATTTGAATAACACAAATTCCATTCACAGTATTGTAGGAACAGGATGAAAAGAGAGAAGCTGAGTTTGTCAAATGTATTGTTTGTGGCAAATTATTCATTCAGCCTTAACAAGCACACAGCAGCTCCTGTGCTTTGCGTGCTCCTAAACCTGTCCTCCAAAAATGACAGGGACTGGGGGAGTCTCCATCCTTGCTTGGCAGGCACACTGGATCATCAGAAGTGTTTTCCCCCAGCTGCAGGCCGTATCATCCTTCCCTATCTTATCCTCAGCTCAATTAAGACGTGATGTGCTTTTCTTCCTCGCTGCTCTCCTTTTATCTCCCCTCCTCATATTTCTATGACATTTTTCTTCTCCATACTACGGTTGGTTCTGAATACTGATAAGGTTAAATTTGCTGTAAATTGCTGGGGAAATAGGCCTGCCCCGTGGTGGCTGGTATCTCGCAAACATCAAACCTTTCATGTTCAGAGGGTCCCAAGAATTATCTGAGTTTTCAACCATTATTTTTCACATGGTTTAAACCGAAATGCTTTCTTTTAACTGCTTTCATGCTTCTCCATTTGCTGAGGTTCCCAGAGAAGGCTCAATGTAAAATACAGTAAGATTCTCTCTTAGGCCTATATTAATTGTGAAGGTTTAGAAAACTTCAGGGGTTAGGCTGGCCCAACAGATGTATGTTCCTGATGTATAGTAGTAGTACAGTTTGGGTTGATTGCTTTGGAGTTTGTTTGTTTTTGTTTTTTTCTTTTTTATTTTGTTCCTCTCAGTTTTTAGTCATATTTTTTGACTTTCGGTTCTTTCATCCCTCGTGCTGGAATTTTTACTCAGCTTCTTAACCTTCACTTTTTTTGTGTTTTTTGGTAGTTTAGTAATTTTAGTAGTTTTTTCCATTAAAACAGATTTACAATGATAGAGGTATTTCAGCATAAGAAAGGAAAATTATTATTTATCTCTGCCATCTGACCCCTCCATGTTAAGAAATTAATTCAGGAGATCAACCAAAGTTTTCAAGGCTGACTGAAGTGACTGAATCGGTTTGCTTGCTGTTCCTTGCAGTTGCTCAGTACACACTCTTCCTCTTTTCCAAAGTCCCTTTTCCCTGCCCTTTTCCTGACTCAACAGTTGTCAGTCTTGGCCAATAATTTCATTTACAGGTTTGTGACTGAGTTAAGATCCTATTTGGGTAATACACAGGCAGAATCTTAGAGAAGCTCCTGCGTGCCAATATGATCAGCATGGCTGTATTTCCCCCTTCTTATTTTTAATAATTAATTTATTGTTCTCTTTCTAAACACTTATTTGCTAACGGGTATGCGCAGGTTTTTTTCTAGGGGTTATTTTGCAGTCTGCATAATCTGCAGAATGACTTTACTGATGAAGGGTGAACTACACTGCTTGTTATCAGAGAGGGACTACACAGAGTATTTGTGAACGCACTATGGAAAAAACCTGTTTGCTTCAACAGAGTCCAGGCAAATTCACCTTTTCTATCTTGGATCTATGTATTTGTATTATATGTATTGTATAAACAGTGATGCCGTTTTAAAAGGCTTAATTTGAAATGTTTTAAAGGGGTTTTTTTTTTTAACTCATTTTTAGTGTGATACCAACATAATTAATTTTTATCCTAGAAATTTCGCAGAGGCAAAAGAAGCTGTCAGGTAGGTTTTTAAACTCGGCAGAGGGGCTGAGAGTAGAGATGAGCTTGTTTGTCTTTGAAACACCAAGTCTGAAAACCCAATTGTTTCAGAGCATTAAGATTGTTTACATTGAGGTGATTTGTTTTGTGTGTGTGGTTCGGTGTGGTTTTTTTTAAATTCAAGAACCTTTTATGGCAGAGGAGGATTATATGACGCTTGCCTTGTACTTCAGGGATGAGTATGCCTGTGAATTTGATTATAAACCTGTTTGCTTGATTTAGTTCGTATTTTTGACTTGAGGTAAAATAATAACAACAGAAGCAACTTGGCCAAAATCAGCACAGCATTTGGTCTTTTCCAGCTGTCGTTCCTTTTGGTGTTTTGTTGTTTTTTTCTAAGCACTTCAGCATCTGGATGTTGCTTTCCAGGAAATGCTATTTTCTCTGTTGTGGCTTTTAATGCTGTTGAGTTCACGTCCACTTCTGCTTTTGTGAAGGGGGTGGGAGGAAAGACAGAATCAACTTGCTGGTATATTGAGTCTTAGATTTCTGTAATCTATATTCTCACCCTATTCAGTGCATAAAATGTAAACCTGTGTGGAATTTTACTTAATGCTGGATTTAGCAGCATTTAGGATCATTGGAGTGTTGCACTTTGATTAAAGAGCTGTTCAGGGTAAAGTATGTGCCTCAATAGAAATTGGAAATCCAGCCTATCAGTTAGAAATTCATTTTCAAAGCACAGTAAGCAATGAGAAGGATCTGAGAAGTTTCTGCAGGTACTTTGTGTTTCCTAACCAAGCTAAAAAACTGTACAAGTTTGGTAGAAATTGTTTACAAAAATCCTGTAAATATCGGTACAGTTTTTACCAAAAAGTCAATAATGTTCACACAGTCTGTCAGACTGACTGGTGTGTTTCAGTCCCTGAAATCCTTGGGAATTTTTCCTGGGTGATTCACTCAGTTTACTTGCTCTGCAGACCAACACAGATTACAGGTGCTACTTTAGAGAAAAGGAGTTTACATACATAGGTTTCATCTTGGCAGAAACATTTGATTTACAATTCTAACACTCCTTACCTAAATGCGTAGAATAGAACATTGACTGTAGCAAACCTTCAAATCGTGCCTTGGGTAATTAAGGGTCAAGATTCTGCTCTGACACGGGAGGTTTCATGTTTCCATGAGCTCTGCTTTTGTGGCAAGGAAACTTCATTTGGTGTAATCAGAAACACCAAATTTCCATAATTTTGAAGTTTGAGGCAAGGGTGAATGGTGGCTCCTGGTGCTTTATCTGTCCTGCAAGAATTGGCTGGAAATACAGAGAGAAGTAAATGACGCTTTATATATGGAGCGTGGTAAAATCTGCATGTAGCTTTAATCTCTCTTTCGGTGGCACATCAGGAATTCTCATCAGTTGTCTGAATGTAGGTAACCTTACTGACTGCACAGCAGTGAGTATAAACCCTAACACTGGAGCTTAGGGAAGTACAGGAAATACTACAATTCCTTTTCCTTGGAGTTTACTGCACAGCAATCAGCACTAGTGACAATAATAGTGTTTTAAACTGCTTTTAAGCAGAGCACTGGATGTCTGCTATCATTATTCTCTTAATTTAGCCCTGTGTACTTCAATTTTCCCCATTCCCATTGCTGGTCTAATTAGGAAAATAAAATTGCTAGTTGGACTACTGAGCAGCTGCAGTTTCTCTCTTGGGTGTTTCCCATCATCCTGTCACCCAGGTTTAAATGGGAGCTAAATGTAAAGCTGGAATCATGTCTGGGAACTGTGGTGCAGCAAAAAGGAGCTCCATCGGTAGCATGGTGGGGTCCTCTCTGCCCTACACATGGCTCTCCTGGTTTCTGCTTTTATAGCACCATGTGGATGAACTTGCCCACGGCAAAGGAAGTCTTCCAAATTCAAAACCGGCTTTTAAATGTTTAAAAGCTTTTTTTAGCAGTTTGGAGTAGACTGTGAGACATCCTGTTACTAACCTTGTTACCTGTGGAAGGTACCTGGGCTTCAGAAACTGATACACTTCTCTGATTAGTTTTTTGGGGTTTTTTTTGGTTTTTTTTTGTTGTTGTTTTTTAAACAAGCCCACACAGAGGAACAAGAGAATAGAAGCCTATTGAATACTGTGAGTTCTCCCACTCAGTGACAATTACAGAAACCTCTTCTGCTAAATAACTGCTGATGGTGTCCTGAGAAAATTCTGTGTCTGATAGCCCTCAGAATTTCTCTTTTGCTGTGAATTTGTGCAGAGACTTTACATTTGTGTCTAGTGCAGCCAGTATTAACATACACACCAAGATTTAACTTGGGAGGTTAGTGTATTGCTTTTTAAGTGGGTGTGTATCCGGCCTTTCCTATTAAGGCAGAATGTTTGCTGCAGAATTTCAAATCTTTTCAAAATCCAGTTTGTCTAAGTCAGAGCTGTGTCTATACCGAGGGAACCGATCAGATTGGCAAACAAAAATAGCTTTTGTGAGTAACAGCCCTTTTTTGTCTGTTCCAGCTACATTACTTGATCTAATAAGCCGCCTTTTCCTGCAGAATTTGCTTGTTTCCATTAGATTCACTTCACTGCTACGGTATGGAAATAATATGGGAAGGTTACTGTAAGGGAATAGTTTAAATTGCTGATACTAAAAGTATGCCACCAATGTCACATTATCATTATTGAAAATTGCCAATTACTCGTGTGGTGATGAGATGTATTTAGGTGAAAAATTTTTAAAAGCAATGCAACTAAATGTTGATTCGGTATAAATAATAAGTTCTGCAGTGCTCATTAGGAGATGATCATTAGGCTTAATATGGAAGCACATCTTCCTGTGAAATGCTTTTTATTGATAAAGAGTTGATGTGTGGCATGTTAAGACATTCCTTCAGTTAAACCTGCGTTGGTTTAAGTTTCTTCCTAGGTAAATTTTACTAGTTATGACATTTGAGTTTTGTGTTTGTGTTCAAATGTAGAGTTCTACGTAGTAATGCTTTTTATGAAATTAGGGTTTAGGCTCCAGCATTTTCTTTTAAACAAGAAATCTCAGAACCGATAGAGGCTCTGCAGAGTAACCCTCGCAACATGTCAGACTCTCCTTTTCCCATCTCCTTTTTTTTCCGTGACTGCTGCATGGAATCTGGGCTGATGCTAATCTAGAAGGACAGTCACACCTCATGAAAGAATCATCACTGCTAATCAAATCAGAGTGAAAACCCACCACTCTGCATCAGTGGAGACATTTAATGTGCTGAATATTTCATGCGCTGGGGGCCGTGGCTGTAGACAAAACCCTCTCCACAGCTCCTCGTTGCGTGCAAATATTTACTCAGACACTCTGGAGCGGTTGAACTGGTGTGCAGCAACACCAGGAAGCCCGGAGTGATCCTTCCAAGTAACGGTAATTACATGTGACTCCACACACGCTGGGTCAGGGTGACTTGCAGGCAGCCCCTTGCTCTGTCAGGGCTCCCCTTGCCTGCATGATTAAGTGGGCAGCGTGCCACAGGAAATTTGATGCATACAGGATGACAAATGTCTGTTTGGGCTGCTGAGAATTGAACTCAATCGCAGATCTGCAGAAACATCAAAACACAATCAAGGGCTGACATCAAACCCGCGAGCCAAGAGAATTCCTCAGGCAAAAAGGGCTGAACTTGAAAGTGCGAGCAAGGAGAGGTTTAGTTTGTAGCTGGTACACCGGTTTGTTTTGCTGACTCGTTGCAAGGAGGGGTGGAGGAAGTAACCACCCAGAAAAACCTGTCCCTCTGCCTTTCCAGTTATTCTTTACATTAGAGTTCCAGTAGTGGAGGGGTGAAAGAACAGAGCAATACAAACCAGTAAGTTTGCTTTCAGGTTTTATATTAAGACTTTCAGTTTTTTCTCTACAGTATACAATAGTTGATCTTGGCTATCTGGAGTGGAAAGTTTACTTATTGTTTAGCCTGATAGTATTTCCCTGTGACATCTGGAAAAGCTCACCATTAAAAACAGCGGTGCAAATGCTTTACTCACCTGCTGCTTCTGAAATTGCTTGGTCTTGTACAACTGTTTTAAAAAGCTGCCCTCTTTGCAACACAAGCGCATTGTCTCTGAGTGGAGAAAAGTGACTGTTCCTTTGTCCTGTGGGAGTGATGGCAGCGGTGCTTTTGGTTAATCAAACTTAACCCGTGGCCTTCATTTTAACTAGAACACTTCTGCATCAGTAATTGTGGTGTTTAAAGCCCTTCCTGGACCTCCTGCAGCAATGCCATCGCGTGTCCCCTTTTGTAGTACTACTGCAGTGAAGGTGGGGACAAAATACTTGCTTGACAGGTGTGCTGGTCAAATAATAAAAGACATAATCCCTAAACAGGAGTTCAGGAGCTGTGGAAAAAAAAATGTTGAAAGAGTTATTTGCTGGATTTGGACAGTGTGTGGAGCTGGCGACATAATGAACCGCCAAAAGGAATTTGAAGTAAATGTCAATATTTGTCAGACAAATTGCTCTCAATAAATAATTTTTTTCCCAGGCACTGGTCAGCTGTCAGGAGGCTTGGTGATGGAGGTTCTAAAGCAAAGGCCTTCATAAGGAGTACAAAGCGCTATGTGCAGGAACATCATAAGCAAACAAAACCTGAGGAACAGCCCTGCAAATGCAGAAAGGAAACTCAAAGCAGCTTAGCTTTCTTCCAAGAATGACAATTTGAATTTCTGAATGTAAATGGCTTACTTTGTCACACTCTAAAGTGCTCCCTTCCAGTGTGCAATCTGCTTTTGTGTGCAGCACCAGAAATGCTACTTGCCCCAGGCTTATGTTCCTGAGTAGTTCCTCTCAGTGCCTGGATCTGCAGTGGTAGAGTAAAACTGTTGATATTGGATAGGTCCTCTCTCAGGTGTGATCAGTCTTGAGGCTCATCATCAAATAAAGAGCCTTGCTATGGAAATTGAAATTGCACATTACAAGCTGGAGATTCAAATAGCTTTTTTTTTTTTTTTTCCTCCTAGGAATAACTGATTTTTTTTAAATGACAGAACTTGCAATCCAATACACACATTTTTCTTTACTATAAATGCTTTCTGTGTGAAGCAGAACACTTTGCAAGATGTGAGCATGACTGTGTCCCACTGTAAGGAAAAAGGAATTTGTAAAGGAACACTTTCTCAGTGTGGACTCATGTGCAGTATTTGATCAGAAGATCACAGTGTTACTTGATGTGGCTTTACTGTGTCTTCTGGATGGATTTACATGAAGTCAGCCTCTTCTAAATGGATTCAATCTGAGAGAACTAGCAACTTATTAAGATTTTTTAATTTATTTTAAAAGTAGGCCTCTGTTCTTGCTGTTCAGAAACATCAGTTAAAAAGGAACATTTTGAAAGTGGTGTATTTTAGCTTTTTGAAGGAGCACCTGAACTGCTGGCTAAGCAGCCTTACATGCTCGTTAGGCCTTTCGGAGAATTTCTTACACTGTGACCTTTTTCAGGAGTTTTTCCTCCCCTCAGAGAAGGGACAAAAATTCATCATGTTCCTATCAAGAAACATTGCAATATACATTGTGATATGTGTTGTGATATAGGAGTTGCTGTGGAAATGAACTTTACCATTTTGGATTTAATAAAAACAAATCCTGGTACTTATGGCAAGCATTCATAGCCCCTCATTGCATGTAAGAAATTAAAATGTTGCTCCTCTGAATGATGACTGGCTGCATGGTGTCACTTTATACCAGTTTCTTTAGGATTTGGCTCCTTGCATGTTGCTTAGTACTGGGAAGCAGTGAGTGGTGGTTAAAGGAAGAGTGTGGTTCTACAGGAAATATCCAGGTAGTCTTTTTATTTCCAAGCCTTTTCTTGCGTGTTTTGCTGCTTCATTATGGATCATAACAGTATCTTAGCCTGAAGGATTTCAGCCGAGCTTATCTGGACATTTCGTGAGTAAGGTGGCAGGAATAAAAGCGACAGTGCAGAACGTTCTCAGGTGCAGGGAGAGAAGCCAAAGTATCTATTAAAGGTTTTTTTAAATGAGAAAAGGTGTGTTCTGTAAGTCCTGACTGTACTGCATTGCTGCAAATGAAAACGTGAGATACAAGGAGCTGAAGTCCATGGTTTTCCAGATGTTCCCTGGCTGCCTAAATCAATCTTGTGTGCCTGCACTAAATTTTCTGAAACAGTGTAGTTCTTGGGAAATGTGTGTTGATGAAATCTTACTTATGCTGAAAGTCATATCATTGGGGAAAAACCCCACCATAGGGTGTTGGCATTACAAGTGTTCGCCCTGATCTTCAGAGGAAGGTCACTGAGATTCAAAACAGATGTTATAGGAGGAACTTACTACACCTTTGATAATGGCTTGTGTCCATCCCAGTCTGTGCTGCTTATGCTCTTAACTTCAGCTAATTTTGAGAATTGAGAAATACAGTGGTTGTCAAATTATTTCAAAAAGATACAGAGTAAAAGTTGGTGATCCTTATATTTTTCTCTTCTTGCTTAACTTGCTAAAAGCACCTTCACCTGTTCTGATCTTAGAAGTGCAGAGTAAAGAGTTTACTTGCTGAAAATCCAGGAAACACTGAGTTGTCACTCCGGTTGACATGTGCCTGGCCTTATGTGCTTTAAAAATTGGATAAGGAACTGGGAATGTATTGTGCTGGTCTTGTTTTTTAATGGGAATATCTCAGAAAATAAATCACTTCCTTCAACCTTTTCCTATGAGGAACACAAGGATAATTCAGGCAGAATCAGGGTAGAAGCTTCAAGCAGTTCAAGTTCTGCTTTATCTGCTTTTGATTCCCTAATGGACCTTCATCTCCAAAAGAATGAGATGAGGTGGTTATGATCTGATTAATGTGGACTATTTACCATTTCTGCTGATAAGCTGGGAGGATGCATTAAATCTGCCTCAGCAAGTGGCAGTGAAGTTTCAGATGGTAACGAGGACAGCTGCGTCTTTCTTGGACTCTTGAAGGTCAAGCACTTCTAAATCCTTTCCCAGCTTATAAATAAGACTGCTGATGTGATTCAGTTCGTTATGGAAACTGTAACCTCAAGGACATTTTCAGCCTTTTGTGTTAGTGAAAATACTTCTGGTTGTATTTAAAACGATACTCCAGTTAGTGCTTTGCAGTGGTTTTTTTGGGCAGTTCGAATGAGTAGTGAGACTGCCCAAATCTTAAACTGGGAGTTGGAGTTAGAGCCAGACTTGAAGGTGACAATCTCATGAAGAAGAGGTGTGCCCAAAGCCCTCAGCTTTCTTAGAGGTGGGCATTTTAGACTCTGTGGTTCAGTGCTGTTTGTGCTTGTTGCCCGAGATGGAAGCAGAAGTAATTACTTGAAAGATTACAAGCCCTTGATATGTCTGTCAAGGTTAAGAATTTTAGCTGGGGTTTTTTTTTGTTTTGTTTTTGGCTGGTTGGTTGGTTTGGGGGTTTTGTGGTTTGTTCGTGGGTTTTTTTGGTTGTTCGTTTTTTGTTTATTTTCATGTGTATGTTTTGTTTTCGGTTTGGTTTTTGTTTCGTTTTTTGTTTGTTTGGGTTTTTGGATTTTTTTTCCCCTGAGTAGTATTGAAGAGCTGCATAAAATTTAGATTTGAAATACACCTGAGTATAAAGTTCTCAGGGGAGGGACTGAGAATACTATGGCTCCTTTTACTGGAAGTGTTGCAGAGATTAGGATGTCTAATTTTTTTTTGGTTTTATGCCAATTCCAAATAACTCTTCCCTGTGCACAGTGATTTCAGTCAGATATTTCAAACTCTGATAGGGATGGTGGTGTGTATATTGCTGGTGTTTTTTAAATCATGCTACATTAAAAGTTCCTTTTTTATAATGCACTCCTACAAACAACAAATGGCTGTTCTTTTGAATTTCCTGGCCTTTCAATGAAGAACTCAGTGTTCTGTGTTTGTGCCTGTTATGTGCTACTGAAAGGTCTTCCAGACTTGAACAGGGGGTCTGTATCAGGGGGTTCTAGAAGAACTTCAGTAAACTCCAGGTATGAGGTGAAATGGGTCCTCTTCACAATCAGGTATTTACCCTGAGCCTTTTAGCAAACTCCACAAGCTGTGCGCTAGAAGAATGTGAGAGAAGTAAACCACCAGTTTGTTTTTTTTCTGAAAGCTAGTGGTACAACAGAAACAAATGTCTGGTTTTCAGATGCTCAGTGACAGATTTCAGCCAAGAGTTGGCTGCTGTGGCAGCACTCTTCTGATCCTTCACTGGGAAAATAGGAAGGAAAAGGGAGGAAAAGCCACAAATCAAACTGGTTTTCATTTGCTTCATCAAAGTGGGCTCAAATGAGTACATTCCTCTTGTCTTTTATTTTGTTAATTTTGGAGAGCTCTCCAGAGGAGATACCAAAATTTGAGGCATATGGGGAGCTGCTACTTCTGAGTGCTCGCAGTGAGTGATGCTTGCATCTTGCATTAAAACATCCTGACAGGCTGATGTACGACCAAAGCAACGTGCAGTCAGCTCCTGTGAGGCACAGGCCTTCCTGGGAAGCCATTCAAAGCACACGGAAAGGACACCTGCTGGTCATAGCTCAGACTTAATCAATTGGCCATGTCATTGTTGCAGAGTTCCTGCTGTGAGCACATTCTGTGCACCCTCCCAGCCAAAACTGGGATTGTCTATGCTCAGCAGGTGTCCTGCCAGCAGAACTGAACGGCAAATATCCCCTCCAGCAGGTCATAGGTGTCCTAGTAAGTGTTAATGACATATAATGTGTTGATATGATTAATTACTCATTTGGTGCTAACAACGCAATAGACCTTCAACTGAGTGACTGAAAATGTGGGTTTGTGAGGCTTGACTGGTGTTTCCGTGTAAGCTGCATAGGTGGTGGATATATGTGAGTTCTGTGCCCTGCAGAGCATGTGAGAATTCACACAAAGCTTTTCTTTTGGTCTAAGGAGTTAACTTCCTAATTAAATTTGAAGCCTATGCTACTGAGATTGCCAGTGTTCCCTGGCTCACAGAGAATTGCAGAACTGTTAGGGAGGTGGAGGGTGGTTTAGCAACATGGGCCAGCTCCCTCAGCACCCATGGGTGCACCCCACCAGAGCCCCATGGATTTATGAGTGTGAAATCTGCCTGGCCAATCTCTAACCCAACTCTGTATGACCAAGGGAAAGTCTCCCTTTCTCCAGCCTACTTGTCTTACCTCCAAGGTCTGGAATTCCTGAGGGCTGACCCCAGCAGCAAAGACTGAGGCAAAGAAGGCTTCAGTAATTCAGTAATTCTGCCTTCTCTGTGTGTTTTGTTCCCAGGACACCCATCTCATTCATCAGCAGGCGAGTCTTCTGCCCTCTTTGCTTGTGTTCTTGACCATAGGGGTACAATGGTCTTGAGCTTAGAGGAAGTGATGCTTCAAAGCTCTCTTGGATGCCCTTCTTTTCGAGAGCCCTAGAGCATGGGATTTCTCTAAGGAGGTCTTTGAGGAGGTCAAAGTGAGCTCTCCAGGGCCAGAGACAGACTGAATTATAGGTAAAGAGACCAGTGCCCCATGTTCACATGTTTATAAGGAGGGCAGTGCCCTTTTAAGATGAAAATACTTTATTTAAGGAACTAGGTGTTTCCCAATGAAATCTGCCAGATGCCTGTGGTCCACCAAGAAAATATAAAATCAATCTCATATAACTGAGTTCAAGACTCCCTTTTTAATGACCTGCTACACTTGACTTTTGAGCAGATGGGGGGCCAGAGAGCAGAGCTCTACAAGTGTGTGTATGTTAAGGTACAAAATAGATAATAAAGCCTTGAGCCAGATTTCTTCTAGTGCTGGTCTTTGTGACTGTGTTACTTCAAGTCAGAGAGGCAGATGAGGGGAGGGTTGGTTTTTCTCCCTGGATGGTTTGGATGTTACCTCCTTTGATAATCTTGCCAGGGAGGCAGGAATGTTCACAAAACACTGTTGAGATCTGTCTACCAAATTGACTGCTTGTGGTCACAGGCAGTCAAGCAAGGAGGACAACTCCACGAGGAGAGGGTAGAGGATGCTGGGCTGTGGGCCACTACTTGAGAGCAGTGCAGATGCAAAGACTGTGTTTAACTGGTTTTGTTTTGCAAGGCTGGTTTTAAGAGTTCTGTGCAGGACTCTCCTAGCCCAGTGATGAATTGTATCCACATTGCTTCCAACTACCAGTCCACTCCTCCCACTATGCTCCTTATTGTCTCCCAAGGACAGTTGAGTGCTCCCAGTTTCTCTTTCTGAAAATGCAGGGAAGGGATGCAACTCATGGAGACAAGAGCTGATGTTTTGGTCACTGTTTTAAAGGTCCTGTGGAAAACAACAAGGCATTGGTTTCATGGCTTTTGCTGTCATTAAATGCTGAGAGAACTGAAAGAGCTGTCAGTCATTCCTGTGAATACATGTGAGCTGTCACTGGGTGTCCATGTGGATGTGAACTTCCCTTTAACCCCTCAGAGTTAAGCCTGTGATATTCCTATGTAGTAAATGATTCCAGATGCTACAGCAGATGCAGTCAATGATTTTGGATGCTGCAGACTCCCCCAGTTGGCGGGGGGGGGACATGTACATGGCCTGGGGCTGCAATGTGCCTGAAGAATTAGAGACCAGGATCAAGAAAGATGGGCTGATGGAGACTGTGTGCACACCATGCCTTTAAAACACAGGGCACATTTTATGGGGAATGAAGGTTAGTTAAACTTCATGATCCAGATGTTGATCTTCTCCTACACCCTTGCCCAAAGGAGTCAGTTTGTATAAGGGTGAATGTAGCAAGGGTTTAGATATGAGAGCTTTGTTTTCAGTGTGTGTACTGTCTGTTACTAGAATGCATTTCTTTAGCTAAGTGATTTCCTAATTTTCTGAGTTAGCTCCTGTCAGAACTGTAACACAGTTGTACTTTGTCTTTTAGAAAGATAGATTGGTAAAAACTGAGCCATACAATTATTTTTGTGCCTTTTAACTTGTCCTTTTCAAACTTCCAGTGATCTAAGCTCTGTAAATGTTGGCTGTTAAGTACTATATTAGTATGTACCAGGCAGTACAAGGGATCAAGTCTTGTATTTTTGTATAGCTATATCTATATTGTAAACTTGAAGTGTTTCTTCAAATTCATACTTTCCTGCAAGCCAGAGCTGCACATATACAGCTAATCTGCTGTACTTTTCAAATCCAAGTGAAAGCTGTGGGAATTTCTTCCTGCCAGTTCCAAGACTTTCCATCACTGTTTCTTTTTCCCAGATTGAATTTTGTAATCATGAGTAAATGCAGACATGTGACCAAAGTTCATTTATCCTGATCTGTGAAACTTACCTCTCAGAAATAATTTGACTATTGAGATTGTCTTTTAGCCTTTTAAATTTTACAACGAAGAGATGATGTCAGCACTGCACCAGAGAAAACTTCACAATGACTGATAAAAAGAGTCATATCTATTCCTCCAGCTGTGAATTTCCTGATGGCACTAATGCAAGCTGAACAATTATATTAACTCTTTTTCGTCTTTGGTCTTGGTGTGTAACTTCTTTTGGATTTGATACTCTATTTATAGCTTTGGCACAAGGTTGAGCACACTTATCACGCCTCATTGGTTGCACATTTTACCCTTAGAGAGATTAAGAGTCTCTTTCTTATTGATTCCCAAGCTGAGCAATTTCATTTTTTGCTTTTGTACTTTGACCTCTAACCCTGGGATCCATTAGGACCCCAAGCCAGCAAGATGTAGACACATCAACTACAGAGGGAAAGAACTAAAAAGACACTGTCTCCAGCAAGGGATGCATTAATAGATTGAATTCAAACACAGAAAAGGCAATTTTTTTTCCTTCTGGGAAGCAGAATCCTCAAGAGAGTCATCTCAGGCTGAGGAACATGATATGAAAATCAATAAAGGCCGTATTGTGCTGGTGATGTGTCCGGGAAGTGTAATTTTGTATCTTGTTAGTGGATATCTAAAGGAAGTTAAAGCTACTTTGCTCATAATAATTGGATAAATCCTCTTTCATCAGTGGACTATTTTGCTATTCAAAGTAAAAGTGAAAAATGGTGGAGAGGCTGGTTTGGGTATGATGAGATTGAATGAAGACAATGCCTATTAAGGGTGTTAATTTTTTTTTTATTAGGCTGATACTGTTTCCAGAACTGATTTCCAGCTCTGCTTTTCAATCAGAGATATGAAAGAGTTATTAAAAATAGAAGGCTTTCTTCTGTCTGTTTAATTGGAAGAAAACTCTGTGCTTGACATTTTTACTATATTAATGCTCCAGACAAACTGTAAACACACCATTTGCTTTATTGCAGTGGATGAAGGAATTATGGGTCTTGGTTAAGTTTAGCTGTATTATTAATGCTGGAGGCTGGATAAACTCCAATGACAACTGCACACAGCCCTTGATATAGTTGTGGCCTTGCAAAATTAGCAGGGAATGTGGTAATATTATTATAGAAGTTTCAATTAAGTTATTGATTAAAAAACCTCATAGAGTTGGCAGGAGGAAGAACATGAGTTAGGGAAGAAAAAGGGAGAGTGATTGTGTGTACTGCAACTCAGTTTTCAGTTTCTTTCTGTAGGTACTTGACACTGTGCTGTTGCTATTTCGTGCTATCATTGGAAATTACATATGTGAAACATAATTGAGACTTTTCCTAACTGGTTTGGGGGTTTCGGACCATTTTCTCATTGTAAATTTTAATATCTCTGTCTTTCCAGTGCATCTTCTTGGTTTGCATTGCTGCTGTTAGGTAAAGCTTCCCTACCCTGAGAGTGCGTGGTGGCTTTTTTGTTTGCCTTTTTTCTTTAAAATAGGTAAAGAAAGAAGCTACTCTTTTTTTTTCGATAAGAACTGTAGCAAGGCAGAAAGAAAGATTGTGTTCTACCTGCTGGGCTGTTGAGTGGATGAGCAGTGCAAGAGGAAAGGCAGAAAAGCTGACCTTTCCCCTTCCAGCGTCAGCTTGGATTTATCTTTCCTTTTTTTTTTCCTAAATGGTGTTCATTGAATGAGTACAACAGAAAGCAAAATCAATGTTAAGAACAGTGGGGTTTCCATGTTTGCCCTCCTTCCCCCAGCACACCTGCACTTTCTTGAAATGAAGGTGCTCATCACTAGTTGGGGGATAATCTGTCCCAGCGCCCTCAGATGTTATTTATTTTTTTAATATTAAAGTAGTCTTAATAATATGATTGACAAGGCTACTGAAAACAAGGAAGCAGCACAGGGGCTGCTACGGAAGGTTTTGCTTTAGTAGCAATTGATCTCTTGATGTTGACTGGGGTGACCACCCTCCTTTCTGGGATTTTGGTAGAGGCATATGGGACCAGAATAGGTTGGAGCCTACTTGTGTGCCACACCATTCCCACTTTTCCTCTTGTGCATCTCATCTCTTTCATTGAAACTCATTTCAACAATAGAGTTCACAGAACATCCCCTATTAAATTTCTGTTCTTGAATTTAAATGACTGTCTTAAATCTCATTAATTTGAATAATGCATTTTATTGAAATTGGACTCTAAATTCAGCACTCTCTGTGCTATGTCAGCTTCCTTATTTCTTCCTTAACTTTACTCATTGGAGAAAAATTAGCTGGAATGGTACTTTGGATAGTGCTTTAAAGAATATTTTCTGTTACAGTTGATTGTTGGTTGACCCCAGGCATTAGCTAAGACACCATCACCCAGTTGCTCACTCACTTTCCCCTCTCAGCAATATGACGGAGAAAATAAGGCAAAATTGAGGAAGTTGTCAGGATAAAGACAGTTAATAAATGATCGAAAGAGGAAGAGAAGCAAATAAGAGCCCAAAAGTGATTCAAAGGCAACCCCATCTCCCACGAGCAGACTTGCATCCAGCCAGTCTCTGAGCAATGGGTACCTCCCAAAGCTGGCTTCTGCTTTGTGTTTTTATTTTTGAGCATGACATTATATGGCACAGAATTATCCATTTGGCCAGTTGGGGTCGGCAGTTTTGCTTGTGTTCCATCCCAGCTTCTTGCCCACCCCTGTCCTGCTTGCTGGGGGAGGCAGAGTGCAGGAAAAAGACAAAACCTTGATGCTGTGCAAGTGCTTCTGAGCAGCAGCAGCCAAAACACTGCTGTGTCTTCAGCACTGTCTTAATCACACAGGATGGGGCAGGTTGGAAGGGTCCATAGTGAGTCATCTGGTCCAGTCTCCCTGCTCAGGCAGGGCCATCCAGAGCACATGGCACAGGATCGTGGCCAGATGGCTCTGGAGTATCTCCAGTGAGGGGGACTCCACACCCTCTCTGGACAATCTGTTCCAGTGCTCAGTCACTGCACAGCAAAGAAGTTGTTTCTCATGTTCAGGTGGAACTTCCTGGGCATCAGTTCCTGCCCGTTCCTCTTGTGCCATTGCTGGGCCCCCTCGAGCAGAGCCTGGTCCACCCTCTGCCCCCTCCCTAGAGGTACTTATTTATCAGGTCCCATTAAAAGCTGCCCTTCTTGCAGTTAATCAGCCCTTTCATCAAATTCAGAGAACATCAACAGAGACACCACGAGTGACCAAGACTCAGAAAAGAGAATAAAATCGTTGAAAACTGGAAGAAACCTGTAGAGGACATTCCAAGATAGAGGACAGTTCTGGCTCAAATAACAAGGGTTGCCATGCACATCTATAAGAGCTAAATATTTACTGCAAAAAAAAAAAAAAATCATAAACTCGTAGCTCTCTTTTATCTCTCTAAATAATTTAAACTTTGTGGTCAGTAGGTGGAGTTGGAAGGGGGAAGTCTCGAAGTTCCGTTTGCAGCCAATAGTTCTTCAAGAGCAAATGTAACTACTACAGAGAAGCCACTTTCTTAGTGTATTTATTAGGGATGCACTGGAACTCAGGGGAGAGTTTCAGTCCAAAGACACCTCCTTCTGACTGGAAGATAAATCTGTGTTAAAAATACAGCCATACCTGGAATGTCAAGACTTCCTAAATCTCAGAGCAAGCTGATAAAATCTGTCCAGGTGTACTACTGAACCTTCTCGGTTTTCTTTCAACAGATCTTAGAACTGAACATCACATTTTCCTGCCATATGCTCTTCCTTGGAAAGAAAAGAGGCATTTTGTACACCTCTTGCACACAGGAAAAGACAACAGCTGAAACTTCACTCTTCAGGGAAACACAAACCACAGCAACACATGCACTGCTATGAAGAATGTTGACCCCATCTCAGGTAGACCTGGGAAATTGCTGCAGTTGGAAGATGACATTTCAGCTTTCTGGACTTGTTTCTTTTTTCCACCAGCACACCTCTCCCACCTCTCATAGTGATTTCCATAGGCTTCAGATATGGGAACCAAGGATTTGAAGTTCATGTAACCTTATTTTAAGACTGGGATGTGGCCCCTTTTCACTCCTGTCATCTGTGAAGGATAGAACATCCTAAAAATCCTGCTCTGATCCTGAGATCCTTTCAGTGTCCATAGACAGAAGGTTTCAGTCAGTCTTTGGCTGGTGTCTCATTCCTCCCCTCCTTCTCACAAAAAAATACCATGTCCCAGTGTTCCTTAAAGTAGTGAATGGACAATGGGGGGCTGTTCATGTGGTGGGCTAAAAACAGAGCTTTATTATCTTTATAGGTCTTCAAGAAATGTTTCTTTACGTTTGTGCTCCCCATGATGAGTCTCCCTGGAGGAGATAACTATTAAAAGTCAAATTGGAGGTAGTTCAGCTTAAATGCAGGACCAGAATTTTTGCAGAGCATGTAATAATTTCAAGACCCTGTTCAACACAGACCTGGTGAAAAGTGCTTGTTCCTAAGCAAAATGTATTTCTTTGCAGGGGGATGTGTGTGTTAAAGCAACTCACATCTCATGGCAAGAGTCCTAAAACATTATCTCTGCCAGGACAGACAGAGTTTTTTTATGGATCTGTAGTTCCTTTTTAGGTTTTGACTAAAAAACCCAAAACAAACCTGTCAAAAAAAACCCAAAAGAGACAAAACCCAACCCCACGCTGGGTACAGTGACTCTGTTCCTTCTAAACCAAGTATCTTAGAGCCATATTTTCATTTCAAATGTAAGAAAAGGAGCAGGTAATGGTAAGATGAAGCTGCCCAGGGACAGGTGAATGCCTTGGTGGAATGGAAGAATTGGTGGGTGATTCAGTGCAGTGGGTGCTTGCATCTAAAATAAATCTATGTGAGAAATGGGAATCATTCAGGCTGCTTCTTGTGCACTTTCTGACAGGAAAAAAGTAACTGCTTTGTGTCTATGATGGCTGGTTTGTTTGCTTCTTCGGTTTTGGGGTTATGTTTGGGTTTTTTTAAGTTGACCTAAATAGAGTCTTTCAGTTGTGGTATGATTTTATGTATTGGCAAAAACTGATTTGAAATACACAGAGAAAAAAAGAATTCACTGTAATGATTTGAGAATAGATAGGAACACTCTGGATTCATTCTGCATATCTTCATCTGTCATTGCATTGATGTCTGGTCATTATGAGTGAAAGCATTTAGTTGCATTTTCATAAGCTGTATAAAATGTCACCTTTTAGCAATTGTTTAAGTATTCCTTTTGTACTAGAAAAAGAGGAAATGAGTTTGAGCATTAATACTTTTTTCAAAGCTCTGCCTCTAAACTGTAGTATTTCACTTGTATGGCAAAGGAGCTCTGTAAGAGCCAAACAGAAGGAAAAATGTCAATATGAACTAGGAAAGAAAAATTAAAGCATTACTGACAATAAAGGAAACACAGCTTGATACATACCGAGGAAAATTGGGAATTGGAAAATCGGGAATTGGAAAATCTCTTTGCTGCCTCCCTCTAAGAAAGTCTTTTTTACTTCCGGGTAGTTTTTCTGTTAAGGAAAACTTTGGTCAGAGTCTTCTTGGAACTTTTAAATATGTGAATGTTGGGCTGTCCGTGGATCTTGGGCACATCCCACAGTTGTAGCAGGATATAAGAGGAATCCTTTCCGGCCTGGGGCCTGACCCTCATTAATGACTGAAGTCTAGTTGAAGATTTTTGTGGTGTGCATGAGCTGCACAAAAGTTTGGGGACAGGTTTCTGGAAGACTGCGGTAGCCTGAGTCTGTCAGTCCTCCTGACGAGCATTGAAGGGCCCCAGTGAATTCTGTTGAAAGAAATGGGCCTGCCTGCAAATCCTGCCCTTGTGCAACTGCTGATGTTTTGGGGAACCCCAACCTGCCTTTAGGCAGCTGGGAGATTTACTCTGTAGGTGATGAAGAGGTTGTGAGGTCAGTGCTCGGGGCAGCATTGCTGAGAGCATTGCTCCACTTGCCTCGCTCCGATTCTTCACGTGTCCAGGACTGGCACATGATACTCAAATACAAACACCAAAAATTAATTACTCCTTTGGTAAGAAAGCACTGAACTCTGTGGAGAGGCTGAGTGATGGAACTTGAGGCTTGGTTACTTCCTGCTGTGGTTGTGTGAACATAAAAGCACTGCAGCAAATGGAGAGCTGGTGGTTTGAAAAAGTGGTTGTTGTGAGTCTTGAGTCACCCTTGGATGAGGAAATCTCCATAAATGAGATTTTGTACTTTCTCCAGAAATGGGATTATGTACCAAATAAAGGGCAGGCATTCACACAACCGGAGTGGGGAGATGATGGCAGGCAAAGACTAAGTTTTCAGAATCTGGATGACTTGACTCTCATGTGGTGATTGAAATTTTACACTAAAGGGCACAGTTTTTTATCTCCTTTTAAAAGTTAGTGCTGCAGGTGGTAAAGGAACATAATTCCAATATTTTTCCCTAGTTTTGTTTTAGAGGACTGTGGAGTTGTTGTTGAGAACATTTCCAAAGTGCTTTTAAAACAAATATCATATATGTAGAAAGAGGAATAAGAGGGCAATGAGAGTGAGACATTCCTGTGCACAGAGATGCATGCAAGTCTTCCTTTTCTTCTCTTGGTTCCATGGTTGAAACATGTATAAGCACTTTGGATTGGTGGGGGTGGAGAAAGTGATCCGAAAGGAAAACAAGCTTGCTCTTGCTTTAGAGAAGACAGCATTAAATGAGTAAAAATAAGCCAATCCCAGGGGACCAAATAAATTCATCTCCCCTTCAGCATTGTATGTTTGTAAGGTTTGTGCTTTGTGAAAAAGCACCACAATTCAGCCAGTGTTTGAAGAAAGGAAAACAAGAAGGTCACTCTTCAGAGAGCTTGATTTCGAGGTGGTTGTTGAGGCAATTGCCTATTTGTAGTGTGCTTTGTGTCTCTCCTGCCCACATTAGCCCAACAGAGCAAACAACTTTCCCCTGGGCTTGTAGAGATATAGAAGTCTCTGAGTTAGACCCCAGGGGCTGGGATGGAGGATCACTGATGGAAGACCCGCAGAGTGAGCCCAAGACTTGCTTGACACCAAAGGATCTACTGAAGGCAAAGCTGTCATGGACATCCTGACCAGGAGAGGACAGTTTAGTGCAGTCTCTGGATGGCATTGGACTCCAGAAAACCTTTCCATAGCAAAAGGGCTGGGGGGAGGAAGGAGAAACCCTGAGCTTCTCTCCAAGCTCAAACTAATTTTGAAAGATAGAGAATTATGTCTATCTTTTTTTTTTTCCCAGTGTTGCATATTCTACCCCAAGGAAAAAGCACAGACTCCTGTCTTTATCTGTCCCAGCCCTGGCCCAATCTGCTGAGCTAAGTATGTGTTTCTGGGTGGTTAGCTGAAATGAGGCACAGGACCTTTCTTTTCACTTTAACCTTATGGAAATTGGAGGATGGTATCTGCCTGTGGAGCTTCACAGTGTGTATTTTAATGTAGAATAGGGCTACAAGTTTCAGGTTCCAAATGCAGTTCATTACACTTCAGCTGAACAGATTGCTCTACTAATCCCTCTTCTAATGGGAGCTGAAGTACTTTATATTTGTTCCTAGTAATTTTAAAAGCATTTTGAGCATCCTTGTGAGGAAAAAAAGTAGCACACAAAAAGGCTCACTGTGAAGAAGAACCTGACCAGAAAGGATGCCCTGTTAAATATAGTACCAGGCAATTTTGTAGTGCCTCACATATATATTTCTGGTGGCCTGGTGTTTGAGAGGGTTACAAGATACAACATTGCTGAAATTATTTATGAGAGGTTAGACTGCTTTCTTGAAATAAAAAAAGTGGTTAATGGCTTGGTTTTAATTGACAGATTTTAAAATGCTTCATTTTTTTTTCAAATCATTGATACTTGCACTACAGATGTAAGAGTGGTTGTAGTGGTGTTTGTTCCCCTAAAATTTGGGTAGAACTCTCAACTATAAGATGAATATTCTTTTGAGTATGCCTCTGTGCTATTTGCAGATTTGTGATAGGAGGCATATGAAATGTTTGTCTTGTGTAATAAAACATAATGGATCTCTCACAGCCTTGGGTAGGAAACATTCCAGCAGATTTTCCTGATACTGAAACAGTGCAAAGTGTGTTGTGAACAGTGTTAAAAATTTTACTGACTGGCAGAAGGCTGTCTTTCTGGTCTACACAAACAAAGTGATTTTACTTCAGCTCTAAGACTGTAAAGTGTTCACAGCAGTCCTCTCAAATGCAGTGTGGTACACTGTCCTAAGTGGGTTTGAACAGAGAAGTAACACGAGAGCAGGTACCTTCCCATGTCCTGGTGTGCCTAACAGCTGTACAGCTTTCCTTCCTCATTACAGAACTTTGGAAGAGGTCAGAGTATGTCAAGAGACCAGCAGTGGGACAGGCAGCCTTTCACTTTTTACCTCTAGGATTCAAATCCAGCCAAATCATTAGGAGCTGCAAGTTGTTACCACCTGGTGGCTGAGCGCTCGGTGTAAAGTTAATTTGGTAGTCTCAGCCCGGTTCTGAGTAAACACATTTCAACCTTACAAAGAGTATGCCACCTGGCACTAATTGGCACCAATTGGCACCCTTGCTAGCAGCCTCATCAGAGATGCCAAAATAACTCCAATGTTTCTTTGCTTCTGGTGGTGGGCTCTCCGGGTCGGCAGTGAAGTGCAGTGATGGGGCGGTGTGGAGAAGATGGCACAGCTGTTGCCCTCACTGTTTGGTGGCCTAAGTCTGCAAAGTTGTCTGCCCGGTGCATTTCCCGTGCCAACCTGTGCGGAGTTATTAGGATTCTTCCACCACTGTTTGTGCACTTTCAGCAGTCTCTTGGCAATCCACCTCAAAATCCTGTTTACCATCTGTGTGGTTGATGCAGTGAGAGCATAACAGCTCAGTGGTTCAAAGGTGGGTTTGTGTGGGATATTTAGGAACACGGAGTTCCAGCCAGCGGAGGCAGAGCACGTTGCTGACAGGTAGCTATTAATCACTTTTAGCCATTCTTTTCACTGCCAGCTGCTTTGCAAATGAGGATTGGCACATGGTAGATGAATACCCCCTCATTGTCCAAAATGAAAGGAGTTTTTACCTTGTTTTCCAAGGTAGTAACCCTGTTAAATATCACCAACCCCCAAGGGAGAGCACGGATTTCCAAGTGAGACAGTCTTCTAATGTATGTAATGCCTGGAGGTCTACAGGTTTGGGGAAAATAGTTATAGAGAAGTTATAAAATAGTTATAAAAGAAAATTCTTTCATGTTGCCCCTTTTTATGAGAGTGACTGCTCATTGAGCAGTTGATGTTTCATTCTTGGCTATGAAGATTGGGGAAGGAGACAGCAGTTTTCAAAAATAAAATAATTTAGTAAACCCAGGTCACTTTTTGTTTCTGGTGTACATCATTCCAGGGCAAAAAGGCATCACAGAAGGAGTATTCATCATATTGCAAGTATTTCTTCCTCTCACTGCTCCTCTGACATCCTGCCCAATGCTCACTGAGGCACTGGAATCCCAGGCAAGGTGAATTCAGAAACTTCAGATTGCACCTGTCCAGTATACAAAAAAAAAAATTCCCTGAAAGAATTAAACATCACCCAAGACTGAATTCAAACCCCAAAACTAATAAAGGTGACAAGCAGTGCAGCAGCATAAGACTATTATGATGGAGAAAGGAATTTAATAACTTCTTAACTGACTTTCTGTGTAATGTGACAGCAATGACAAGCCAACAGCATGTTATAGTTGCCAAAGGAAATGGTACTTTGGTTGCCGAAGTTATAAACCTTTTCTAATCATAAAAATAGAGGTCAAATTCAAAACACACTGAGCATTCTCAGTTCTCTGAAGGAAGAGTGAGACTTTTTTCTTACTATTGGCATAGCATCAATTAATACCAATTAAATGTTAAGTATTTATCTCAGACAGCAAATGGTGCATCGTGTTTCCATTCTTATCAAAGCCCAGGGCTAGATCCTCACAGGAACAAAATATCTATTCATTAAAGATCAAGTAGTACAATAAGAAGAATTCTTCTGACCTTTTCCTGTATTCAAGAAAAAATAATCTAGCTCTGCAATGCTAATTCACTTAGCTGTATGTATTACAAATATTAAAAGATTGTGTTTGCATTTTATACTAAGATCATAAGGGCACAGCACTGGCACCATTCATCTGCCATTCTCAAAACAGTTTGGGTGAGGTTTTTTATGCAAACAGTAAGAATTAAGTCTTTTGTTTTAAATCCTTCAGGTCTACAGAATTCAGCAAACAAACCTAGACCTGTGAGAACTGTGGCCCCTAAGTGTCATCATCTTTAAAATTAATAGACCAAAGTAAGTGGAAAAAGTTCAGGCTGCTGATGTGTGAAGTAATAAGAAACGCCTCTTCTCATCCAAAGCATCATTTATCTTTGTTAAATATTGCAGAGGTATCTCACACTTAAGTCTCAGTTCTGTGCTTTGCTAAATCAAAGGCATGATGACTCCATAAAGGTTATTGTTTTTGGCAATAACTTTTTAATAGCAGAATTACTCTTTTTTGCTCCTTGCAGCTTTCCCGTAGTAAAATATTTCCATCTCGATTTTGCTCGCCTCAAATCACGACTTGTTTCATCCTCAGAGTGTGCCTTCTGCCAAGATAATGAATTGTAGCAGCTTTTCATATCAAAAGAATGAGCAAAATGCAAAAGAAAATTCAGGATGATATAGTTCTATTTATACCTGGCACTATTTTATCTTCTCAGAGCTGTATGAATCTAAATGTGTTATACTTCATGTAATCTGAACCCATCAACGTTATACAGCTCAGAAATCAGTCAGATCTGATTTTTTGATTGAAAGTTTTTAAAGAAATACACAGAACTGGCTAAATTTAAAGGTAAAAAGCAATGCAGCAGGATAGGACTATTATGATGGAGAAAGGAAATTGTGATGGGTGCAGGATGGGCCTGCGACAGCCACAGGATTGCCACGTGTCAGTCAGGTAGTTTTTTGTGTGTCTTCAGGTTGTTTTGGTTTTGTTTTCCTTTTCCCTTGCACCAAGTCTGCCTGGGGCATAGGTGTCGTGCCTGGCTTTGACCAGAGCATGAATTCACCTGTCTTAACCAGGCTTTCCCTTTCAACTCAGATAAGTCTTTTTGGTCTTCCTGACACAGAAAACTGCATGTGGACTGAAAAACAGGTCAGAGAGAGACAGAGTCCTTTAAGCCCCGGGCTGCTGCTAAAGCCCACAGTATTATTTGGTGCACCTGCAGTGCTTGGATCTTCTTCAGTATAAAAGGAGCTTCTTTTGAGAGAATGAAAATGCAGGTCACATTGATCTTAAAAGAGCAGGGAACCTGACATGGTGAAAACACCAGCATTTTCAAGGATACTCCAAGAGAGAGAACTGGGTTTACAGTCAGGGCGTAGGGGACTTTGAAGAGAAAAGGTGTGTTGAAAGGTTGTACATAGTTAATACTACTGAAAGTGCTGATAAAGTGATGTTTTGGAAGGGTGAGAGCTTGAACAGCTGATGAAGTGGAACACCTCAGTTAATAAAAAATAAATAAATAAATGATCTGAAAATGAGTCAACTACTAGTGTACTGTCAGTGAGAGGAAAAAATGGGGATAAAGAGGGAATTCTTACTGGGAAAGTGGGAGTCATAAAGCAAACACAGTCCTCTTCTTCCATAGCTACGATTATCCAAATCGTATCCACTGGATTTGGTATTTGGAGTCAGGGAGGGAAAGTAAAAGGATGGCAAGTGGTTGGTGGCAGAGAGATGGTGTAAAGGACGGTGAGAGTAGGAACTTTTTTCTTTTTCTTTTAGTAGTGGTAAGTTTTTAATTGATCACAGTCCATAGCTTAGTTTTTGCTAAAGCAAAGCCCACCGTTTTGCTTTTGGTTATTCAACCCATATTGTTGTCCCTAAAAACGGGATTCGCCGTGCAGTGTGCGGGAAGCCAGCCTCACACACGGAGCTGAGGGATTTGTTTATTCCATATTTGCACAAAGACAGGTGTTAGGTAGTAAATCCACAAAGCTAGTTCAAAATTTTACGCTGTATGAACAATTTAGCAAACAAAGAAATCGCAGTTCATTGGCTACAAGTTACTTAGTTCTCTTACTCATTTGTGTTCTACCTTCTATTGGATTCCCAGTATGGACAGCTGCTAAGAGGATAAAATAATCATAAATTGCATTATAAACTGCAGTTTAATGTTTTGGGAGGTTTTCCTGTTTAAAGCTTGTATTAGATTTTATACAGCAGGACTCAAATAAGAGAGCTGAAAAATCTGCAGTAGTCTTTCCCCAGCTTCCTAAGGCTGGTTCACATGACTAAGAAGAATAAAAAGGAAAAGCTTATGGCAACTGGAGTCCTCTGAGCGCAGACAGGCATGGGGCAGTACAGCTTTGCTAAAAATATTCCACAAGTGTCTATGAAGATACATCTTTCGTAGCTCAGTCCTTACATTCTTTTGCCTTTGAGGTCTTTGCTAAGATGAAAAGTGGTTGGTGCAGTGGTGTGGCATTACTGTGGTAGAAGTGACATGGAGGTGAAAATTTGGGAGATAAAGCAATGAACAGATTTCATCCTTAAACATTGAGCACTTTCTTCACTTACATGACAGATGCTGCTCCTGGTTAACAGCACAGCTGACAGTTAATCCTGACACTAAGAATGAGTTCAGAACACAGGTGAGGTTTTGTAGTAGTGCATTTTTGATGAAAATTCACAGAGAATGGGGGACTTGTTGGCCCAAATCTTTTAGCAAACTCATTCTTTTACCAGGTACTCACTTGAATAGGTTCTGTTGCATTTCTGTTATGTACAGAGCCGAGAAGGATGTTCAAATTAGATTTGGATAACGGTTACAGCTTTTATTTGTTGGAAACCTCAGCTGTAATGGAGAGAAGCATATAAAGAAGTGGTTCACTGAAGACTTTGATGTTGTGGTACAGCTCTTCTGAACAAAAATACATTTTCCACTGGTACTTTACAAGGCTTAATAGAAATGGAGTGAAATACCTCAGAAAAAGGCTGTGGGCTTGAACTGTACCCATATCAACATCTACACATAAGCTTCTCCCACCATGCAGTAACAATTTGTTGCCTGAAAAATCTTCCTTGTTCTTTCACTTTAGCTCATTTGAATAAGATATTCAAAGCACAGGTACGCTGGTGGGGGCTCTTGGAAACCTCCCACTTCCCTTGGAATTCATTCCTTCTAGGAATACTATTAAGCCATCTGTATGGATGTCTGGGTGCCATAAAATGATATCTGAAAAACTTATGGCAAGTGGGGCATATTTCAGAACACAGGATGCAGACAGACATACCCTGGTGTTTCTATGAGCTCTTCATACAGCTGCTGGTAACAAGTGCAAACAAGGAAAGCAGAAGAGCTGCCAACTGAGGCTATGTGACACAAGTATCTTGCTGAGGAATAAAGTACAGCCCCTGTATGAACAGCTTGGTTGTCCTCATCCTGTTTCCTTAGCAGATTTATGTGGGTGGAAGTAGGAGCTCTTTCTGAGCTTCTTCCCTCCTTTGTCCTTGTAGAGCCAGCCACGGTGACAGGGTATATCCAAGCACTGCATTTAGTAGCCTTTTGAAATGCTGTAGTAGTTTATTGTTGAGACTTTTGGTGCACTTATAAATTGTTTACCTAACCAGGGTGACACTTGGTGCAAGGGAGCACTCTGTCTTCTTCAGCGCCTTGTTTTGGAGTAGAGCTGGGCTTCTGAGGGAAGATACCAGTTTCATTTGGGAAACTATTTTTTTCCTTCTTGCTGTCAGATCAGGCTGTGAATCTGTTTTTATTGTTGCTTTTATTTTTTTTATTTTCCACCTTTCTCTTAACACTTAGAAGTCTGTCAGAGGAGGCTGTTAAAATTCACGGAAGTCTGGACAAATACAGGAATATTCCCTGCAAAACATAGTCCAATGTCCCAATACTGACAGTAGGACCTCCTGCTTTTAAAATGCATAGAAAAGATGGGCTGAGGATGACTGCTGAGCCTCACCTCTGTGCATGGGAAGATCATAGAGGAGGTTCCTGGAAACAATGCTAAGACATACGGAAGTGCATGAGTGTGTCCTCAGCAAGTTTGCAGATAACTGAGTGATGAGGAACCTGAGCGGTGTAGTTGATACAACAGAAGAATGGGATGCCATCCAGGGGCACCTGGACAAGCCCGAGAACTTCATGCCCATGAGAATTTCATGCAGTTCAAGTGTAAGGTGCTGCACCTGGGTCCTGGCAATCCCAGACAGACTGGGAGAAGAACTTACTGGGAGCAGCCCTGTGGAGAGGCACTTGGGGGTTCTAGCGGATGAAAAGCATGGGGCTTATAAAAAAAGAGAGAGAATGACTCTTTATGTGCACAGATAGGAAAAGGGGGAATGGTTTTAAGCTAAGAGAGGAGAGATTTAAATTAGATATTAGGAGTAAATTCCTTACTCAGAGGGTAGTAAGGCATTGGAACAGGTTGTCCAGAGAAGTTGTAGGTACCCCATTCCCCATCCCTGAAAGTGTTTAAGGCCTGGTTGGATGGGGCCCTGGGCAACCTGATCTAGTGGGTGGCATCTCTGAGGGAAGTGGTGGTGGTGTGGTGTTGGAACCAGATGATCTTTAAGATCCCTTCCAACCCAACTCATCCTGTGATTCTGTGATTGCTGGAGCTGCACTGGAAGACTCGAGGAAGGGGTGGAGCAGGGACAGCAGATCACAGAATGACAGAATATGCTGAGCTGGAAGGGACCCACAAGGAACGTGGGGTGCAACTCAGCCCTGCACAGGACCATCCCCAAGACCAACCAAAGTGGAACAGGTTATGTGCTGCGTGGGCTGCAGTAACACCATGTCAGGAAGATGTTCTGTAACTTCTATGTGAAGCTTGGGCCAGCCAAGGAAGGTCACAGGAAGCTGAAGATTAGTTCCCACTAAGGTTGGAGAGATGGGGATGAAACATTAGAATTCCTCAGACAAGTGTGTTTCCTACTAATTCAGTCCCTTGCTATGAAAATAGGATGTTTTTTTTCTCTGAAGCAAATGAAAAGCATATCATACATGTTGCTGTCTCTCAATCTGAGATATAACATACTTTTCTTATTTCAGACTCAACCATCTTCTTGTTTCATTGTCAGCTACCTGATAGCTTTATTCTTGCTGATCTCCAGTCACTGGCAAATCAAGTTATCTTTGATGAACAAGGATGGTGACCAGGGCATGATCACTCCACCTTGAGTTCATGGAATTTCCAGATGCCAGTCCTGTGAGTGACAGAGCAACCTGATCAGCTTTAAAGGACAGTTCTCTGAGAGCACACAAAGGTCACTTCTTTCTCAGTGTAGAGCGCACGGAGACCAGCTATGTGGGTAGAATTAATGCCAGGATATTTAAAAAAAAAAAAACAGTGGATGTGGAAAGACAAAACCCCAAGAATATGTATCTTATAAAAAAGCAGCAATTTGGATCACAGCAGGGCTTGTATTATGATTAAAGTGTTTCAGAAGGCTGATAGGACTGCAAAGACTAATTGATATTTTAATTAGACAAAACCAAATGAACTACAGGTGTCATCCTGCATATAAGAACTTTACGGAAGATTTCTTTTATTCTTTACTGCTTAGAGATTTCAGAGATGTTCAGAGATGTATGAAATCTGGCAGTTATCCCCAGGGAGACATTCTCATTTTCAAGCTATTTTTTTTTAATACTCTCTAGCCACCCTGTTTATTTGTCTTGAATATTAAACAAGTGCCTCTTAGGGATTATCACTCAGCAGCCTTGGCTGGATCAAAACTGTCTAGACTATGACAATGCACTGTATCTATCTTTGCAAGTTTTGTCTGGTTTATTCTTTGTTTTTTCTGCCTTTTTTTTTTTCTTTTTCTCCGTTGCAGGTTCAATACAATGCCTTTTTGTTCAGGTGTATTGCTTCAGAACTATGAAAAGAAATATATAGCTGCCATAGAATCTCCCACTCGTTTGGATTCCCCCTCTGTTACGATGTTGTTAAGCCCAGGGAGGGGGCTTTAGTCATAACCTTTGACACAAGACTCCTTGAGCATAAAAGAACACCAGCAAACAGTGTTCACAACGGGATCCCTTCACTTCTTACTGCTCTTCCTTATGCCCTCTGACTCTAACAGTGCTTAAAGCTGGGAGTTACTGCCCTCCAGACTAATCAGGCTGAAGACTTACTAGGCCCTGTACAAATCTGAGACCAGAGCTTTTCTCACAAGGCTGTTCTGTTGGCCCTTCCTTCTTTATATGTCCACACTCAAGGAGATTTAGCTGCAGCTCTGTTCTTGTGTGTCCCATCCACACCTTGTTTCTTCAGGAATGCTCCGTATATCAGAGAATCCTAGGAAGGCTTGGGCTGGACGGAGCCTTAAAGATCAGTGAGTGCCAACCTCCCTGCCGTGGGCAGGGGCACCTTCCACTAGACCAGGCTGCTCGAAGCTCAGCACATTCAGGTTCATCAGATGGTCTTGAACCTGACCATCTCACAGAAGGTGGTTATTCGTTCCCCTGGCCCCTGCCTTTGCCTTCTGTGACCCGGGCAGTGTGGCTGCAGCACGTGCCACGGAGGACTGAGGCAAAAAAGTCACTGAGTAACTCAGCCTTCTCCATCTCCTGGGTAACCAGGTGTCCTGCCTCTTTCCATAGAGGGCACACATTTTTCCTGCTCTTCCCTTTGTCACCAGTGCACCTAGAGAAGCTTTTATTGTTGCCCTCAGCACCTCTGACCGAGTTTAATTCCATTAAAGCTTTAGCTTTCCTAACCTGACCCTTGTTGCTCAGAAAATCTCTCTGTGTTCCTAACAGCCTGCTTGGTCCCTGCTTCCACCCTCTTTATTAATTTCTGGGATCTGAATTCTTCCCGTATGAAGGAATAATTTTGATACTCCCTTCTCTTTCTGTGAGACTGTGTGAGCTCTGTATTTAACATACTTTCTTCTCTCCCTGATTGTACGTTATCTGTTGTCACAGCTTAATGCATTTGTTAATTGTTCAAAATATCATAAAAACCACTTGACATCCACACAAATCATTGATGTCAGCCAGTCTTTGTTTATGTGCTGTGTGATTGTTCTTCTCGGTCATATAATACTCTACTTCTTACTAATTCACAACTAAAATGGTGTAAGCTGAAAAAATTGCAAATAGCTTTTGAGGATCTCCTTAATGGATACTTTTTTCCTGTGAATGCTCCTGAGACATGTAAAGTATGTTTTTCTATCTACTAAAAGTTTAGTCACACTTA
This sequence comes from Cephalopterus ornatus, assembly GCA_013396775.1. Classification (NCBI taxonomy): domain Eukaryota; kingdom Metazoa; phylum Chordata; class Aves; order Passeriformes; family Cotingidae; genus Cephalopterus; species Cephalopterus ornatus. Next base: position 80,086 of record VZRE01007498.1, on the reverse strand, counting down.
AAAAAAGAAAAGAAAGAAAAGATAAGAAAAAGATTTGGATCAAGAATATACTACTAGAGTTTGTGTATGTTCATTTCTAAACTGTATCTGATCTTTTTCATATTGGTAGAAGCCTCTAATTAAGAGCAAGTACAGAAATAACCAGAGGGTGAATCTCTTTTTCCTGCAGTTCTTTATTTTTGGATAATTGTGGGGGTTTTTTTTGGGGGGGGGGGGAATTAAATGGTGTATCTTTCCCAAGTCATGTGTGTTCTGTTTCCCAGTGACCAGAGTGCCCATCCCAAAGGGTTAAAAGTACAGATTTGCAGAATAACCTTGCACATAGTTTCCTTTTGCCTTTGATAGGATACAAAAACAAACAGGACCCCCCCAAAACTTCAGCCTTTAGTTCTATTGGATGGGAAAAGTTGCCCCCTTTGTTCAGTCCTCTTAGTAACCAAGTGCATTTTATATTTGCAGCTTCTCTCAGCAGAAATCTGTGGTAATGTTTAGTCCTGAAAGCAGACAAATGCTGGTGATTTTTTTTGTTTTGGGGGTTTTTTTGTGCACCACTACATACTCTGAATGAAATGCCTTGAAATGCCTTAATTTTTGGAAAGGGCTGAGCACCCACTCTTTGGTAGGCAGGGGCACCTTTTAAGATCTAACAATGGGTCAAAAATAAATTTGTAGGGATCCTGAATGTAAAAAACCCCCGTGCATACTGAGAAAGGATTAACGCAGGAGTAAGCAGATCTTGATTTTGATGTAGCACGGTGAGATGTCGTGGTGCTACACTTGAGCTATGGTGTTCAGCAGGGAGTTTTTTTATCAAGAACTACCTCTGTGATTTCTTACCAGGGAAGGAACATAATTTTCTGTGGACTGATGGTGCTTCTTAGTAGTCAAAAGGATTTGGAGTATGGAAGGTTTTCTGGTTGCCTGGCAGAGGTCACTTCTCTCAGGAGAGCTCACCAGTCAGGGTGGATCTACTCCGTGTGCTCCTTCTTCAGCTCCTTCTGAAAAGGCTTAACTGGGGCTGTTGTTTAAGCAGAAATACCCCAGTAAAAAAGGAAGGGGGTGGGAAGAGTTTCAGTGTGTGTGCACCTATGTTGGTAATACATCGTCTGAAAAGTCATGCTGCTAATCCTTGACTCAAAGCTGTTGATAGTGGAACGCAGGCCCCACATGTGGTATGAATTCTCTGTGGCTGGACACATTGTACAGTTTATTTCTTGAACACTACAGAATTCATTAAACACTACTCCTACTGCTGAGAATTAATATTTAATCTTATTCTGCTTTATCAAAACACCTCATTTGCACATAAATCACACATGCTCACCCTGTTTTGGTGTGTTCTCTTTTGCATTAGATGTATCCACTAAGTGACCGTTGTACAAACATGGAATCATATGAGCTATATCGTGGACAGAGAAAATTAATAATTGTTTTATATTGACTTCAATTAACTTGATTATAGTGGAGGTAAAAAGTTTCTGTATGACATGAAGCAGTGGAGTAAGGGCTTATTCATTACCACTGGACTGAAAAGGTTAAGACACAGTATTTAAAAGATCAAGAGGACCTTTGAATTTTAATAGCTTGATGCAATAACATGTTACATAAAAATATCTTCTCTCTATATATAAAAATAATATACTATGTAATGACAGTAAGTTATGTAATAATGTGAAACCTTATGTATAAGTACAGTGAAGAGTTTAAATTAAGCCTTCATTTATTCCCATGATTTGGTCAGGATAAGCAAAAACATTAAAAAAAAATCCAAAAAACACAGATATTTAAATTTAAGATGTGTCTTCCTAGTACACTGAGCTATCTAGAAATATAATTAAATTACACTTTTAAATAGTTTAATAACTGAATAAAGGGTAAATTTAGGTTGCAAATAAGTTAAAAAAATACTGCAAAGATGGTGTAGGACACTGGAAGAGGTTTCCCTGAGAATTTATGGATGCTTCATCATTGGAAGTGTTCAAGCTCAGTTTGAAAGGACTTTGAGCAACCTGATCTATTGAAAGATGTCCCTGCCCAAGGCAGGGAGACTGGATAGATGATCTCTAAAGGTCTCTTTCAAGCCAAACCATTATATAGCTCTATAATTTGAAGAGAAAAAAGACTCCTTGAAATGTAATCTTCAAACGTTTTTACTCTGTAATGCTAAAGTATATTTTATAAATAACTGGTTATGATAAACTGAACGTTCTATAGGGTAGATATTTATAATACAATTTTTTCTTTAAAAACTACTCTTAAATTTGATGTTGCTAACACCAAATTTAATGCTGTGCCATTCAGTTAGTTACATGATTACCGGTACTTAAAACGCGGACCTTGCACCCTACCATTTTTTACTGCTGTTTTATAGTAGTGCACCTAAATGTTTATCCATTTGTTTCCGAAGCCTTAATACATCCTCGTGATTATCGGTGGTGGCATTTACAGTCGTTGACTACAGACAAAGCTATTCAGCACCTGCCACAGTAAAAGTCTCTTTTCAGTTGTTTGGATCTTTTCCAGGCTGTGGCCATTTACACTTGGGTCCTGCCTGCCAGGTATAAGTCTTGGGTATTTTCTATGATAGGGAGAAAAATGCAGGAATCAAAAAGCCAGCCAAGGGAGGGGAAAAAAAAAATGCAATGAACACTTTGGCCGCTTTCTTTGGGTTTAGAAAGCAAATGCTGTCCTGAATGGAACATATATCCATCTATCCATACATGTTTGAGTGGGTATGTATGTAAGTGTGTATATATATCTCTGTATTTTCCTGTTGAGTTGAAATCTGCTCTGGGTGGGCAAATCTGAATGGTTGTAAATCTGCTGTGTAAAGAGTAGCTGTTCTTAGAGCTTGGTAACTAAGCTCTAATAATTTTGTTGTTGTCTGGGGATGTTTCCTGTGGGTGTTGATTTACCTACGGGTGTCGGGATTTCTCTTCTGAGTATTCCCTTGCTTTTGTTTTTTTCCTGCAGGGGTAGACTAAGAATAAACCAGCAGAGCTCTACTGTCAGGCATTCAGTGGAAGATCTAAGAGAAAGTTGCCCATATATTAAACAACACAGGAGTTACATTTTAACATACAGGTAGGAGTTTTTTAGATAACATCATATTGTCTGGGAGCAGATACATATTTTCTGTTGGCTCTCACCATTTTCATTACAGCGCTTTTCAAATCCTGCTTGGGGTCTGTCAGTAAGGGGAAAAATAAATACACAGACTGTAAAAGTCTTGCAGCTGTCAGCCTCCAAGAAATCTCTTAGGAATAAAAAGGTGAAATGGAGATAAATCAGGTGACAAGGTGTGCTTAGCACACCCAGAAGTTCACTAGACTTCCAGGTGCCTGGAATTAGAGAAAGTGTGTCCTGATCTGGAAAATATGACACCCAATGTGTCTTGATCTGGAAAATAGGATCAATACCAAAAGATCAAGTAATATTAAAGAACAGTGGGTGAGAATCAAGATAGGACTGGAGGTGGAGTATCACTGCAGAACCTCACAGCATGTGTGGGCTAAGAAGGTCAGCTCCCATCACAGGCTGAAGGAGGTGTCACTGCTGCTGATTTATGGACAGCTGTTCTGTCGTGGTCCACAGCTGATGATAAAAAAGGTCCCTACACTCTTAATCTGTACTTTGACAGTGAAGAGAATATTTCAGGTAAAAAGTAGCAAGAGAGCAAGCAGAAGGGCACAGCCTACTCGTCCAGCTGCCAGAACTATGGGAGGGAGTAAGCTTGAGGATAAGCAGCTCCTGGCAGTGAGGATCAGGAAACCAAGAAGGGGCAAAGGGGTGAGCATAGAAATTGGCATCTTGCTTCCAGGCTTATTTGTGAGGTAAGGAAAGAAAAAACAACTTGAGGGTCTTTCTCAAGGTGAAAAGGCCTAATGGGTCACCACCACTACTTGTGTCCTAATCCGTTCTGACATGGATGGAGTTTGAGTTAATGCTGCTCCTGCATTGTCACTGGACATCCTCCTAGTAGATACTGCTGGGAATTAAGTGTCATCCCTTAGGTAATGCTGACCTAAAAAAGAGAACAGCCCGTTTGAGAGGTAGCAGAAGAAGCGGTGCCTGTACCAAGAATGTAAAGATTTGAAAGTTTTATATGTATTGAACATAATTCTGAAGTAGACGATGAGAATAGCAGCCTGTAGGGGGGAAAAAAAGGCTGAAAAAGTATTTAAGGAGAAATAAGCATTCAGGAGAAAGCAAATACAGAGGGGGAATTACATGAAAGTCAATTCTAATACATCAGTGAAATGTAATTCCTATTACTGTTAAGGTAGAATTTTATATTGTATTTTTATAAGGTGGCTAATTTACTGTGTTCCTCTCTCTCCTGTAGTGAATAGATTATTTTTATTATTCTAAAGCAAGGTGTTTGACAAAGGATAGACCTTCTGCTCATTTTTTAGGGACTGTAATAAAAGATCATTATCTAATTAATTTCTCACTCTCTAATTGGATATTTTTCTTTTCAGTAATTAGTATTCTGCTGTCTAAATAAACATTATTCAGAATTACAATACTCCTCCAAGATGTTACCACTTGTTTGCCAAATATACAGTGTTATTTTGGAGCCTGAGGTGCAGTAAGATACAGTAATCACATGTATTTTGTTGTAGTTTGTGCAGCTACTGTCCTAACTCGTTCTAGGGATGCACAAACCCTGTGATAGCCGATGTTCACAAGTCTGTCCAATTTTTAAAGCTTTCAAGTACTTAACAATTTTGTGGAGTGTTTTGGTTTGCTTCTCTTCGAGGAAGAGAAATGTAACCACCACTGTCATTGATGGTGGTTGCTCAGAGCAGCGGTTGTGTTTGTCAGCATCATTCAGGACTGGACCTTTATTGTCTCTGTGTGTCTTGGATCTCAGAAGCATTGAAATTTCTTATTTCAGACTCTCAGTTCAAATTTAGACAGAAGGCACTCATCTGCCCTTATTCTGATGGATTATTGTAGCTCCAGGCTTTGAGATCAGTTTTCTGATAACCTGTGCTCTCCTCATATTTACCCACTTCCTTCCGAGGAGTAATTGATCTGTAGCTGTCTAATTTGCAGATTTAATTGGGTCATACTACATTTGCCTTCATTCACTTTGTGTATATTCTGGTTCCTAAACATCAGGTTCCTTCTGAATTCTGTTTTGAGTATGTAATGGCTGAAGGAGTGTGTTTAATAGCTGTGCTTAAGGGCTTGAGCTCTCTTGTACACCGACTGGTTAAAGTGTAATAAATTAGGCTCTAATACTATTGTACACTTAGGGATGATGTTATTGCTTTAAATGTAGCACTATTTTTCTGGTAATAACATGATTAAGAAAATAAATCTTCATCGCTTGTCTACATACATTCACTATTTTATTTTTCCTCCTTGTAAAAGTATTTGCTACCAGTTCTTTTTCAGGCCACTCTGTTGACAGAATTGCACATGACTCAATTTATCCCATATTTGTCACTATGGAATTGTCAGCCATCATTATCCCTGCTTTGGAGGTTTAGATGAAGCAGGTGCTCCACCCCCAAGCAACATGCTGCCACATCTCAGTGATATGTATCTTATGCTAAGCAAGGTTTATTCAATTTTATCTTAATTAGTGGGGTTTTTTTAGTGCTAATATTATTATCTGTGCTATGTATAACAAACAGTGCTGCACAGGAACGAAAATCAGAAGGATTTTTAAATTTTATTTCTGCTGCATGCTCAGAGCCAAATGACTTGAACACTTAAGCCATCCTGCCTGATACATGCCCGAAAATTCTCATTATTTACAAGGAAACAAATAAATTTTAGCATTTTATAGTAACTTGAGTGTGTTACGTTGGCCAAGTCAAAGTTTTGCTGCCTCTGTGGTTGCTAATGACCTCCATAGCAGCTTGAATCTCAGCCTCCACTGTCTCCTAATTCATTCTGTTCAGGCTGGAGAAACTGGTCAAGTTTTCAGACAGATAAACTTTCAGTCCAACAGGAATGGGGGAATTGTTATTTTCTGTACCAAAACAAAAAGTATTCAACCTCCTCCTTTTGCAAGTAGCACCTGTTAATGCTGTAAAAGTAACATGAAACCTTCAGACTTTCATGACAGTTTCTCAGATGTTGTTGGTTTACTTCTACTGTAAAATCAGTGGCATCACTGGTTATTGTTGAGAATTAAAGAGGTTATTAACCCAGGACATTTTTTTATTTTTAGACCAGAAAATCTCCAAAGGGAAGGAGCTAAGGAAAGACTATAAAGGAATGAAATTCATAACAGTTCACAGGTAGTGGCTTTCCAAAACTCAGCAGCCAAACCAAAAAAGAAAAGAAGATATGCAGTACATTACAATGAAACAAGGTGATATACACAGAAGGCTGGGAAAAATGTATAGGATCGCTATCTGAAGACGTGGAGATGAGCTGTTGTGCAGTATAAACTTGAATTTGTGGTATCTTAATTTATATCTAAAATATGACACCACCACCACCCCCCAAACAGTGCAAGTCAAGTACTTAAAAAGCCCTAATTACACATGATAGTATGGACTGGTTATTTTAGTTGCAAGCTGATACCTGCGTGTTTGTTCTGAACTACAGGCTCAGATTCAGGTGGAAAGGCCACTCTACATTTTATGGCCCTGGTGTGACGATAATACCCCCTGCAACCGTATTTTTAGTTAAAGCTGAGACACTGGGGCTTCCAAATCTTAATATTTATAGTGGAGTCTTTCTGTATGCACCTCATATAGAAATGAAAGCAAAGAAAGGATGCAAATGATTTGGCAGCCAGAGTCTTTCCATAGGAAGATCATCGTCCTGGGAATTAAACCTGGAGGACTGTTATCAAACTTAATGTCATTAGAGATTCATTTTTACTTTAGCTGTTAATTCTTTTCATTTTTTATGAGCAACTGTTTTGGAGATCATGAGAGGAATAGTTGATGTGCCCAAGTATCTGAAAGGCCTATGAAGTGGTTTCTGGGAAACTGATGTGAAGTGAGGCATGGGCCTCTGGAAAGAAAAATGGGTCTGACAATAATGCACTAGAAAACAAAACAGAAAAAAACAACAACAACAAAAACAAACAAACCCCCCAACAAACAAACAAACAAAAAACCAAAAAAAAAACCAAAAAAAAACCAAACCCAAAGCTTAAGAAAACCCAAACCAGTTGGGTATTGAAACCACTGCTTCAACACTGTACTCCTTGAAAAATCCAGTAGTTCTACCAACAAGATTGAGTGAATTCCCCTTTCTAAAGATTTTTAGATATTTTAAAGATAAACCACTTTGTTTCTCTGTCCAAATTTATTTTCTTGCTCCAGCATTAACACTGTATGAAATATAACCTTATTTTAATTTCTAAGTAGATCGTTGGTTGAGAAAATAAAGGCGTTATTAGAACTTTCATGGCAACTACATATTTTTTTTCTTTACATCACAGTTATTGCAGCAATCTCCACGGGTTTTTATCTCCTCTGCTAATAGACTTTACAAAGAAGTTGTTTACCTTAGAATTCTTTTAAATCTTTACTGGCATCCCCAATTTCTAGCCTGAAATCAGAAGCATTTAGTCTTCAGTTGGTAGAGGGGGAATGTCTCTGCGGACTCCTTGAATCATACGATGCTGCTTTTTCTGTGACTTCTTTCTCTGTTTTTGACGTTTGTTTCCACACTGACAGTACTCCAACAGTATCTTTAACAAAGGGAGACAACCTGGTTTTGTTCCTTTTCACTCTTCTCCTTTCTCAGTGCCTCTTGCTTTTTAATGTGGAACCTGATACAAATGTGTGATCAGGTAATTAAGAAACACACTGATATCGAAGTATTCTTTAGTATTCCAACCTTTCCAACAGTTTTAGCTCTTGACACTTAATCTTTTGGTCAGTTCTCGGGGCAGTTTACCTGCTTGGATTGTGTGCATGTACAAAGCTCTACCCAGTCAGATTGTATGTGCACAGACACTTGCAACCAGATGGAAATAACTTGCTTGTTAAATGTACTTGCATGATTGTTTTTCACAGGAAATTGTGTGTGCAAATATCTTGATTAAATTCAGGTTTTTCTCAGGCAGAGTTTGGAAAATTTGTTGCTGGAAAAAAGTAAATTTACATTTAAATGCACTCCTGCTACAAGTTAAATTCCAATTTAACCCTGTCAACAAAAATTAAGCTTATATATACAAAGGACTAGTGTGATAGATTTGCAATCAGGTATCATGTATATGACTTTGAATATGATGGGAGTTAATGTATTCTGAATAGGCAGATAATCTTAAGTTACAGACTGAAGCCTTAGGAACCTGAATGATGTTATTTAAAAGTTACTAAATTAAGTTTCCCAAGTTTGAGATGAAAAAGCTGCCTTCGATTAGTGAGTAGATAATTTTATAGGGGAAATAAACAAGACGTACAAGATGTAAAACAAAGGATCAGAACACAAGTGCTTTCAAAAGTCTCTCTAGAAAGCAAGCTGCTAAATTGAAAACTGTTACAACTTGTTTCAAAAAAGTGATTGTGTTTTTAATTTGGGCTTCATAACATTTTTGCTGAATCAGGATGTTTGAATTTGAGTAACTTCAATGCTGCAAAAAGCAGGTATAAAAATCAATTTATTTTTAATTGTTCTCTCCCCACCCCTCTGCCCTCCCCATCAGCTTTGGGTATTCCCAGTCAAATTGGGCCGACTGGGAAGGGGTCGGAAGAGAGAAGGGAGAAAGTAATTTGTTTCTCAAGTGTAGTTCTGAAAAATCAATCAGTGCTCTAAAGCCGTAAGGGGGATGCCAAATCAAAATGGTATTAATCTAGTTACAGGGGGGATAATTATGCTACAGCCTCTTCTCTTTCTGAAAGCTTTGATCACCAGTGTAATAATAAATGCAGCTGATTTATAACAAAGTTGAAAGTGTAGAGTATAAGCTGAATGCTTCCATTTTGGTTTCGGAGTAGAGCAGAAATCACATGACTGAAATATTGTTAAATTAAGGACCGACTATGGCTTAGTTTGTCTCTATATAGATACTAAAAACAGATATAAAGGAACCATTTCCTTAAATATAACACATCTAGGTGGTCATTAGGGTGTTATCCATGGTAGTCAACTTAAAATTGGGTATCTGTAGATGAATTTAAGTGACTGGAGCCAAAATGTGTTCTTCTACAGGACAATTCAACTCACCTATTTTATTTAGGTTTTTGGTAGGAGTATCTCTTTCCTAATCCCTCAACTCCCACTTTTTCTGAAGCAATCTGCCAGGTCCTATCTCTCTAGTGATGAGAAATAACAAAGAAGAGATGCCACTGGGATAATTTATTCGTAGAAATAACAAATAAGGAGTAACCATCTCTGCTCAGCTGTCTCTCTGAGTTCTGGGTTTGACTGGGGTAGAGCTAATTTTCCTCGCAGTGGCTGGTATGGGGCTGTGTTTTGGGTTTGTACTGAAAACAGTGCTGATAATTCAGAGATGTTTTCCTTATTGCCGAGTTGCCTTCTTTCATGTGGCACTTTGTATTTGAACTACTTGGTTTCCAATAGTTGCACTTTTGTACTTCTGCCACAGTCAAAACATCTGATGAAGACAACATTTTGTTCAGGGTGGTGGAATCTATTTACAATTAGAGCAATTGCCAGAGCCCTCCACCACCCAGTTCCTCAAGCATGGAAATGCTTCAAGTCTGAAATGGAAGAAGCCAGTTTGAAATCACTCCACATTTAGCTATAGATTAGGTTAGACAGCTTGACTGTGTAGATAGAAGGTTTTAGCAGGTACACATGTTTTAGAAATGGCCATCTATCTAATCTTTCATATTTAGAAAGGGCCATATCTATCATATCAGGGGCTGTCTGTGTAGCTTGATATCTGCAGCAGGTTGTCAGGAGTGCAATACTCTTGACTCACTGTGTGATGAAACCATAATCGAAATCCATGCTTTTCAACTGAGGACAGTGAAGAATCAGGGCGTTCAATTTTTTTTCTTAAGGATACTCAGAGTAGAATATTTTGCTCATGAGCTGCTTTCCAGTTAGTATCCAAATATGTACCTTTGAAACAGAACGGAGGCTGAAGCAAAATGCCAGTTCACCAGATGAGGGGGTTCTCAATTTCCACTAGTATTTTTAGTGGTTTTGAAATAAAGAACCTAAAATTTCTACTAAGACTGAGTCTAATGAGAGGGGGGTTTTTTTGTGTTTGTTTGGTTTTTTGTTTGTTGGGGTTTTTTTTCATATGTGTTTAAAAAGTATTTTAACAGAGGTCAGCGAGTTACTTTACCTGGGTCCCAGATCACCAGCACATGGTAATAACTATTAGTCGGTAATAAGTTAGCCTGGATTCAAGTGCGTTACAGCTCCTGTGAAAGACTCCTTTTACTCTTCTGAAAGGTCAAGCAGGAAAATGATAATTTGTTTTCTTAGCTCTCTGTGATTTGGTTATCAACCAAAACGAGTTTCTCTTTGAAAATATGAAAGGTAAGAAATACATCCTGATTCATTTCTCTGCAGCTATTAAGAGTGTAAAGATTGGGACATAGTTACACGAGGGAAAACCAATTTTTTCTGTTCTCAAGTGTTTGATTTATTTTGGGTACTACAGTTTTTCTTGTACTTGCATTAGGGCCATTTGTGGCAGGTTTTATGTTCTGCTCTGCGGACTTGCTTGATAGTTCCTTTTGAAATAAACCATGCATACTTCCATGATAGACAAGTAGCAGCTTGTGTGTTGCTATCCCATTTACTTCAGGCAGATTAAACCCATTAAAATGGTAGTTATGTTAATGTAAATTAGAAAATAACAGTATTCTTGTTCTTTAGAATAAGCATGTCAATAAAATTATTAAACACCAGGAAAAAAAATAGAAGGCTGAGATGAGATGATACTATTTGATGAATGAGAAAATTAGGCAGTTGCAAATAATATTTGAGATTTTCTAATGTAGTTTATATGCAAATTAATAACACATTTACAGATTGAAAGCACAGTCATTACATGGACAGAGATTGTCGAGATAGAATTAATACTGAGTTTTGTTTTATCTTTCTCAGACTTGTCAATTAAACCAAATGCAAAAATATTAATGAAGTACTTTTGCCTCGTAACTCCATTCCCGTATTTTGTATACTGTGAATATTTATTTTTTCAAGTTGGGAATTCACTCTTACAGCAGGCACAAACCATTAGGTGTTGCTTACTTTCCCCACTTGAAAAGGCAAGTGACACGGTGTACTCTGAATAGCACAGGCTGAATATTACCAACAGATTTGGTAAATATGTTTAATGCATCATGAAGGAAGAGTTTTCTGGGCAAGGGATCCCTGTGGATTTTAGTTCCATCTCATTAAGCCCTCAGTGATGATGTTTGGGTCATAGGCATGTTGGATGCCTGTCCCTGTTATGTTGGATGAGTTGTTAAATGGACAGAGATTTATTTTTTTTGATGTCTGAATGTAAGATAAAGGATTGCTACTATTGGTCTTTTTATTTTGTCTTGTATTCCTTGGTTTGTACAGAAAGAAGTGAGGGTGAATAAAACTTTAAAGTCAGAAAAAGTTGACTTATGATAGAAGGTAATGAAAAATATTCTGTAAAATGGTAATGGAAACAGTAAAGAAGAGCACATGAATTGTGCATTGGTGTGGATGGTTACCTTGTGACTGCACAACTATTTAAGCATTAGGAATTTTGAGCTCAACTAAACTCAAGAAAAAAATAAAGTTATCATATTAGATGGCAGAGAGATATCAAGATGATGCACTTGCAGTTTGGCAACAGCAAGGACTGAGGTGGAAAGGCCCTGAAAGGTCTATAAGAGAATATGTTATGACTGTCATGACCGTTGTGGGTTTGGGGATTTCATCAGAGAGGAGTCACACATCAGTATTTCTGATCCCAGCTGGAGGGTAGCTCAAAGCACTGGTGTGTTTGGGGCGTGGTATTTCGTTCCCTGTGCTTCTGGTCTGTGATGCATCACTGCAGCCTTTAGAGAAGGACCACGCTGACAACTGGACCAACAAGCAGTTGGGAATGGTGTTTGGGGAAGTTCTGGTTGTGTGGGGAACAGCGGAGAAAAATTATTAAGGAGGAGGGATGCGTTAAATGAGAGTAGCAGGCTATTAATCACAAAGTCGACATATGCAAAATCCGCTTCAGTGGGAGGGGACATGTCTCCAAGAAGGAGGGCTTTGAATACTTTGCTTACTTTTAAAGAATTAAATCAGAGAGTCTGATTCCTGAAGTGATGCCCTGTTTGCATCAAAAGAAAGAAAAAAGAGGGATCAGCATGTGAAACCAAAAACTTCAGAGTACTTGTAGAAATTCATTTCTTAAAAGCACTGTAGGGTAGAGAAATGATGCCCTCTGTCCCTTGAGGTTGTGTTGCTTGGGTCTGGATGCTGGCACAGCTGGCAGTGACACACCCTGGAGAGCAGAGCAGGGGATGCTTCCAGTCTTCTTTAGACTCTTTTCCCCAGTATCAGCCTTTGGCTTGACAGACTAAGAGCTGGAAAGATGTGCTGATGAAAGATAAAAACCTGTTTTTATATGTACATAATTATTTACAAATTAATACTAAGAAGTACTGTAAAAATAAAAATGTTTATATACCCAAGAAAATCTTAACATATTCTTCTCCTTCCTTGAATTTTCTTTGCATTATCAAACAGTTGCATATTTTCTAGCTCCTTTTGATCAATTTTGCCAAAACAAAATTAATATAAAGAAATCCTTTGAACTCAAAAAGATCTGACAGAGACTTAGTCTTTCAAATACTGAATTTTTAATCTATAAATTCTAACACAAAAAGGAATCAATGAAGACTTTCATTATAAACCCAGAAGTTTGTTTTGGTCCTTCTTTTCTTTCCGGTATTACACCAGCAAACTTTTTTTTTCCTTGACAAATGTTTTCTAAGATAATGTTAGTTGTAACACCCAGCTGCCAGTTCTGCCTCTTATATTTTTATAGGAGGAAGGCAAGATAAGGATGTTTTATAGCGAGTGAGTTTGGCCTTAGAATTAATTCTAAACTAAATCTGCCTCATGGCAAGTGTTTATAAAGCTGGCCTAGTCTTAGGGTTTTGTGTTTCTGTGTTTTTGGTGGTGTAGTGCCTTTTTGTCTTTGGTAAGGAATGACTTATGTGACGAAAGTCTGAAAATTCACCCAAGTTCAGATGGTGTGGTAATTTTGGGCTTAGAATCCAAACTGCATGTATTGCTAGGTAAGTAGATATTTTACAACTTTAAAAAATGATATTACCCTCAGGAGGATAAGTTAAGACTATGACTTTTGGCCTTTAAGTTTGATAATTGGGTTTAATACTTAATTTCGTGAGAAACCATTGCGCTCAAGTTCTATTCCATCCACTGAAACTATGACCTTGAATGGGCCTAAAGCCTCAAATGAGTGACTGGGGTGTCCTTCAGCTTCCTAGAACTTTTTGAATGACAGCACAGGATAACTGGGACAGGAGGCGGCTCTCTTGGAAGGTTTCCATTCCAGTTTCCAGGTCAGACCAGGCTGATCACAGCTCAGTTCATTGACTCTCGAAACTGTCCAAGGATGGAGAGAGATGACCACAGCCACTGTGGGCAGCTGCTCCAGTGCCTTCCTGCCCTCATGGATGGAAAGGCTGCTGTCACATCCCTCCTCAGGCACTTGTTTTTCCAGGCGAGACAATCCCAGTTCCCTTTGCTACTCATCCTTGGTCAGTGCTTCAACTCCCTTTATATTTTGCTGGCCCTCAACTGGACTTGCTTCAGATTATTGGTGTCTGTCCTGTATTTCTGTAGACCCATTTCTGTACCTCCCCTGTAACAGTGATGTGAAAAGGAGGCACGTGGAAAATCAAGCTGGCATTTATACTGCCTTTTCTTGCTCATTTGTCACCTGCATTTTGGACATAACTTGAATTTTTAGAGATTTTTCTTAATCCTGAGCAAAGTGTTTGATTATTATTGAAGTGCAGCTATAGCTGCAACTTAAACATTGAACTAGTAACACAATAGTGCAATTCTACTTTAGTGTTCAATAGGGGCAGGAAAATAAACATTACAATAAAGGCATTTTTTATTATTTCTCTGTATTCATGGCTTGAAAAAATAACAGAATTTTCAGGTTTGTTTGTGTGTGTGTATTTTGGTTTGGGGTTTTTTTATAAAACCTACATTATTTCTAAGGGCAAATCAACCTCCTGTATTAGGTTTCACTTGTTCATCTCCTGTTTTGAGATCAAGGTTCTCCAACCTGTTAGAAGAAAATTCATTGTGTTGTCCTGCTCAACAGCGTAACCCTGATGTGCTGCTTTTAGTTGAGGACTTATTTCTTGGCAAGAGGATAAGATCTGTTAAGAGATGCTTTCTTATGAATGAGTCAGACCTCTGGAATCTGTAAAATGTTATCTGCTGAAACTGGGTCTGTGCTGGCTGTCAGAATTCATGGATCCTGGAGACTTTCTAACACTCTTTGCCTGAGTTGTTCTGTCAGCGAGTTAAACTTGGACACACATTTGTCTTGGGCTCAGCCCTGTTATGTTTGGGAGTGTAGAAAACACTGTAATGTAACTTTAGGGTCAGTGAGTTTTAGACAGTGATGAATTTCAGCTCTGAACTCCTTGGGACTTGTGGTTTTGTCCCCAGTCATGCCAGGGATGGATAATTCTCAAAACCAGGTTAAACAGCCACTCCATGAAAGAAACAAGCTGGAAAGGCTGAATGGAGCAAAGTTTCATATGAAAACTGGTGTATCTGACCCAGGTCCTTGGCACGGAGCAGATCCACCTTCTGTCACAGGCAAAGGGGATGGAGCCAGACTTTAAGTTGTTGGGAGCAGAGCTATGAAGAATAGAGGTAGCGAGCAAGTGGCTATTGATGGACCACAAGATTAACCAGTATTTAAGAAACCAAATTCTTAAACTCTGCCTGTACCAGTTTCTTGTGAAGTGGAGCAAAAAAAGGCAGAGTTCATTGGAGTAGGAATTCTGTAGGTGAACGGAGGAGAAGATGCCATATGACAGAAGAATAGGAGTTTCTTTTTGGCAGATACTGTGTGGAAAAATAGTTTAAGTAAAACCTGATTACTAAAAGAAACCCATATAAAGTATATTTTTATACTGTGAAAACAAGAATGCTTTACAGCTCTTACTTAAGTATCATTTCATGGGCTGGATGAATGCCAATGCAAAGTGAAAAGGAATGAAAACCAACGTTGCATTACATTCCTGAATGTTGAATCCCTCTGTGGAGGTGCTTTCTTCCTATTTACATATAGCTACAAGGCCCTGGCTCCGAAAAAAAAACCCACCAAAAAACAGGTACTGCAATGACAAAGAGCCTGTCACATGGATTTATGTGCTGCAGTTCTGCATTATTCATATAAGAACAAGGAATGGAAAAGGAACATGTGTGATTAACTGCAAACAGAACAACAACAAGCAAGTTGTAATTATCAACAAGCTGATAATTTAGTTTTATAGTTACTTACCAGACACACAGTACTGTTATTTACAAAAAAAAAAAAGGGTTTTATAGTACACATAGCAAATGTCACATTACTTGGGGCTTACGATGTCTAGAGCTGTGTGATATGGTTATGGGCCCTATAAAACTGCCAGACCTTGCTCCTTATCCAAATTGAAGAGTCAGATAATGCTCATCATCTTGGAGAATGAGTGAAGATTTAAAGCAGGTTATTTTACGGTGCTTTCTAAGCCACATCACCAGCTCAGTCATTCTATGTGTAAAACTTGGCTGTTGCTGAACTGGAATATTGCACTTTATAGTGGACTGAGTGGACTGTTAAGCTGGCACCTGACTTTTAAAGATTACAATAAATCCTAATAAGAAGGTCGGTGCAAAGGCCATGTGTGACCTAAACTTTATTTTTAGGGCTTCAGCAACACTCAGCAGCTGTCTTCAAGGGGCATTCAGATGCAGTACATTAATGAAAACAGGAGCAAAAGAGTACAAGATCTTCTCTAGGGAATGGATTCCTCCAAAATCATCCTTTTGAGGCTAATTTCTGATATTTAGGCACTTGTGGGAATCTTGGTCTGTTAAATTTAAATGTTTATTGCTGTTGTTTCTGTGAGAAATTTAGCTTTTTATGGCCTCATAAGAGATGATGATTCTCAATTTTATTCAGTATATTTCCATGTTTTTACAGAAATGCTTGATGTTTTCCCAAAGTTTGAACTCAGTGTTGAGCCTAGATTTAGTAAGGAGTCTTGAAAGTAAATAAACCAATATTAACATGAATATCTTAGTGTACCATTAAGGAATAGCTTAAGATCTTTGCAACTATCTTTTGGTATTCTCCCTCTGCCCAACCCACCTCTTCTTAGCACTCCCTCCACCCCCAAAAATAAAAAAAATTAAATTCAGGCATGATTTATTTTCCTCTATACTACAACTGGATATGAAGAAACAAATCAGGGGAAGAGAACCAGATCAAATAGAAAACACATCTGAAAATAAACAAGGGCACAATCTTCAAAACTTGTAGTCCTTTAAATGCACAAACCTGGTTTTGCTCAAGCTTTGCCTTTTAGCAGTATAGCTGCTAACAGAAAAGTGAAAGAATATGCGTCAACGTGCTGTTTGATTTTTACCAAACAGGTGTGTTCTGCATTTTTGACTAGCCAAGCATGTGTTAGAATGCTACAAATAACACTCAGTTGCATTATGGTGTCATTAAGGTATCATGGAATTTCTTAAGCTTAAGGTGATTAATTTCTTAAGATGGTGCCTGGTTGTGCGAAGGGCAGAGAATCTTTATTGTGGGAGGTTAAAAGTACACTTTTAGGCTGAATGACCCCCAACTCTTATCTCTGAAAGAAAGTGTTAATGTTTTGTACCCAGGTTTGTCTGCTCAGCTGTTACTTTACTACAGCTTCTGGCTCTTCATATATCTGATGCTTGCTGGTAAAAAAAAAAACACAGCAAAAAAGAAAGGAAGTTAGTCGGAACATTTATTATGCAAAGTCCCATAAAATCTGACATCCATTTCCCCTGCCAAGTGAGGAGGATTACTTGTTCTATTATACTGGATTTTAGTTCTGGAGATAAGACTTGAAGATTAACTTTTAAATTTGGGTTTCCTGCTTTTCCAATCCTCTCTGCATGTTATCCTGACTAATTATTTTGTTATAAACCCATAATTTTCATTGAAGCTTCAAAGTGCTTCATGATTTGAAAGGCCTTGCAAAGAGCAGTTCCCCCAGAGGCAATGCCAGTACTAAATACACAGATTGAGAAGCATAAAAGGGAGGCCAGAAATGTTCCAAAAATTCAGAAAATCTGGTTCAAAGCTGGTGAGAATCAATGGAAGTCATTGATTGGATTCCCTGGGTATTGACCCATTCCCTGAATAACTTACTGTTGTTTTATGACAGCCATATACCTTTACAAATCTTCACAGTTTAACAGTAATATTTCCAATTAAGCTATTACCTTGCTTGTGAATGTTAGAGTATATAATAATTTCATATAAAATAGGAAGCAGAGTAAAAAGTAGATGAACAGGAAAAAATACGTAGAAGTCATGTTTTGGTCTCATAAGATAAACCCATTTTCTGTAACTTCATTAAAGACTGATATTTTTGTAAAGATTTTTAAAAATCCTCTGGAAGAACACTGTGGAAAGAAAGGTGTCTGAGACATTGGAGGTTGCAGTGATTGCAGTGAATAACTTGTTTCTCTTCATGCCAGTGGTACGTGCAGACACATTATTTGTCTCAGCATGATTCAACATTTGGTTTTCTGCTCAATAAGCTAGTTAACAGACATAAAATTCAATCTTCAGGAATTCCGAAGTCGTTTGCTTGTCTTAAATATCTTATTTCTAAACTAGGTGTTTATGGTCTCTGTGATTAAAACAGATGGGACAACATTAGTGTCCTGACCAAATATAACCTTTCTCATAGTATGTGATAAGTAACTTAATAGAGAAGTTTAATAGATTGTTTTCAGTCTGGTATCTATTACATCCTGCAGTTAGAAAGAAAGTGGAAAATTATACCCTGACACAAAGAGAAAATACTATGAAAATGCTGCTGAGGATAATATTAACATTTACTCAACCCTGGTGTCACAATGAAAAACTTGGGTGCCTTTCAACGTCCTCCAGTGTCATATTTGGGTGATATTTATCATCACTCCTGAGGGCACTGTATGAAATGAAGTGTCAAAGGCAGCTGAATCAGAATGGCTGGAGTTGTGTCACTCATGTGGCTTTACAAGGAGTGGTAATTTCCAGATTCTTAAATATGGGGTTTTTTGGGTTTTTTTTGTTTGGTTTGGTTTTTAATTTGTTCGGGTTTTTTTGTTTGGCTGTTTGTTGTTGATTTGTTTTTGTTTTTTTTAATGTGCCTAAAATTGAACCCCATAGGCCGTTTCTGATGGCAAAAGAGTTTCCTTTTCATATACTTTCAGTGATTAACAAGAGTGGCAGCTGATGATCTGAATAGTAGATCTTTGCTGCACTTCATGCACTTTGCCCCCTGAGTCTCAGGCGGAACAACAATTCATTTCACAGGCAGTTAGGTAACAGCTGTTTCCTAGGTTAAAGGGATTTATTCAATATATATGAAAGGATAAATGATTTGTCCTAGCAATCAGCAGGTTTTTTAATAGTTTGAGGACCAAATGTATTAGTGCTCCCAATACATTACTAAATCCCGCTTGAGGGGTATGTTTCAGTCACTGCATAAATACGTTGGTTTCTGCTTAAATTTTCACTTCCCATTTTACTTCTGAACTCTGAGGTCTTTCATGACCTTAGTCCTGCTGAGCTAAACTTTCATTTCCTCCACGTCATCCCGTGCCATATATTTAATAGATTGTCATTTATTAATCATCTCCAAATGCAAATGCAAGATGTCAGGTGCTGGAGCTCGTGTCATCTGTTCTCTAGGGCTCGAAATTCTCCCCCAGGGTATTGGATTTGTGGATCAAATCAGTTCTGTGGATGCCTTGAAAAGCCAGATGAGCACACAACCACTACCTCAGGTGTTCCAAGCAGCTTGGCAGAACCGTGAAGTCTCTTCTCCTGTTGCTGGATTATTATCTTCCCCCCCTCTCTGTACAATGCCTTGTGATTCTCATCATGAAAGGTGCTTTATAAATGTATGTTGAATAGCTAAATACTGAGTTAATTTGTAGAACATCTTGATAATATTTTAAACCCGAATTAGGTTATTACCTTGATTGCATTTGACTAATGTGCCAGCTCATTAGGAAGCTGGCATACATAAAGCAAGCATATTATGTTAAGAATGAATCAAATTTTACTGGCAGCTCTTAGAAAGACATCATGTGCAGGGAGAAGAAGGAATACAGTCAGAATCAAAGTGTGCAGTTATTAGAAAATGGTTCTCTTCTGGAATTCAATTTCTGAAGTATAGATTGAAAAATAAATCGTTCTTATTCAATAAAATTACTCCAAAACCTTTCTTCCTTTTTTTTTCCCCCCCACTTCTAACACACCTCTTAAAATAAGGAGACAAAACTTAGTTTTTATGACTGTGACCAAGATACCTGGTAGTATGACTTTACTGATCTCAAATGCCAAGTTTAATTCTGAAATAACGGCCGTAATGTCTGACAGGGTGGTTGTGGATTTTAAAAGAATAAAGGAGAACCCCGGAGAAACCAGCAGAGGGTTGCTTTTGAAGCACCAAAGTAAAGAAAATCTGCTAATTTTTGTTCACGTTTTTTAAATGTAGCTCTTTTTTGGACAGGGTTTATATGAGGGCCAGAAGAAGCGGAGTAGGTACAAAAGTGAAATGAAACAGAAGATGCTGACTAACAAAGATAATAAATATTCTTAAATATGTGATTATGTTTTGTAGTCTTCAGTCCTCCAGCTTTCTTTGGACTGTAAAGGAGATTTCTTACTGCTGTCAGGCTGTTTTACTGTAGCCCCATTTGAAATAAGGAAAAGCAATGTAATTCTTCTCCAGGTAACTTCCTTAAAAAAAAGGTTGGTAGTACCTACACATGCACACAAAGAGGTTTGGATCAGAGCTGAACAAGCAAATGAGAAAGAGCTCTTTCTTTATCTACCTCCTTTTCCTTTTGGCTGCTCATAGGAGAGGGGAGGGATTGAGGTGTGTTATAGGTGATGTGATGTTATAGCAGAAAATGTCATGTTTCACCTTTTTGTGGCTTTCAGAATTCAATATCTCCCGATGCAAGGGAAAACAGTGGAAGAATCATGGCTTGAAAATGTTAGGAATGGCACGTAAATGGCATTTGGTGGTGGTGGTGTTCCCTGGTAGCAGTGCCCTTCTGCCAAGTGTTCCATTAATCCATTAGTATTCCTGTTATGCTTTCATTATGGGAAGGTCTAATCTTTGCAACAGAGAATTCAGATTTTCACCTGGGTTTTTGATGAAAGTATCCTAAGTTTTACAATGCACATCTACATTGCCGTGCACTGATGCCCTTAAATGTTAAGTGGTGTTGCTCCATTGATATTGAAGGTGTGGGTTAAAGCTCAAGGTCTGATGAATTTTGGACGTGTGTAAAAATCTGTGAATTTTCATCAAGTTTGTTCTTGCAGAGGGTGGCATTGGTGGCATTAGTGGTATAACCTAATGAGTTTAATACTGCATTGCTAGTATTTAATCATGTCAGGTTCTGCTGTTCATCCTTAGTTAATATATGTCACAGACTAATGAAAGTGTCACGGTTAAAAATATATCAGGAGTACATTGTAGGCAATGATTTTTGGTTCTGAAAAAAATCTTTTCTGTGATTTTTTTTTTTTCCTCCTTTCCCTCTACTCCTGCCTCCCTCCACCTTTTTATTTTTTAATGTTTTGAGCATGGTGTTTGTGTAGCTTTTCGCTTCTGCTTATAGAATGTTTTGTGATTCTCTGGTTTAATTAGACAAGTTTCCTCCAAAGAATCTCATACTTTTGCTGGGCTACACCGGTTTCACCTCATTTGGCATAAAGGGAAAGACTGTTTTCCACACGATTTCGTTAAGAAACCCTTGATAATTGTAGAAATACTTTTAGGAATCGTTGTAGACACTGCACAGGGAGGAGTTCACAAGGAAATGGGGGAGAGCTGCTACTGCCACTACATCATCTTGGTGTTAAGGAGGCACGAGCGGAAAAAGAAGGCACAACACAAAAAGATACCCTTATGCAGTGTAAATTTTAAGACATTATTTGAGAGTGATTTATACAAAAGGTATAAGCTCTTTGGAGGTTTAGTAGGTGGGCCCCAAAGCTGGGTTTTAAGTGAAACTGAAGCCTCAACTACTGCTCCTATTTTCAGATGTCTTAATAAAGATGCAACTAAATAAATAAATGAACTAACTTGCTGTTTGCATAAAGCCACTGGGCAAATGGATGGGAAGACAGAGGTGGTTGAGCTCCTTAAGAAAAGCAAATGTCAATCACATGGAACAAAAATAAGGACCTGAGCTGAAGACAGAGATAGTTTTGACTCCCCCAGGCTTCAGAGTTGGCAGTGTTCAGCACCCCTACCAGACTGGATTGCTGTGAAAGATAGGTTGAAAAGTAGTTAAAATTATGTTGCTTCTACTTAAATTAGATTCTTAAAAAAAACCATGGAAGGTTATTTCTGTGTTTTATTATTTATTTATTGTGGGGGTTTTTATTCTGTGAGTTTGTTGGTTGGGTTCTTTGGGGTTTTTTTTTGTTTGTTTGTTTGGTTTTTTTTGGTTTTTTTTTTTTTTTAGTTCTGAGCTGCCAGTCTTTAAATGTCATTATTACAATAATTTTCTCTTTTTTTTGGATGCTTAGTTTTAAGTATTTCTGGTATGCTTGAGCAAGTGATTATTTAAGGTAATTTTGCTTCCATTCTCCTGTGTTTGTGGAGCTCTGCTGTGAATTCTGCACATGCTTCTGCACTGAGCTTTTTAACATCCATTCAATGCAAGTATAGCAGTAAGAACACTATGAAATATGAAAGGCCTGCATGCTGTCAAGAACCTTTATCAAGCCAGTAAATTATCTGATGTAGTGTTGGATCCTCCATGATTTCAATTTTTTCACCCTGATATTAAATGAAGGAAAAACAATTACTGCCAGTGTACAAGTACTCCCTATCCTGTGTCACATCAAAGAGCTCTCCTGATTAAATAAAATTATCTCCTCCTCACTGTTCTGTTGTTCTGATGCTGCAATTTCTGCCTGACAGCACTACCTGTTCATTAATCTTTTTTTTTCCTCTTTCTTTCTTTTTTTTTACTCTTGATATTTTTCTTGCAAGTGACTTAAATTTATGGCTGGTAAATGTTTAATTTCTAAGCAGGGCAATTCAATACTTGGATTCTGGTATGCAGCATTAAAATCCCATGATTTCCCCAATATAATTCTTGAAGATATGAGACTTTACACATTCTTAGGCTGACCAAAGCCAGGTCTTTGCTGTAGAAACAAGCACAGCAAAGGCAGCTTTGACACAGCAGAATAATTTGAAAGTTTTGGGGTGTCCAAAAAAGCTGAAAAGCTGTTGCAGGATATATATCTTGTGTTCCTCATGTCTGATCTGACCCTTCTAGTTTCAAGAGGTGCTGGAATTACAGACACCTGCCAAGTCTAAAAAGGTGGGATCTGGGTAAGGATTCTCAGAATTACCCAAACCGCTGCCTTGTTTGAGGGGGTTCTTGTGCCAGATGATCAGTTATTGGTGACTGCAGGATTCCTTTCTGGCAGTTCTGATAATCTCTGGGAGAGGCTGAGGACTTTCATTTTGTTCTTGTTGCCTCTAATATTTACCAGTAATAAAATCAACCTCCTCATATTTGGAAGGTCTGTTAAAACTGTTTTCAAGTTGGCTAAATATATGTCTACTTTTGAGCTATAACAGTCTAATAAGAAACTAGAGCAGCACAAGAACATAATATATTTAATAGATGATTTCACTCCCTAATGGACAGAAGCATCTTCAGCACATTATTTTGAATTTGTGCAATTTTCCATGGTTTTTTCTGCGTATGAGATAAAATTGGACAGTTGTGCAGTAAGAGCTATATTGGAAAATCAGTGGGGGAAACGAAATAATCAGTGTTGCTGTCCTAGGAGCTTCTGAAAGTTTGAATTCTGAACATACATATATATCTATACAGATATATTCTTAATATCG
This sequence comes from Cephalopterus ornatus, assembly GCA_013396775.1. Classification (NCBI taxonomy): domain Eukaryota; kingdom Metazoa; phylum Chordata; class Aves; order Passeriformes; family Cotingidae; genus Cephalopterus; species Cephalopterus ornatus. The sequence goes on along the minus strand of VZRE01007498.1, from coordinate 56,999 downwards.
AAGCTAAAAAGTTCCAATGGGGATTTTTACTACCAAGGCATTTTTAATTCTAAAGTGTATTTTTATGTGTTCCTGCACATATCTTTTCATCAAGTGAAAATGGACTATATACAAGAGTAAACATAAGACCACTACTAGAGTTTTGAATATGGACCTTTTAGAAACCTGGATGGAATAATGGTGGTGTTGAGTAGATAAGTGACCTAAAATGGAAAAAACTCAGAGTAGGTGAAGCACAGCAGCTGGAATTTCACAAATGCAGGACGTTTTCCTTTAGTATCCACTCAACACTTCCAGGATTCAGACATTTCATGCAAATGAAGTGGTGTTACGCTTCTTCTGTATCTTGAAATCTTTGAGCTATATTTGTAAGGATAGAGTTTTTATTATTTTCAATTTTTAACCATTAATGCATACAAATTACACATTGCATAAATGCCAACTATTTTCTCATTTTGCTGACTGAGAGGCATTGCTTTAGTCAATGGAAAACTTAAAAACTTCAGGAACACGAGGAAAAGGTTTTGTACCTTCCTCTTGGTCTTCTGCACTGTGCACTGACAGCTTCATTTTCTCACCAGTGCTGTCACTTTTATCTGTCTTCAAATTTTGCTATATTCCAACTTCTGTTCTGAAGTAGAGAGAATAAAAGAAATATCCATTATCCTTAAGGAAAAGAAGTTAGTTAGGGGGGGAAAGTGACTTCTGGGCGGTGGTTCCATGATTTTTGAGTGAGTGTGGGACAAGAGTTAAGCTTAGAGCAGGCATGTGGTTTGTGCCACATAAAGAGGGTTTTTCTTCTGGTACTTGGAGCTCCAGATTTGGGCTTAATTCATTGTCAAACATCCTGTGACAAAACACCAGCACTGCTGAGCAAAGATTAATCAGGTGTAAATGTTTCAAATACCGGGAAGGATACCTTAGGTGCATGTGTTTCTTGTTTCAATCTGGAATGATTTCCCCCCTGGACAATTAGCTGAACCAAAAAAATGACAAAAGATTTCAATGGAGAGGCCAGCTCACTGAAATGTAAAGCCCCAGTGCAGTCTCTATAAACAGCAAGTGAAGGGTGGAGGATTAGTTTGAACCCCCACCAGACACTGATTATGAAGAGGTGACAGACATGAAGTGTTGGCTGAAAGGATTGAGAAAGATTTATTTAAAGCATCGTTGTTGCTCCACTATATTTTTAGAACAACTTAGGTGTGCTTGTCGTCTTCTGACTTTTTATTTCCAGACTCTCTGTGCTAATTCCACGTGTTCTCCTCTTGCTTTCCCATCCTGTTCTGCAAAGCAGAGCTGCCTGTGGAACAGGGGCTGCCCTGTGAGCATTGCTATAACTCTTGGATACTTTCATATATTATTCCTCGTGGAATTCAGCACCAAAAAGAAGCAAGAGTGTCTCAGGAGGCAGAGTGGGAACAGCTCTGGAGACGGGAGGGATTTGTCCAAAGCCTATTCCACTTGGTAGGTTTTATGTAAGGGTGGCATACAGTGGATGTCGGCATTGTTCTGGAATATGTGCACACAGGGAAGGGGAAGCTCTTTGTGCTTTATTTTAGCAAGTTAATTATCACCTTTCATCTTTTTCTGCAACTTTCAGGGAACAGAAGCTCTATATAACTGTAGGTGTGGCTATAACTCTGTGGTGAGAAAGTGTGTGTACATATGTAATATCTGCTCTGAATAAGCAGTGGGCTTGGTGAATAACTGCTAAAAATGCTCTTCTAAATACTGAATTGCATCGAATAAGATGGTTTGGGGGGGTTATTTTTTCCTAAAGGATGTTTCTATTTGATACCTCTATATTAAGGTATTCTTTCTACTACACATGCTAGAAATGTGAGAATTTTGTGTCTTCTGTAATGCAAGAAAGACAGAGGTACTTGATATCTGCCTCTTCGAATTACAGTGAGCGACATTATTTGAGTGATAGGAGTGATAGACCATTTTAAAATTTTTCTTTCTTTATGTTTCTTCCTTTGTGCTTTCCTCTGATATCTCTAATATCATAATGTCACCAGATAAACTGTTTTCTGCATTAAAAAGAGATACACTCCATAACAGAACTGGTCGGTGGTTTCCAAATGGGTTACTTAACAGATTTAAAAAATTTCTGTTATGAAGGTTCCTAATTTTCATTTGGCTTACACTGCTCTTGTCTTTCACCATCTTTCTGCTCAGCCAGCCATTGTTTGGACCTGGATGTTTTTCAGCCTGACAATATATTCTTTGACATAAAAGGTTGCAGGAACTAATGATCAGATGAACTTTGTGTGCCAGAGCCTCTCTGTTATGTGCACCTACTCACGTGTTAGATTTTAAATACTGAGCAGTCTACATTATTAATTTCCTGAATAGCATGTAAAAATCCAAGAAGTTTGAGTGAGTGTGCTGTATGTTGAGTAATAAAAGAAGAACCAGAGGCAATGCATTATTTTGTGGTAATGGTAGGAATAAATTTGAACTGCTCAGAAGCAAATACACGTCCATTTTCTGTTTTCTGGAATTAATTTACCAACTTGCTCAGTGCCAGATGATCTGCAAAGCAGGTCTATCCTATGCGGAGAATGAAAAAGGGCCTACAGGGAAAAAAAAAATGTAACCACCTGATTAAGCAGTGGGTGTGTATACTTGTATGTCAGAAGAATAAGTTAAAAGCACTGAAACTTGCTTGTTTCTGAACACACGAGCACTTGGCTTTGCAATGTGGCTTTTATGCAGTGCTCTGCACCCTGTCATTAACACAGCAGATTTTAATGAAATACATTGATGTTCTCTTTATATCACCAGGGTGCCTCATACCTCAGAAATATTAAATAGATGTTTTGTAGTTTTTTTGCAGGTTTTGATGCTCAGAAGTAGCACTTTGCTTTCGTAATTGTGTTCAGTTCTGGCGAAAGTCTTGTGCTCTGGTAATTAGAAACTTACAGTCCTTGTAGGGGATCTTCAGTTCCCAGGTTACTGCAGTCTGGAAAGAGTTAAGAAGGTAAATAATGTCCTCCTCCCTGGCTAATAAGGTGAACCACAAGAAACACTTGTGGTTTTCCTTTTTAATTTTTTTTTCCCTTCTCCTTTGCCTGTAAGTGCCATATCTCTTTAATGATCCGGAAAATGGAAGCGTGAGTAGGAATGTTGTTCAGAAGCAATGAGAAATGAAGCTGGAGAAACTGTAGGAATTCTGACACGAGTAAAGAGACTAAGAAAGGCGGGGAGGGGAAGCATAAATATCAAGGGACAAGACAAAACAGTCTTCTGCAGCTGAAGATGAATGTTGGGTGGGATCTAAAGGACTCTGTGTGAACGTGCCTGGGTTGCTTTTCCCTGCTGGAGAGTAAGAGATGGCTCTAAAACTTAAAAAGGGAAAGATCTAAGCTTTCTGGCCTCAAGAGCAGAGTCTGTGCAGATTTTGGAGGGGAAGTAACTGTTTCTCTCTCTGTATTCTTCAGATATATAAAAACGTAATTCCTGTGGTTGTTATCCTCTGTGAAGAGAGTCTCTCTTCCCCAGACTGCAGTGTGCCTCAGGTACTTTGTTGGCTGCCTTTTCCCTGCTGGGAAAGAATATGAAAAACCAAAAGGCAGAACAGGAGGGAAAAACGAGTAATTCTGGTTGAATTAAAAATTATTACACAGCTTCCAAAGCTCTTACCACAAGATGTACTTCTAGGTCTTAGTTAATGTAAAGCTGCAACTGGGACCAAGTTCTGGGTGTTAAACTGTGAGAAAGCAGGAGTGGTGACGTGCATCACTGAAGAATGGTTTGTTACTTTGTTTAAGTATTTTGGAAGATCATTTGCTATATTTTGCTATTAAAAAAAATAAATGAGTATGGCTGGAAGTATTTTGAAAGAGAAGGAAAATGGCTGTACCCACAATTAATTGCAAAATAGCTGGTGGTTCTGTTGTGAATCAAAATGTATCTGCCAAGACCTTATTACATAGACTGAATCTGTGAGTTGGATGATAACCACAGTATCCTAATAGCATAAAAGCACAGAATCTTTAAGGTTGGAAGGAGCCACTGGAGTTCATCTAGTTTAAAACTCCTAATCCAGCAGCACCAGCTGGAGCTGTTTGCTCAGCACCATGAATATCTCCTCCATGGAGACTCCAAACAGCTCTGGGCAACCTGTCCCAGTATTTGGCTAACTTCACAAAGGAGAAAGTGTTTTCTTGTGTTCAGATGGACCTCATGTGTTTGGGTTTGCGTCCATTGTGTCCTTCCCATTGGGCAAGACTTTCCTCCTCCTAAATTCCCTCCCCTCGCTTACCACATTTTCATTAAGCTTTATTTTCTGTAGACTGAACAGTGCCAGCGTTTTCAGCTTTTCTTCGTGTGACAAATGCTTCAGTCCTTTCATCTCTGTGGCCTTGCGCTGGACTGGCTCCAGTAAGCCCATGTCTTCCTTGGACGAGTATTATTTCTCAAGTTAACTGAAATTCTTCCTCTTTGTTTTAATTTTTCCTTTGCTGCCCAGCTCAAGTTTGGTTTTGCAGTAGCTGTAGAGAGAGACTACACGAGTTTTTGCTTAAATCTGAGAAGAAAGTTAAATAAAATTTATACTGGAGTAGGGTGAGAGGTATTCTGTATTCCAAAACCAGTCTGGTCAGTAAGAAGAGGTAGGTATTGGAAGGAATCACACGGCCCCGAAATAAATTTTAAAAACTTAATCTGGAACCTTCTACAAGACTCTCAAGCTTGATGTCCTAGCCCTTATCTTTAGGTGGTTACTTTACCTGCTTTCTCTGTATTTGTATTAAAGGTACAAGCTCCTTGCAGTGAAAGCTGTCTTCTGCTGTGTCTGTGTTCCCAGCACTGAAACATTTCTCATTGCAAACGGCCTCCAAATTTCGGAATAGGCACAAGCATATGGCTTGTTTCCTGATCTACTTCAGAGAGCTTTTGAACTGCCTGCAAACCACTGGGACTGCAGAAAGATCTTGGAAAAGAAAACCCTCAAGGGAGTGCAGTATTTTAACTTTTGAGTAGTTTGGCTTTTCAATTTTTAAACTGAAGTTCATGAACCGAGAAATATATTTTAATCACATTTCTTCTTACTTTGCTAAAACCCCCATTAAGTCTATTTGCATTTCTGAGTAAGCCATAGAAGGATTAAATGCTATTTTCTTACTGTGCCTTAACTCTGCATTGTGTGTTTGAAGTAGAAGTGTGACAAAGGCTTGAAATTGAAAGTTCCTCTGAAAAGGAATTACTGTTCTTTTAAAAAACTTTTCTTTTTTCATGCTCTGGAGATCTCACGCTCCCTTATAACAGTTGATAATACTTATGTCTGTAAATGGCAACAGCTGTGTCATCCTATTACAATCATGCCTGAGAAACTGTGTCTCCACCAAGGTAAGGTTCATGGTGTTTGAGAAAATGTCAGCTATAGAAAACGTTTCAGTAGGCAAATGTCAGTGAGATATTAAAATGGTCTTGGTGGACAGAACAAGAGCATAATGTTTGCCAATTTCTAAAGTCACAGTGAACTCAAAAAGGTATTGCATTTCTTTCTTCTTTTTTTCCCCCCTCATCACCTCAAAGTTGTTTATTTTCAGGGAATTTTAATTCCTTTTTGTAGAGGTGGATGTATTTCTCCTGTAAGCACAAATAGTTCAGTAGCTGGTACTAGATGGGTCTCCTTTGTGAGATCTCACAAAGCTGATACCTCGCTTTAAGGTTTTTCCACTTTGAAATCCTGAAATGACTATTTATTCTGTTTTGGGGCTTGATGAACCTGTGATTTTAGCACAATACAGGAAACTTAAATCACATGAAGTTACGACAGTAATAACCCTTTCATCTGCCCCCCCAATCCTGTCTTCTCATGAGGATCAGCTAAATTTCCTCAACCATTAACTAATTAATGGATATAAAACTTAATATTGGTCCCCTAAGTATTCTATGATGAAATGTGGTTTACTAATCTGCCTTTTGGTCAGCTTGGTCACTTGTAGAACACTGACTGTGGTAGGGTTTTGAGTTCAACTAAAACTCAGTTTTAGCAGATAAATATTACTTTTTTTCTGCTTTTTCTCTCTCCATTCTCAGCCCTCCTTTATTGTGGTTGTAGGAAATTGAGGAAGACCGGGTTTCTTAATTCTCCTAGGTTTTTGGGTTTGTTTTTTTTTTTTGTTTATTCCATCCCCTCACAATCCCTTGGGTCAAACCTGAAGGGGAGAGAGGCAGCAGCATTTGTCCCTTCCTGTCATCTTTGCCTCTTAAAATTCCGGATTTCAGTCTATCTGTGTAAACAGAGACTGAGATGAACTGCCTGATTTTCAAGTTAATAGGAAATTTCAACAGTTTATTTAGTACAAACTTCAAGTTTTAGATTTCCTTCAAGATACAGCTCAAGGGGAAAAAGATTTCCAAAACCACTGACTCTTTAATACTCTTCACTTGATTTAATTGAAAATAGAGATATTTTATTTTTTTTGTTTGCATCATCAAGTCTAAAATTGATAATTTATTGATTAGGTTTTGGTGTTTTTCATTAGCAAAATATGGTATATTCTAGCAATAGACTTTGGTCTGTAGTAGGCAAGTGTAAGGGAGATGTGAGGATAATTTATGACAATGATTTACTTTTTCATCTGAATTTAGCTTAGTAACAAAATTTTATATATCTGGGGTAAACTGTTTAATGGAAAACTTAATGTTTAGTGAAATTTGCTTAAGAAACTGAGTAAGAAAAGTATAACTGAAACTGGAATTTGGTTTCTCCACCACCTCTCTGCTATAATGAAGCTCTATTAGAACAGACAATTTTCATACTTCAATTTCTAAATATCTATGTTAAGGGCTCTAATAGTACAACTTAAATGGCTTTGAAGGAAAATGAGTGCCTATCCAGCATAATTCCAACACTACCTCTGGCAAAGCTCACAAAAAACCATAAGTCAAAACCCATAGACTGAGCTTAAAAATGAGTCTTGAGTGAATATTGCTTCTAATAATCGGGTAAGAGATTGATAAATCTCAACATTTTATATAGTCTCTGCCTTTTTTCCAGTATTAATAGAGTAGTGTAGGGAAATGGAATCACCTGTGTAAGACCAAGTGTCAGATCTCTGCAGACTCTCTCAAAGATTCGGCCTCAGAATTTGTCCTCTGCCATTCAGGGTGTCTCTGATTCAGAAAGCAAAACAGCTCTGACATTTATCTGATGTTATGAAACTATGGGACAATGACAATATGGAGCAAACTGCAGGGTTTTTAAAAACTGCAGTCATTAAAAAGAAATGCATGTGTGTTGTCTGCTGGCCTCTTGTTTACTCAGCACTGGGCCTGAATAAATTTGAGGCACTGTCAATGTATTGTCAATATTTCTTGAGCCATGCAGGTTTTAAAATGATCACATCTTGCATTTTAATTCTCATTTTAATATGCAAGAGTTGACAGGAGTGATAATGAACCTTTTTGTATGTGTGAATTGCGTTGTATCATCTGTTTCTTTAGACAAGGGAGGTGATTGAATGTTACAGGACGGAAATTGCAGCAATCTGAGCTCCAGAAACACTCACACTGAGCACACTTGGTTGGCTGGGACAAAACCTAAGTGTGCAAGGGGGAGATTGCTTTTTAGAGATGATTCTGCACTGAGTCCAATACTTGGAATTCCATATATGATGTCATTTTACAGCACGCAAATATGCTTATTGACACAGCTGTAATACGGCATACATTTAATAAATGTACGTAGAAATCAGTTTCGTTAAACAACAAAGTGGTGATGAAAGGTAATATTACCCTTTTAACACAAGTTTCAAGTTATCTAGTGCCAGAGATGGAAATATCTTGGGATAAATCGGCAAAAATATTTTCAGTTGTGGTCAGTCCTTTCCAGTGCTGCTGTTTTCACCCATATTTATTATTTGAAATATAGCGGTCACCCTTCTAGCTGCTACTTTAGAAGAAGCTTGTCCTGAGGTTTTTACCAAAAAAACGCAGATATATCTGGCCATGCTCCTGTCAAGCCTCATAGTCGTGTTCCTTCTTCTCCCTTCCTGCTGTGTAGCTGCTGCCTCAATTATATAGTCATTGATTTAGTTTTTTTGAATTTCTTTTAATTGGAAAATGTTAAATCAGGTCCCCCTCATTCAAAATGCTTCTCTCTCCACAAACATATCACAAATATGCTGAACAAAACTTTTCTGTTGCAGCTTCTGTGGGGGTGTGTTGTGGGCCCTGGTTCTCCTTTATTGTGGTTAATAATTAGTTGTGAGGGCAGGGGTTTTTTTCTCAAATAAGTGAATCCAAGAAACTTGTCAATGTGGAAAAGTCGTTTGTTAAGATCATATACAAGAGTTTTAAAGATGTTTAGGGCTGCAATTCAAAATGAATTCTGACAAAGAGCAAAGAACATAAGTAATTTATTTCTTAAGAGGTGGCAATAAGCCAAGGTACCATTATTCAGAAATATATTACATTGGAGAATATCTGAGAGCACATTTTCTTACGGCAAAGATTTTCTTTTGTTTTCAAAATTCTAGTAGCTGAAACATTAAACTGACGGGAACAAATATCTTTTTTGTCTCAAGTGTCCCAATGAGCTGTGTAGAGAATCTATTTTGACTAAACAAAGAACAGATGGTAAGCAACGTGATTGCGTTAAAAGGGCTATGACAGCAGTCACCACATCAAAATGAGCAGTGGGCTGCGTTTTTCTGAAGACTTGGTGTTGTAGTCTGGGGAGAAGAAACACCAGGAGGAAATGAGAGCAAGTCCCTTAGCATTGCTTTTATGGCCTGTTCAGAAATCGGCCTTATTTTACGCCTATGTGTAAAGGAGAGGCCACAATAAATCATAACAGGTGAGGATCATGTGGAGAGCACACCCCCATTGCAAGCAGCAGGAGAAAGGAAAGTTCTTTCTGCTGCATGCCAAAAACACAAGGACAGAAAGAGCTGCTCCCAGAGAGACACCAAAAAATCCTTTCCAACACCCCGGAACATGGAGGAGTGACTTGGATCTGTGTTTAAGCACAGCCCGTCTTTGCTGCTCAGGCATGTGTTCCAAAAGGTCTGGATAGGGCCAGCACCTTGACGGGGGAAAACCCGGACCGGATTTCGTTTGGGGTCGGGAATGGGGGAAAACCCGGACCGGATTTGGGTTGGGGTCGGGAATGGGGGAAAACCCGGACCGGATTTCGTTTGGGGTCGGGAATGGAGGAAAACCCGGACCGGATTTCGTGTGGGGTTGGGAATGGAGGAAAACCCGGACCGGATTTCGTTTGGCTTCAGGAATGGGGGAAAACCCGGACTGGATTTCGTTTGGGGTCGGGAATGGGGGAAAACCCAGACCGGATTTCGTTTGGGGTTGGGAATGGGGGAAAACCCGGACTGGATTTCGTTTGGGGTCGGGAATGGGGGAAAACCCGGACCGGATTTCGTTTGGGGTCGGGAATTGGGGAAAACCCGAACCGGATTTTTTTTTGAGTCCAGAATGGGGGAAAACCCGTACCGGATTTCGTTTGAAGTCCGGAATGGGGGATAGCGCCACCTGTATTAGGGACAGAATCTGGAATGCAGTTAGTCCCTGTGTTTAGGCATAGTCCTTCTTTGCTCTCAAGGTACTGATTCTAAAACTGGTCCAGGTGAAAAAATCTGAAAAGTGACAATTATCATTCTGATATTTAAAGTAGGGATTCAGCCTTCTGAACCATCCCCATGTGATTATGCAGGAGAACTACAAACTACAAACCTAAAGCTCCCTAATACACTAAATCCTTGTAACAGAATCCACAGAGCTACTTAGTGCAAGGGAATAATGCCTTCTGCCCCTTTTCCCTCTGTGCTGTTGGAGCTCTGGCCTCTGCCCTGTGTCATCACTTCTTCTGGGAAATGATGAAAGAAAGCTCTGTGTGGTTCTTAAATTGTGTTGGTTTGGAAGGACTAAATACCTAAATATGTCTGAGCACTCAGTGAAAAGAGTTGAGGTGAAAGAAGGCAATTTACTTCTGGAACCCCTCAAAAGCCAAGAAAATGTAGAAATACAGCTGCAGTAATTTTGGGGAATGCAAATCGTCAACATAATTTCCAAATTCTTTTCAAATTCACATTTTAGCTTCTGTGGAGAGCTGCTGTGCAGTAGATAGGGTACACTATGTGTCACCAGGAGTATTTATAGAAACTTTTTTTTTTCCCCTTCCAGTGAAAAAGCAAAGCATAAGTATGATACATTCAAAGATGATTTGCAAAATTTTGGCTTTTGCTTATGTAAGCAGACTGTCAGCTGAAACTCCCCCCTACCGCCACCGAAGATGCTCGTAAGACTTGAAACTTGGAAATTCAGGCTTGAGGAGCCTGACCAGAAGAGAACATTTGGAAAAGATCCATGCTAGGAGAACAACGGGAATTTGATAAAAGCTGAATCAACATGAATACTTTATTGGTGTTTGAAACCTTCCAATTTATTTTATAAACCAAACCCAAATGTTTAAATGCTGAGAATCAAATGGGGATTTGATCAAATGGGGTTTGATGCAGGATTAATCCAGGGGCAGGTAAGTGCCCGACCCCTCTGAAATGGCCTGTTATTGTGAACAATTTTCACTGAAATTCTACCAAAACATGTTTTGAGAACAGCATTTAAAATCCTAATTTTCAGAGGCACTCAGCACTTGTTTCTCCTGTGCGGAGGGTTCACAAGGGGGTAGGACTGTACAGAAGAATTAGACACAAAATGTGAGCAGTCTTTTACACCACACCTTTGTATTTTGTATGTTCAAAACCTGATTTTAGCAGGGTTTAGTTCTTTCCTCCTTCTTAAGGGTGACTGAGGCAACAAATACTACCTTGAGGAGTGTCACATGAACAAGCAGTAACTTTACATTTTCCAAACACCATATAGACATTACCTTATTGAGTGTTATTTACAGCAGAGGATAGCAATACTTTGCTTTTCCAAGAGATGTGCCATTGCTTTATGGAGTCAAGTACATTTGTCTCATTCCACTGACTTCTGAGGGATGATTTCTCTGTGCCAAGAGATGTATTTATCCCACTGCTTGCTGCCCACTGTATTTACCTGCTAAGTGTCTACAGCACGAGGTGAGGTGATAGCATCTATAGCACGAGGTGATAATGCACTATTGTGTTTTCAAAAATCCAGAGGGCAGTGGAATACACCATTAATTCCTTTTTATTCCTCATTTGTCTCACCTATTGCTCGCCTGAAACAAAGCATTGGGACTATGTGAGCATTTAGACACACGCTTTAGATTCCTACTTCTGCTTGTGTGGACACAAGAAACGCCCAGTGACATCCATTCCACGTTTTCTTGTGTAGGATCAGCCCAGACAACAGGTTTTTGGCAGTGGGGTCACAGGAACACATTGTGGATTTCTATGATCTCACCCAAGGAAATCCCCAAAGATTCTTTCCTTGAAAGCTCTGTCCACGTGGTTCTCTACACTCACTACCCATGTTGGGCAAAACACACCAACAGGATCTCAGCCATTAATCCTGAGTTTCAGTGTTTTGCCTGAAAGGGATACAAACATGCCCATGTTGAGAAGTAAAATCCAGGAGGTTTTCCGTTCATTTCCAGAGAAATGAAGCTTTTGGTCCAAGGAGGATGAGGCTCTGTTTAGTTCCCTTCTTCTCTCCCAAATCAAAGCACCTCCCTAAGGAGACATCTTGTGCTAGTTAGATTTTCCCCTCTCTTTGGGAACCTGCTAAAGCCCTCCTCATCCTAAATGAATTCCATCTTTCATCTCCCAGCTGCTGGGAAACTGCTGTAACCATCAAGCTGAGAACAGACAACCACTGCCTTCCCTCCTGTTTGATAACAGCAAACAGAAAGTCCCCTGGTAGAAAAGTTAATAAAGAAGACCAAAAAGGCAGTTCCTGAGGGGACAAGGCATTCCCGGAGGAGGAAGAGGCCAGAGGTTGAGTGTCTGCTCCGTAGGGTTTTTATTCTTGTCTATCGACTGTCCAACAGTAAAGGCATAACAGAGAATCCTTCTCCTCCCCTGCTCCTACATCAGGGCCCAAAACAAACACATCCAACTGTAACACTCACCTGGCACTGCCAAAGTTACCAGTGTAACATCCCAATAACAAGAATCTCACCATCCAAACTGCCAAGGCAGGCAAAAAAAGACATTTCACATTTGTTTCCCGAGCTACTGTTACTCTAATATTCAATTGAAATATTTTGGTTGAGCCTAATTAGCTCTTAGGGATTTAAAACCGTAATTGGGGAAGCTTTAGGTCAAAAGGCTGTTCCACAGAAGGCCTGAATTTTGAAAACATTCCTGGCAAGTATTTTCTGACATGTTCTCAGCCTCTTCAGCCTCCATTTTTGCTTCTCTTTGGAAGGAGGTAAGAGGGCAAGAAAGCTAAGATTGATTTTCATAGTTTTGTTACCTGCTGGCAGTAAAAAACAAGAGTAGGGTGTGCTTTGAATCCTGTACAAGGATCCCCAACTCCAGTTGCAGGGACAAGAGAGTTTTGATGGTTCCTTAGGTACCTATGGTCTGGATGACTTCAGGATTTAAATTTAAGTCCAGACCGAAGCAGATCCTGAAGACCTAAACTTTATTTCTTAGAGGCTGTTGATTGAACAAGGACAGAGTAAAACCAGAGACTGACCCTGGGATTTTTTGATGAAGTTTTCCAGTCAGCTGGGGCTTCTCTGTTTGTGTGCAGATGTAGTGACCTGGAACTAAAGGATCCTGCTGGCAGCACCTTGTTCATTTGTCCAAAGCAAGGAAGAATCAGGACAGTGGGTTTTGCCAATGTCTCCCTTGGCACTGATTTTTAATCCTTCCTGATTTTTAAATGACACTGAGACGTATCCAGGTGACAGACAACAATTGCAGTTCTGAGAATAAAAGAATAAGAAGATTTTGTCTTTGGAGGTGTTTGTTGTTTTCTCTCTCTGTTTGGCTTTATCCAGTTTTCAGGGGGCTCTTGGTTATTTTTGGAGTGCTTTCTGGGAGGGAAGAAGGCAATTTGATTATTCTTTGTTTTTTAAAAGATGTAAGTAATACAAATGCTGCTTCTTGGAAAGCAGTGTGAGGTGAAAGATTTTGTATTACATTTGCTCCATTACCCTTTCTGTCTCCAGTCTATGATGGAAAAGATTCCAGAAATTTATGCTAATGAAAATTTTATTAATTTGATATTGGACATATCCGAAAGAAAATTTTTAATGCAGTGACTTTTTTTTTTTTTTTAAATACTTGAAGATTGCTGATGTGAAGAAGAATGTTTGTTTGGGGCTTTTTGTTTGTTTGGGGTTTTAATGTTTGGTTTGGTTTTGTGTTTTGTTTGTTCTGGTTTTTTTTTCAGATTAATGGTATGTCTATATCTTTTATGAGTGGGAAAATAGAACAAGACTTCAGAATTTCACTGTGATCTGGTAATGAAAGGGATGCTGAGGTATTCTTGACAAAAAAACTTCACAGCCACTGATGCCTGCTCATCCAGATTGTTACTCCATTTTGTATATATGTGCACATTATTTTTTTGAAGGCTTATGGATTTATGTCAGGTCAAAGAGGATTTCCCCACTTAGGAAATCTGAAAAGCAAATGCGGGTGCCTTCTGCTGGAGTAAGTCTTTTGTTCAATAGTGTGCACAAAATCAAAGACTGAAGGAGACTTCTGAAAAGGAACAAACTGGTTATTTGTCCCACCGGGCTTGGAGTTGGTTTTGCCTTTATATTAGATCAGAAATACCAGATGCAGCAGCCAATTAACTCTGTACCAGTGCAGTGTATTTTATTACTTTGACCCAGATGAGATGCTGCTGTGATACAGATCTGTATTCTGCAAGCTTAACGTGAATAAGTGCTTTCAATTTAAAAATAGACAAGAGAAATAACGAGGACTTATGAGTGTAAGTATATTGTTGGACTGGGGACCACAATACGCCAATAAATCTGGAGTGTCCTTTAACTCAAATGTGATTAAGTAAATTAGTGAATAATATGCTGATTAATTCTCAGAATACCTTGGATCTGTATGGATGCATCCACAGCTTCTCTGGGCAACCTGTTCCATTGCCTGGCCACCCTCACAGTAAAGGATTTCTTCCCAATATCCAATCTAAACCTGCCCTCTCTCGGTTTATGGCCATTCCCCCTTGTCCTGTCACTCTGTGTCCTGGTGAAAAGTCCCTCTCTGGCTCTCTCGTAGTTCCTTTAGGTTCTTGGAGGCTGCTCCAAGGTCTCCCTGGAGCCTTCACTTCTCCAGGCTGAGCAGCCCCAAAAAGGGATTCAGTATTTTTATTGGCAACTGAAATATCCACTATAATATTTGCTAGAATATATGTATATACATATATAAATGTATAACTAAATATATAATAATATGAAGTATATAATGTCCTATATAGGAGACTCTCTCAGTCTGTCTCCACAGCTGAGGTGCTCCAGCAAAGAATTGAAACTTTCAAGAAAGTATATATTTGTACACTCTTAAATTACTAAACATTCTAGACTCAGGTTCTGCTTTCTCGCACAGCGGTGCGTTTTGGGAATAAGTACTTTATAAAAAGTATGTTTGTACAAATGCAAAACTGAGGCAAGTGAAATGTTTCATTTTCAGTCCTTATTTTGGTAGCACGTGCAGTACCACTGAAATGCTACTTGTGCTTCTTTGGATCTGCTTGGTTACAAAAGGAAAGCAAAAAGGCTCCACTGAGAAAATTACATAATTTATAGTTATTTATTGGAAGAACTTGACTGCGCTTTTTTCTTCTTTCAGTTCACAGTCGTAATACTGTTTAATTTCCGTGAAGTTCTTCAGGGCAAGTACTTTCCTTAGGGGCAATTTTTGTGACTTTAAAATACCCTTTATTTAAATCCACAGTGCTCTTTGAGTAAACATCTTCTGTGGGAAAATCCTATAAAATGTTCTTTATAGGATTCTTTTGCTCTGTGATCAAAGTAAAAAGTAGCTGCTTAAAAAACCAGGCAAGCCTGATATTTTTTTTTTCTTTTGTTTGCCTTTTCATTAGAATAATCAGTAGCATTTAGTCTCAAGTAAGGCCTTCAATTAGTATTTAACTGACTATAAGTGTCTAATTATATTGCAATTAATTCCTTATCTGAATCACTTAATTTAAAGTATAACTGAAAAAACCTTGGGTTTGGGTAAATTTGGGACAAGTAATCAGAGTAAAAGCCTGATAGCAATTAAAATTAAGATAGATAGATAGATATACCACCCTGTAGGTATTGACTTCTAGGCTTGTGTAGCATCACACACTTTCACAATGGACACTGGAGCTGGTAAATAGGCTGGAGTTAATTTTTGTTTTAAACCAAGTATTTAGGAGCCCTCGATACTGCTCAGATGCTGTTATGAAATACCTGTTACCACAGAAAAATCACATTAAAGTAATCACCAGATTAGATATGAAACAAAATGCAGTCATCTCATGATTTTATTTAGAGTCTGTGTGAGCTTGGAAGAGTTTCGTTTACTTTGCCATTTCCTCTGCCCCCAGATGGAAGCAGAAGTGCCCAGGAGTTCAAGTGAGTGCAGAATGAATTCCATGGGGCTCCAGACACAGGTCCTAAGCAGAGATTTGTTCAGAAAGGGCTTAGGAGAGATTTCCATTCCCAGAGTACACCAGGGGATGTGCCATGAGGATACCACACCCTCTGTGTCCCCTAAGGTGTTGGGGGGGCAAAGTTTGTGTGATTTTGCATGATTTTAGTGCACTGATATTCCGTGGACGTAGAGGTGGGATGAGAGTGAGTTATGCTACAGAAAACAAAATGCTGACGTTTTCAGTGAGGCTCAGGTGTAACTGGGTTTTGTTGCACAGTCATGAGCTTCCCTTGAAAGAGGAAATTCTG
Organism: Cephalopterus ornatus; assembly: GCA_013396775.1. Classification (NCBI taxonomy): domain Eukaryota; kingdom Metazoa; phylum Chordata; class Aves; order Passeriformes; family Cotingidae; genus Cephalopterus; species Cephalopterus ornatus. The sequence continues at coordinate 41,176 of VZRE01007498.1, read as the reverse complement.
TCCTTACAAAGCAGCATCTCTCTCTAGTATAGAAGTTTCATTGTGACTGTGGGATAAAGGTTCTGATTCCAGCTTTTTAAAAGGCTTGAGCTGCAGCCTGTCAGCTGCCGTGACGAGAAAGGCACTGAATATTATTTATTGTTAGGAGAAAACAAAACACACTGAATTCAGTTTTGGTGTTTTCATGCAGTTCGTGTGAAGAAGAAAATCATCACATCAGCTCTATGTGATTCTGAAACAATGCTACCAGTTACAAATGCCCGATTGATTTTTCACTTCTGTAGCTGAAGACAGCATTTAATCAGCACTATATACTGCTTTGGCAGGTGCCTCAATAGCAGCAGTAAACACCAGTGCAGACACCTCTCTTAAACACCACTGATATTTACAGTATCACTGAGCATCATTTACTGCGTCAGTCTCAGGCTGTGGTACAGACTCTAAGTCATTTTACAGCTCTCTGAAAATTGTTATGAATTACTTTAATATTTTTTTTAAATGAGCTTCAACTGAATGATTTAATCAGTGGTGGGGCCGGCTAAGAGTTGCACTGAATCATGTTGCACGAGAGGATCAATCATGAAGAGGAAAAGTGATTGTAATGATTTTTTTTAGCGTGGAAGCTACTGAGGGTCCAGAAAGGGATAACACCATTTGTTTAACAAGCAAAGATTGGGATGATGCCTTTTGCTTTTATAGGGACAGAGTCGTTTGGTCTGTAGAAAAATGCTTGAAAGGCCTTGTGACTAAGGGTCAGTGAAGTGTTTTGAATTAAAAGAAAAACATTGTATTTAGAACAGTTTTCAAAAAAACAGCTTCAGGAGGCGGTTTCTTACTTCCAGCTGACATCAGACAGAGCCTAAGAATTTTGGAACCCTATAATTCAAAACTTTTATCTGCTTGCTGTAGTATTTGATGACAATACATACAGGTCAGTTTGTTTAATTTCTTTTAAAGAAGGGAATTTTTTTTTCCCTTTTACACGTTTTCTTTTGATTTTCCACACAGAATTTTGCTTTTCAAAATTGAACAGAATCATAAAGCAGTTTAGTATTTAAGAAACTGGTCAACATACCTGAAAGTACTAATTTATTTAGTGCATATAATTGTTTTTGCCTTTATATTAGATCAGAAATACCAGAAATATTAGATGCAGCAGCCAATTAACTCTGCAGTTATTGTAGCCAATTGAGGCCAACTGAATATGAAAATAATAGAGAAATCCTCAAGAGGCAGAGGTGTTTTAATTGAGTCTAAAGAGAAAGCAGATGTCTAATAAGAGTAGTTATTATTAATTGTGGGGGAAAGGGCACATGTAGTGTTCACTTGAAATTAATTTCAAACAAAACCTTTAAATTTGTCACTTCCAAATACATCTTTATTGCAGCACATAACCTGTGGAACTCATTGCAACAAGATATCATGTAGACCAAGAGCTTAGGGAGATTAAAAAGGGATTCAGGATTTATATCAGGAACTAAAATATCCACTACAACGTTAGCTGGAATATATCTATAATTTTATAAATAAATGTATACTAGTGTAAAGTATATAATGTCCTAAAACCAAACAGGAGATGAGAATTTTACGCATGTTATAATATGAATAGCCATAAGGTATTTTAACCTTTCTCGATTAAAAAAAATAGTAACTTCTGTGAGTCAAGACTTTGAGTTAAATTTTTTGTTTCTGTGTTGTGGAACTTTCTGTTTGTCACTAGGTTTTGGCGTTGTGCCTTTTGTCAGTAAAAAGAATGTTTAGAATTTATACATAAAGAATAAAACTTGGTATGCCACTTCTACCTTATTTGTGTGAAAATAAAAATCAGAGGTTTAGATTCTGTGGCTTTGCTGCTGTTGGGGGTTTTTGCTGTTTTGTGGTTGTTGTTGTGTGTTTTGTTGTTTTTTTTTTAATTTGGCTTTTAATTTTTGAATATGTGGTCCTGTCATTACTAATCATTTACTAATATTGCATTAGTCATATTTAGCCGTTAGTAATTATTTATTAATTATATTTTACTGGTGATAATAAACTTTCTTTTATTATGTTAATAAAGTCAGTAAGGAACAGAAGTGAGGTTTCCTAAGGGGAGTTTTACACCTGTGTGAATGAGCCCTGGAGCTGCCCTGGGAGGGATGTGCTGTGCAACAGCCTTCCAGGATTAAAGGTGGATACTCGGCTTTCCTGGTGCTTCAGAAATAAAACCACTCAAACAAAAGCAAAGGGCACTTGTCAGCTGCCTGGATAGACTGAATCTTTTTGGATTATCTTCGTGATTTCAGAGACATAAAAGTGCTAACTACAGAAGGCTTTCTTCATCCTGCTTCTTTGAAAGCATGTTTAGGTAAGTTTTATGAATGAATATTCTCTGGCTGTGGGATATTCTAGGTTAACCGTCAGCATTACAAAATTGGCATCAGTCAAAATAATCAATCTGCCAAACCATGCAAATGTACAGTTTAATTGCATTGTGAAGTGCTGCTTAGGGGCCAGCAGAACACACTAATGTATTTTTCTCTCCCTACACAAGAAATTATCAGGTTAATGTAATAAATTGCTTTGAACTTAAAAGTTGTTGTCTTATTGTAATTTGATGGGAGAGTGTTGGTTATGGTAATCTAATGGGTGAGTGCTAGTTACTAAAGTATTAATTTGATTTAAGTTGGACTGGAGACATTTTATTAGCCATTGTTCCCATATTAAATCATCTACGTGGTAACCCTCTACCTTGTGGAAAGTGAGCACCAGTTGCTTATTTGGAGGCTACATTCATTATTCTTTTCTGAAAAGCCAAATGGTGGCTGTACCAAAACCAGGTAAGATCAGGAGTAAGGATTATTATCAATTACTTAGTTTGACTTTGGAGAAGTAAACAGGGCAGCCACTGCTTAAGTCAGGAGAAAACATCCCTAGGTACTTTCGTGCCTCAGGCTGGTTTCTCCACTTAGCAAAATTAATTGCAGAAGGGCGCTGGAGTTCCTGTCAGGGTGTGGGATCCCAAAGAAAACGCAGAACCCTGTTATCTGATGGTGCTCTTCTCTAACACAGATGGATTCGTTCCCTAAATTGATTTCTCAAGTACATTCTGTTGCATCTTCAGTAATTTATTTTAGAGGAATGTTTTTGTCAGGTGAATGAAGCTGGGATAAAGACTGTTCACCTGAACATTCCTGCAAGGAGATTCCTTGGTTTTAGCTGAAATTAGGTACAGAGTTAAAAATATGGAGTTAATCCAAAAGGATGCCTGTATAACAGAGGAATCATTTGAATCCTTAGTGGGCACAGCAGATCACGTGTAGTGAATGAAACGGGAGTCTGGAAAAGATTTTCAAAAATACTTTCACTAAGTAAAAGTTCATCACTCGAAGGGTGATGATTAAAATGATAATTACCTGTATTTTTTCCGCTACCTGACATTCAAGTGGCAAACTGAGTGCATTCTGCAGGAATAAAGTATGTAATCATACAATTAAGGAAGCATGTCTGAAGGAATAAAGTGGGCACTGCATGTGTAACCTTACATTTGTTCCAGTGCACGCTTCCAAATTTCTCACTTTGTGTTTTCCTGCTATCACTAATCTGATGGCTTTATAACCATCAAGCTCATATCAGGTTGTAGGACGGTATTTTGATAGATATGACAGGACACCTTATATGATTCATGCATATGTGAAGAATAAAACGTGTTATATTTCTTACTGTCAAGATTTTCTCAAAAACACTTCATAATGTAATAATTCTGTTTTAAATTGCTTATAATATCTGATTTTTTTTCCTCCTGTTTTTTTTTTTTCCTTCACGGAATGAAGTGACAAAATGGAAAATGAGGTTTTGCCCTGCCAGGTGCTTCTGAAGCTGTTTTTCTTGGGGTTCATAGTTGAGTTAAGATGTGATGACCAAATAAGACTGTTTGCCCTCTCCTCTGTGAGGATGAGGGGTGGACCGCAGGCTAAAGGGCCAAAGACAGGGGGAGAGAAACATGACAGAAGGATTGAACTTGCTTTCCTGGTAAATTAAACCTGAGCCTTCCCATTTTTCTGCAGCACATGTAGTGGCAAACCTGAATATTTGAAACCCAGAGAGCGGCCGAAGCTGGGCTGAGTTTGGCTCTGTGTGTTGACATCTTTGTATGCGTTAGAGAGCACTGGAAAAAGAAAAAGTATTCATGTTAGGGGTTTAGAGATAGCTAAGAAATTCCAGAAGGAATCAGGTGAACATGTTGCAATTTCCTCGTGACAAAATTATATCCATACCGGTGAATGAAACTGAGTTTCCTCTCAGGCTGGAGCAGAGCTCCCATCTCCTTACGCCTTTTCTATTGCTACTTGTGTTTTGCAAATACTGGGCAGTGTGTCAAGGTGCAGATTTAAATTATGAAACGAAATTATTTCCAGGTTTGAAAAAAGCTGAGGGGAATTTTAAAGAATTGGGTTCTGCATTTTTTTTTTTGCCACTAAATTAAGTGTTAAACCAAGATATTTCTGTCTGGTCATAGAATGTGCTGTACAGCACTAGACACTTGTGGCTGGATTTGTGTAGGACCCGAATGTTCAGGGCACTAATTGAAATCATCTTGGTAGTTGACTTTTATCACACAGAATGTTAAGTACTTGTGGTTTGGCTTTAGTTTATACCTAATGTTTGTGCCTAATATTAGTAGTTTTTATTCTTCGTGTCTCTATCCCTCATTTCTGTTCATGAAAAGAAATATGGGGTAACGTGAGATATGCAGATTTAAAACATAAACTCAGCTTTAGCGCTCCCTCTTACAGAGATTTGTCATATGCATAATTTGAAATGGCTTTGTATAATATATAGGAATATATATTCTAGAAATATTATTTATATAATATATAACTATAATTATTTATATATTTATATATATAAAATAATTATAGAAATAATATAAAGGAATAACGTCAGCTCAATAGCTGAGGTTCCTTGCTAGAATTTTCTTGCAAATTGGAATAACTACATGACCACTTCTACTGTAGCCATGTGTTTTGTAGGAACCTTTTCTTTTGTGTCACAGTTTTTAGAAATATGACTATTAAATTGAGCATTCAAAAACCTTCTGTCCTTATAACAGAGACATTTATCAAATTGTTCAGCACCATCTTTTTTTTGTTTTTGTTTTTCAACAGATGTGGCTTCAAATCTTCCTGAAGCAAAAGGAAATTTTAGGGTTTTTATTTTAAGGTATACCAACTGTATATATTATATAAGTAAAACTTTTTGTGGTTCATTGACAGTAAGCACCTGATCCACTGAAACCTAATTTCAGCAATCCAATGATATTTCCTGGTCTTCCTCACCCAAAAGAAGGATGTATTACTCTGTATTTTTGGTAAATGAATATATGACAGATCTGGACATTCTCACTGTCCTCACCCCTAAATTTATTTATGAGTCTTGCTACAATAAGAAGTCCTTGCCCTGTTGGTGTTGGGCTTCTCTTCTCAAATTTCAAGTTCCCAGAGAAACTCAGGTTTATTTGGTTTGATTTTGGTTTTTTTTTTTAGTTGCATCTAGAGCATGAGCTTTTTAAGTCATCTATATAAGCAAGGTGGGCAACCCAAGGTTTGTTTATATGCAATATTTACTCTTTTTGCAATGGCAATTTCACGTCAAAAGCAGTTTTAAAGGTAACCAAGACGTCGTACAACATCGATAATTGCAGAGCAGTTTTTTACCACACTGCTGCCTGCTGTCATTTTCCAACCCATTGTCTGTCTTGACAAAATGGAACCGACAAGAGAAAAATATTGGAGTTAACTGCCCATTTCTTGCTAAAGTTTTTCAGCCGTGGAAATACAGTGTCAACTTCCCTGAGTGGTGCAGGATGGAAATGATAATGCTGCAGTCCTTCCGTGCAGGGGTCCTGAGGAAAAACTGCTGTTTGGATGTTGACAAGGAACTGCTGCCATATGTTGTGGGTATGAAATATCTTTGCTGGCTGTAAAGTAGTGAACAACCCATATTCTATTGCATTTATTGCAGATTATTCTCCTAAAGGATAGCATTTGTTAATGTATCTATAGTCCATTTGTTTTAATAAATACCAGTTTTACTTCAGTGTTTGTCTGAGCAGCCAGACTTGGATGGGTTATAAATCTGCTGGGTTCTTCCCTTCTAAATTTCACACTTTAAATGTCAAGCTTGTGTTAGTATTGTTTAAGAAAAGAAGGAGAGGTTGTCCTTTTGTGGGTTTTGGTGGTCTTTTTTTGACACTGCAAAAATTCCGATGCCTTTCCTTAAGAGAAGTTGAACATTTTTAGTGACAAGTACATACATAAATATATATAAATATGTATGTTAAATGTTCATTAAGGAATGTTAGCACTTATTAATTTTATTTTAGCTCCATTGAGCATATCTGCCCTTTATCAATGTATTCTAACAGATTCTTTTAGGAACCCATAAATCTAAGAGAACTAATACTGCCTGGATTTTCTGTATGCCCTGTTATCTGTGCTGTAGCTTTTGCATGGTGACGTTTCTCTTTCATTCAGTAGAGAGCAGCAGATTTTTTTGTTGTTATTATCTATAATATTATATTATTATCTTATAATAATATAATTATATTATTATTATATATATTATATTATATTATTATATACTATTATCTTATCATACATATAACTCTCTCAAAACCTCATCTGGACTGATCTGTGTGAATATTTAACCTTCTTTCTTGTTTCATTTGCCCATTTTTT